>VXBJ01002322.1:988794-1176396 GCA_013400055.1 Nycticryphes semicollaris
AAGAAAAACTGAAAGCAGAGGGATGAGAATCCATCGGGGTAAAAAACAGACCTGAGGAGTGAGAAGTAATTAACCTAAAGGCCTAAATAGTCACCAGAAACCCTTTTAAAGTCAGCTGTGGAAAATATAAACGCCAGAGAGATGAGGAGATGTGATTTTTTCCTTTAGACAATGCTTCATTGTGGTGACAAGGGCACATTACAGCTCAAGCTGCATTCCCATCAGGCTGACAGAAGTCACTATTTAGCCACATATTCTACAGAGTCCGAGTGCCATGGACTGCTTTTGGTCTGTGTATGCCAAGGCTAACCTGTGCATAAAGTTCCCAAGGTCATACAATAGTTAACTGTGACTTCTAACAGCACAGAGAACAACATTGATGGTGTATATGGCAAGTTGTATGATCAGATGTAAATCATGTAACCTTACCTAGGGAGGATAAGTGGAACACATTGGGGAAGGGAAAATAGGGGGTAGGGATAAGACATGGGATTCATCTCCCTTGTTCAGCAACAGCTATATGTATTGCTTCAAGAGCTATGAGTCTTCTCTATACTCAAAGAAGAGAAAGAGGTGTTTAAGATATGATTCACCTGAACAGTTTTAAACACTATCATTAGGATAAGAAACTGCAAGCTCAACAAACACAAAGTGTCAGTGAAATTTTCCCGGAGATTTTTTGAAGGAAATTATATACAACATGTTTTTTTATGGAATAGGGAGGGGGAAGTTGCAAGATTTTACTTTATTATAAGGCACATGTATATAGACAAGAAATCTGGACTGAGATTTAGTCAAGATGATATATATCTAATGAAGCTAACAGTTTGGGAGAACATTTCTGGAAGATATGAGGTAGCTAGTAAATTTTGCTTTCACTGAGAAATAGTTAGGTTTTTTATATAAATATGGGCTCGTTTCAAGGTTGGTGGGTACAAGTAATTATATTTTATGGAGATAACAGATTAAACTTTCAACACCCATACCCAGTCAGCTGCAATGTAAAAGCTAATAATAACTGTCCTTGGGAAGATTCAAAGTAGCATCCAGAAAAATCAGAAAAGACCAGCACCGACATTCCTGAAATAGCCAAGAAAAAAATAATTGCTATGAATAAACAAACAAAAAGAAAGAATATCTTTGTACACCAGAAAGAGACAAAGTATAAATCCAATTAAAAAAAGAAATTCCTTTGTAAGTCACCTTAGAAAGGAACAACCCACAGTCATCAGAAAAATAAAAAAAATGCAGTAAGGATGCAAAAGTTTGAAAAGAAAACAGTGTAAACTACAAATAAAAATGTCCAAGTTACAAAAAAGAGCAATAATTGCTTTGCATGAGCTTTTAGGTTTTAATATCCAAAAGAGGGGAGTGTAATGAATGCAGAAATCTACAAGAGAACACAGATCACTTGAATATATTTTAAGCTGAAAATCCAAAATGATAGAGAAATTTCTGGTATAGCATTTAGCAAGATAAATAAATGACATTGACAATGCATTGGCAAAGTTTGCACCTAAAGACAAAGATCTTAGTAAGAAAGCACATAATGTTTTGACTGATTACTTACTTCTTAATAACCTAGATCTTTTCAGAAACTAATGCTAGCTGGTGTCTGTGACAGTGCAGGTGCTTAACACTCACAAATTCATGGATATTCCTCTTGGGGTAAAAATACAAATTGCAAAACTATTCAGTAGTCACATATGAAGGAGACTGTCTGATTTGAAGAAAAACTACCCCCAAATCCAATCATGTTTGCTGATAACTAAATGCCTCAAGGTCACCATGCTTTTGTGACCTTCCCAATAGACTGGATATAAAAATGGGTAAGGAATAGATATTTGGGGACTAAAAAGAAGTGTCTGTGACTTGTATAGACAAAGCTACAGAGGATTTTAGGCCTCCTCTGTCAGCGTCAGTTTGACCACCTATCTCGGATNTAGAAGTGTCTGTGCCTTGTATAGACAAAGCTACCTGTCAGCTTCAGTTTGACCACCTATCTCGGATAGCAGTAATAGTATGTAAGCCTACATATGTATGCAATTTCTTCTAAAACTGTTTGTCTTGCCTTCCCAAGAACGATGAATAGAAAGATGGAGACGTGGCTCTGCACATCCCAGTTCGTGCTGGGAAATCTGCTGTGCATCACATGTCTCCCTGCTGAACCCAGAAACACACCACACAGGATTTGCTGCTAAAGGTGACAAGACTTCAAGAACCCGGGATGAGATTCTCCCCACCTGCCTTCAGAACTTTACTGTGCAGATATCTGCATCATTTGCACTGCCTGCACTCTCTTAATTATCAGTGGAGAGAAATAAGCTCTTTTAAGAAATTAGTTGTCTAATGTTTGTCTGAGGATAAAACGTGTTTCAGCTTACAAGCATCTAATTTTTTTCTCAATTACTACAAAGGGAATCTAGGCACTTGATACAATAATCATCATTACTGTCAACTATTAACACACCACCAGGGGCCTGACTGCAAAATTTGACATATTACTTTGCCTGGGTGCAAGAAGCCTCATGTTCTTTCCCCTCGTGCTCAAAGGCAAGTCAAAAAGTACTATTTCCTTAGTAGCCTGAGATCCGTGGAAGGCAGGGAAGGACCTCAATATTGGCTACTACGTTATATCCAGGGTAGAATATCACATAAAGGAGAGGATACTCGCAAGCTAAAGGTGTCTGAAAACGTAAGAAGGATTCCTGTTTATAGCCAGTATCACCTCAGGATGTGAAATTAGCACATCATTCCACGCTGACATGTTGTTTGCTCATTGTATTAACACTCAGACATATTTCAGAGCTCTGACATGGTGGTCTACCAGTAATTAAGATTAAGGCACATTCTTTGTTGACAATTGACTGATGAATTAACTTGTCTCTGCATTCAGCCCTGGATTCCGAGTTTGCTTCATTCCTTGGTTAGGACAGAAGCCTTGTTATGATTTATTGCAATCCTTATTATAATTAATAGAGCTCTACAGTGTTCATCTCCTGGGCAATGAATGCAAGGATGCCTATTCAGCCCAAGGAGGACCACGTGGTCTCAATTTCAGATCAGCCAGCCCAGTTGCAGGCTTCTACACAGGTATTTTTGAAACCCTGTTTCCCACCAGTTTTGTGCTTTTATTCTGTTCTCTGTAAATGTTCTTAACTATATCTTGCAGGAGAACTTCTGATGGTTTTCTCGTGCATCTATGACATATTAAGCCTGTCACTTAAACATTATTCATTTAGTTTACTTCAATATATTAGCAGAATGACATCAGGAATAGCTATATGAAAACTGCTTGATAAAATGTCAATGAGAAGCTGCTACTTAGTAGGAAATAAAGAGTATGGGAAAACTTCGGAAGTAAGAACATTAAAAAATAAGTAATGGGTTAGAGCTTTTCCCATGCTGATTAGAAAGCCAGCCTGCTTGCAATACACTTCCTATATTTAGAATATCAATATCTGAAGTTATTTACTTTATACAGATTAAAATAATTTATTACAAAGAACATCCAATAACACAGATGGTTACAGAAGGTACAGAGAGACAGGTGATTTTATACAAGGTGGTACAACACGGAGAGGTTTCTGGGCTGAGGTGCCCTTCCAAGCACTTACAGTTGTGATCAAGCTGAGGTTCCTACTTCCAGTTCCCCTGAAACCTTTGCAAAGTAGTCTCTGAACTCAGGTAAATTAACTACGATTTCTTCCCAGTACATTGACCACTTGCTTGTGTAAAACTGAAATTTTTAATGTAAACTAACAACTAATTATCCCTGTAATTACTGATTTTATAAATGCCATATGACTGTTCTTCATGCATACTAATAGTGCAATATACCAAATTTAAACACAGGTAATGCACATTTGTCTTTCTAACTACAATTTTGTCAATGTAAGCCTAATTTCTTGACTACTTTGATTTCCAGCTCTTGTCTGCAAGTCACTGTATACAGCTTAAAAAGCTGCATGGATATTCTTGAAGCTACCGTAAATATACATAATTAATATTTGCTTATTTAATAGTTGGTTCCCGTGAAACTGCCTTTTGAGGGGTAGTTGACACCAATAATTGTTAATTCCTGAGGTATACCTTTCAGATGGATCTGTAAGAACAGTAAATGAGGTGACTAGCACCACTCACCTCTTCAGCCTCAAGAGCTCTTTCCTACTCTCA
This sequence comes from Nycticryphes semicollaris, assembly GCA_013400055.1. Lineage (NCBI taxonomy): Eukaryota > Metazoa > Chordata > Aves > Charadriiformes > Rostratulidae > Nycticryphes > Nycticryphes semicollaris. Next base: position 992,971 of record VXBJ01002322.1, read on the forward strand.
GCGGAAAAATGGTCAGTGACCTCTTAAACCATTCCCAGATCCACAAAGGAGTACCCGATTTCACATCAAAATCTGACTTTCAGAGTGGGTACCAGTGTAACGATGTGAACTCAGGACCCCGCAGTAGGGTAGGAAGTTGGCCATGGTGCTGTGGTGGCATGGGCTCTGCACCTCTGCATGCCCAATGCCATTAGTGTTTCTTTCAACAGTTATTCACTGAGTCTGCCAAGAGGAAGAAAACCTAATTACAGTGCAGTCCTTCAAATGGGCTCGTGATTCACATTTCTTGATGTAATTCCTTTTTATCTGCGCTGCTGGCATCTTTAGAATGCAATATCTAAGTTTAAAAGGGCTAGTTTAAGGAGTATTGTGCTCTTGCTTGTTTTATTTCTTCATCACATCAGCTTTTCATGCTCTTTTTATACTTTTGGTAAATACTGCTACTCTCCTAGTATCATACACAAAAATGAATGCCAAAGTGTAATGAAAAGGAGTTCTATTTTAAGAATTCTATGCAAGCAGAAGAGACCTGCAAAAGATGCAGACAGCACCCTAGGATCAGAATATCCACGTCTTTTGAGAGGCAGGATCAGCTACTATGAGCATCACTGAGACCTCAAGAAATGGAAGGAAGAGAGGGAAATCTGAGGGAAAGCAATAAAGGCCAGTGTAGACTAACTGAAGACAGAAAAAAAAATTTCTCAAACTCCTAAAGATATTTGAATTCCTACAATCTTTTAAAAGCAATGTTCCCTCCTGGATTTCACTGGGCATTTTGTACCTATTGATGCTAAATGCTTTAGACAGTTATTGTGGGTTTAGCATTGATAGGTGCCTATGCTAAATACTTTAGATACATATCATGGATGTTCAGGCCTGAATATCCACAGTAGATGGTTGGAAGTACAACAGCCACCTCTATTAGAGATAGAGTGGAAATATTCAAGGTCAAACCAGGAAATTCATAACCAGGATTGGCAATGGGAATTTTTCTCCTGGGGATCCTCCATGCTGGCAGACACAGCTGCTGTTGTTGAAAACCATGTTTCAAGCTGTTCCACCCAAGAACATTTTGGGGGTGGTGCTGAAATTTTGCAAGAGTAGTTCTCCTGGTAAATTTTAAGCTTCTGGTAAGATGGGGAAATGTTCAACCCTGAAGAACATCACCCTCTTGTTTCACTGAAACACAGCCCAGACCTTCACCAAAAATATTCATTCAGGTCTTCATGATCTTTGCAGAACTGTCTCTTTGGCTTTTTAAAAGGTCCCCAGGTCAGCAAAAGCTCTTGAATTAATTTATGGTGAAGGAGAAACTCAGAAACCTCTTCCTTCCAAACATCCAATTTTGAGTGTTAGCTTGGTTTGGCCATGCTGTCCAAAGTATAAGAGATAATGCATTTTAATGGGACAAATCCTCACCCGAAGAGTTCGATGATAGAAATTAATCTTTTTCTGGCTCTACTGTGTTTGTCATAGGCTCAATTCTAATCTCATTTGGCGAAGTCTGATGACGACCAGCTGTACTGAAATCAGCTGAATTTTCCTAGTTTGAAAATAGGACCAGGACCCCTAGCTACAATTATGAATAAAATTGATTGTGTAAAATAAGGGTTGGGGTTGAAAGGAATCCCATTGGCAGACTGAGACACAATGACCCTTTTCTGTGACTGGAAAAAAAGGGTGCATTTTTTTTAATACAGAAAAGGAAGAAATGTTTTGCAAACTTCTTTGCTTGGTCTGTGGTTATAGCCAGCCTTAAGTTTCATAACACAGCTGGGAGGTGGGAATTAGGTGCCTCTGCAGACCCCTTTATTTTGTTTAATTACTTTCATGTCACTCTGAGAAATTATGACCAAAATATTACATTGGATTAAAATGTTTTCACTAATATATCTGTCGGTGCAGAAGAGTATAACCATCCTTATCCATGAAAAGTATTTGTTGTTTTTCTCCTTATCTTTTCCTTTTATTAATTTTTACATTGTTTTCCTTTTATCTCAGATTACGTGCCTTGGAGGCATGGGTTCATTGGGGCTTGGAAAGTGAAGAGGAGAAAACAAAAAGCTTTTGCGCTTTATACTGTGTTCAAGTTATGAGAATTTTGTTCACAGCTCTTTGCCCTGTATGCTCCCTCTTCTGGACCCAACTCCACTGAAATGTTGCCTTGCTGTATTTTCCTCCTCCTCCTCCCCCTTCCCTTCCTCCTTCTCATTTCCTTCTTTACCCACTGCCACTGAAGCCATCATCTTCTATCGCATTGATCAGTTATACAATCTAGTCATTAGTAGTGATTCAACCATCCTTTTAGCTCATACCTTACCCTTAGCTCATAGTCTTACCCTACCAGGTTTCTTCTCCAGATATATTGAGAAATTTATACTGAACTTTTTTTCACCAACAAAAGACTGGATCACTGGTTAAAGCTATTTTTCCCATAAAATATTTCTTTTAAAGAAAAACTTCAAAGTCGTGTTGAAAAACTGAATGTCCTGTAACAATTTTATTCTTATAGGTATCCCATGTGAATAATGGGTCAGTAGCCTTATACCCTTGTTTTCTGGGCTAAGCTACGTGGCTGGCTTACAATTCTTGTGCGATATAGCTCCTGCAAGTGGGAACATGATGGTAGTTCAAGGGGGTGAAATCTAACCAAAAACTCGACATACAAAGGAAAGCAGAATTTAAATCACTCAAACTATTACTCATATGAGGAAGCAGAACAGCATTTCTCAAGCACAAGGTTGAAGGCAAACATCTAGTGGTATTAGAATTGGTGCTAAAACTTAAATTTTGAATGGGAAATTTACAAGGTAATGTTCTTCTATGAAAATCATTGTAAGGGCAAAACCCAAAACATTTCGAATATCTTCATTTCAACATGGGCTAAACCCAACTTTTTGTAGACTGTTGCAGCTTCCTGTCAGACTGGTCTCACAACTCCTGGCCTTTTCAGAGCATGATTGCTGTGATTTCTCAGTCCATTTTTCTGAGCAGCTTTTTCACGCAATACCCATGCAGCTTCCTCTTACTGCATCAAAACAGTGCTCAACTTTTTATGCACTCCCTACATCTCAGCCTTTTCCAATTGTTTACTGTTTTATCCTGCCATGATGTCATGCACATGGCCTTCTTTCCTAGCTATCTGCCAAATTCAGCTGCTAATTTCCCACTCTTTTGACATCTCTTTGTACCTTCCTCTATTCAGAGCGGTCACATACATTAAACAATCTCCATAATTCATGGTATTTCATTTTTTCATTGCCAAAATGGTCTCAGTAGCAGAATTGACTCTTGTGATAAATAGTCAGTCTTCACTTTATTCTATTCTCTTTGGTTGTGAAAATGATCCATTTTATCTCTGTTCTTTTTCTAAGATCACAATTGCCGTAATTCATTAATAATTCAAGCAAAGTCCCTTTGCTTGTTTCTCATGTTCTTTGATTCTTGCTAATGCTACAGGATACTACTGTTCTTCTTTCACCACTGACACAAAGTAAGCACAGTCCTTGCTGGTGCTGAGAGATATCTTTAAACGGAGAAGTTCAGGTGCTGTATGGAATCTATCTAGAGCAGTATGGTGTACATCTATCTATCCATCAAGCCTCTCAGATTTTTCAGTTTGATGAGTGCTCTGTAAGATTGCATCACACAGTCATTGACTTCTGCTTTGGAGCACTTAATGAGCTGAGATCGGCTCTGGTCCTAATTAATTTGTGCCTAAATTTTCAAAGCTGTGTGAGTACTCACTGAAATGAGTGGGTTCATGCAAATGTGGACAAAGATAGAAGTACCTAAAGCTATTTGCAAACTCATTCAAGTGTTCTTTTTTTTTTTTTCCAAGTGCTCAGTCAATTTCAGATTAAAATCGCAGAGAGGTGGCAAGAAATCAGGTCATTAGAGCTGTCAAAAGTTATGTGTTAAGTGACAGTTTAAAATCTAACCCTTACAGCTTCCTCAGTCATCACAAATTTGTGCAGTACAGCCCAAAACATAGAAGATATCCAATCAGTGAAGAGTCATTGTCCACAGCAATTCATATTAACAGATTTTTCAATCCTTATTTACTAATAAAGGTGAACATGCATTTTTGTGTTTTCACTGACACTGGATGTCAAGTGAAGGAATCGTGACTGACGTTGCATCAAACCATTCAGCCCACTCCCAACCTTCTAATTCTGTCATGCCTCAAAAGATGTCTATAAAGTAAAATCAATACCTCCACCTCAGTAATATTTGACAGATGATTCTGCCTTAAAGGATACACGCCTGTTCCATGTCATTCACTGCATTATGCAAGAAAGAGAAAAAGAGCAAACTTTATGCAAGCAATTAAAAACAGTACAGCCTTGTAAGGCATCATAAACTTGTGTCACTACACCTATACCTTATTTTGATCAAATGCCAAATTTCCATGTTATGTCATAGTCATTTGGGCTTTTTTTACTGACGTATTTGGCAATGCCTTCAAGCATTTTGAGACGATATACATGTGTTTATACTGTCAAATAAAATTAGCCAAGTATCTTTTTCTAGCACTGAGATCAAACACAGTGAATCACCTCATATCCACACATCTGCTTCTGTGCATCCCTTATTTCCTTCCCCAGTTCAAACTGCTTACTGAGAACAGTCCCTGGCTGAAGCTATTCCCTGCTCAAGGTTTGTACAGTATCTGGGAGAGCCTGGGTTGGCACAAGCCAATATTTGTGCTGGGGATACCACAAGCTAATATTTGTTCTGGGGATATCACTAGCAGCATGGGCAGTCATGGGCAATACTTACTCTCATGTCCTGGTCACATTTAATTTGATAATATAGAAAAAGTCTGCCAGAACTGTTAGCTAAAGCACAAGAAAATTTAACAAAATATTTAAAGATGTAAGTATAGCATTAAAAATCCCTTTAAAAATGGAAAAGATATATTTAGTGTGGACAAAGTGTCCACAATTATTTACAACACAGGCACCAAGTTCTAGCAGTTGTACTCACTCCAAGTGGGATTCACGTGCCCAAATGCCCAAAAAAGCCACACTTGTCTCTCACCAAAGAGAAATGTAAGCTTTTTGGACGCGGTCACTTCATCTTAAAATGGAAATCTAAAAGAGACATTTCACCTGAAACTGCTTGGTTTAAGATGCAGATGCACAGACACTGAAAGGGTATTATGTGTCTAAAATGAATACACCAAGGGCAAGGGCAAAACTAACTATGCCCTAAAATATATGTTCTCTTAACTGTTGAAACTGCAATTTCCTCAAAAAATCCAGCCATTATGCGTTTAGGAAAGTATCTACAAGGTGTTTAATGGCTGAGCCAATGCCTCATTGGCTCTTGGCTAATAGTCTTTTCCACAGTGATTTGGAAAGTGTCTATAAGCAGAATTTTATTGCATAAAACCTTCTGGTTTTGTATGAATATTAGCTGCATGGTTTGCAGATGAAAAGCATTATGTGCTACAAGAGCTAACCATTATCATTTATCTTCTCTGACTTTCTGAGTCTAGAAAAATGGTGGCAGTCCCAATGATTTAGCTAGTGTTTCAAGAAGCTGGAAGATGCTATCTGTGAGGAACTGGGCTGACAAGAGGGAAGGGGTGAAGTGCAAGCAGATACCCAGTTGCTCTCCACCATCTTAGCCTTTTAAAAAATAAAATATAGAGTGAATCAAGGATTTTAGGTTAATGCACATATAATTTAATTGAATCTAGATGGGTACAGGTACTTAAATTCAAAATTCTCACCCAAAAATGCCCCTTTCTTCACTAAGGGAATTTGGAAGGAATCACACTGGTTGCCATGCAGATTGTTTAGGTACCAATAGTTATGTGTTTTTGAAAAAATTGATTGTGTTTCTGCTTTTAAATATCTGGTTTGGCTAAGCACAGTAGATGTGACAGGGATGTGACATAACTAATTCTTTCTTGATGGAAGGCCAAAATGAGCCAGGGTACTCTTAAGTCTCTGATTAGGCTACTCACAAAACTCACACAGTAATTTTTTATTTTTTTTTATTAATTCCACCACCTATATCTTCAACTCCAGAAGTGGAAAACTCAAGTCCAGGCTAACACTTTCTTCATTGCTCCCATCAAACATGGTGTAGAAGGCTCACAACATCAGAAAATAACATAGAAGAACTATGAGGCAACATTTCCTACCAGATGGGAAAGGGGGAATCATAAACCCTTCAAGTGTTTTGCAAGATTCAAATAAAAAGCCATTAAATGAAAAATATAAAAATCTAATAAATTAATTAAATAAAAATCAGAAACAATTCTGGGAACCTGAATCTAGGGCAGTTTTTTACCCTGTCTGAATGGCTAGAATATTGCCCTACTATGATTCACCTACATACGATTATTAGAATAAAATCAGGCTTTGCCACATGTTTCTTTGTAGAGAAAACTTGAAGTTTTCTTAAAGATTCATTTTTTCAAATTACAGATACAATTTCCACTCCTAGCAGACAGCTCCAGGTGTGGGATCCCATGGACCTGTTGTCTTGCTTCAGGCTTCTAAAACCTGAAATAATCTGGGAGTTCAAACACAGTTCTATGCATGATATGGTGTAAAGATTAGCTCTAGGCAGCTCCCCACCCATACAGAAGGTTATTCTGGATCCTGTTTCCTGGGGAACCTATATGAGACTTTGAGAAAAACATGTCTAAATTCATACCACTCTTCTTCCTTCATTCTCTGTGATTTTTTTTTTGCTGTTCTTCAAAAAAGTTTCTACTTATTTCTACATATATTTTCAGAAAAGCATTTTTACTTCCTTTGGCAGTGACTCTAATCAGATATCGGTATTAATTGCAGAGCTGAGTGAATAGTAAAAAATTACCCTCGTTTTCTTTTTATCTAAAACTGAAGTGTCCATCAGAGGAAGGCAGCTTCCACAAAGCTAAGCCTTATTTAAATTCTCATCCTATTTTGAAATGAGCTGGATAGCTTAATTGCATTTGGTCAGTCAGTGGAATTTCCATTCTCTAATTAAGTATTTGTAACCCTTACAACACAGACTCCTTTAGAGAAAAAAATTAAAAAAACCCAAACCCTAAAATACCAAAACTAAAACAAATCTCTCATGCTTTCTTCTTTGGTTGAGGACATGGAATAACAATAGCCTAGAAAGGTGAAAAAGACAAACAGACAAACAGGATTGATGAATTTTAGAAAATGTAAGCCTGTTTGCTTTGCTTTGGCTTTGATTGTGGAATTGTGCTTAGGCTAAATTGAGCTAACATGTAATTTGTCAGCTGGACAAAAAAACACTGTAATTGTTCATTTGCTCCTGTCACCCTGACAAGAGAAATATGAAAAGTAAATTTGCCAAAGCCTAGCTGGGTCTCTGGCTTGTTTGAGTTTCTCTGCTGATGGCTCTGGACGGGTAAACCAGAGCCCTGGCCTGTCACCATGTGGAGATGTTCCATTACATGGTGAGACCTTTCCACCATCTGCCCACGGCGGAAACACCACCTGGGAAGAAGACTCCACAGTTTGGCACTGAGATATCACAAGAGACAAGAAGTTGCTGTTCTGTGGGACTTGAGCTATTTTACACTTAAGTGGTTCTTAAACTATTCTTCAAGAGTTCCCAGGAGAGGGAATGAGAGAGAAAAAGGAGACCTTGTCCTGGCTTCAGTCTATTTATTGATACGGAGTAGGCAGGTTTGGCTGACTTTTATCAAGCCACATGAGATGTTCACTTGGTAAGTCAAGCAAGTGACACATTTGAGGCAGCACAGATGAAGTGCCACTGCAATCTCCATTGCCGTTTTGCAGTTTATAAAATAACTTTCTGCCTGTGGAAGTTGGAGGTGGAGAATGACAAACTTGCAGGAGTCCAGGAGAACTCTCACTGCTGGCAGACATGTTTTAATGGCTGAGTACACAGAGGGCCATCAAGGATCATTGATAACAATATCGTTAAATGTGGAAGCATCACGCTGTGCATGGAGGTCATGGGTAGCTATTAGCCATCACGAGCTACTCCTTGTAATCGTTTAAGTTGGACAATGTAGCCATATCCGCATTAATAAATTAAACAGAGCTGAGGCCCAAGCACCTCCTCAGTCATCAGTGCTGCCATGTGTCCCAGGGTCCACCAGTGTCAAGGGGTCTCATAGCTGAGTTCTGCTTAGATGAAGAGGTGCACACAGATCCCCCATGGAGGTAAACACTCCATAGCCAGGAATGATAAAAGGGATTTCCAAGTAAAGCACCCTCAAAAGAAGTCTGAATCCCAGGGTATCAGAGAAAAAATTCAAACTGAAAAAAAAAAAAAAAAGGATAGTGCATATCTCCTGAAAGAGGGAATTTCTTGATTTATTCAGATTTATTTTGAGACTGAACCATTCTCTGGCTAGGGAGTAGCTGCACAGGCTTTGGCATTATTTCTTCAAGAAGACAAAGATGTTCTGTTACTGCTCTGCTGCTGCTCTTCACAGGTAGCAAGAAAGCAAGGAACAGAATAACCATACATTTCTATTTTTCTGTCGTCTGTTCATTTTCCTGCTCAATCCCCCTCCTTCCTTTAGCCGTCATCTGCCTAGCAGCAGTCAGCTAGTATATATGTTCTGAAAAGTAGGAACAAGGTCAGTCCTATCCCAGACTGAAAGCTCCAAGCAGGGAGAGGTCTTGCAAGGAGAACTGCAGCTGCCACCAGATTTGACCTCCTTTCATAAAGTCTCTTAGCCCATGGCATGGGATGCCCTGAAATGTTTATGGGCTGAAATATTTACATTTGCTTTTTGTTTTCATAGCTGATGGCTTTTTTGTTTTTTTTTGAAGGTGCGAGAGACAAATTAATAATGCTCCTAGGAGCCGCTAAGATTAGCTACATTGTTTAGATAAATAAATCAGATAATAAAATGGCAGAAAAGAGAAAACATATTTTATGAACATGCCCTCTGTTACACACAATTCATCTATAGGTTTTAGAGTCTCACAGCAAATCCTCTCATCCAACCTTTCCTGTTTTAGAATTCCTGTTAGTTTCTGTCTTCTTTCATCAAATTCCATTCAGATTCAAATTCCCTGTACTGGATTTTAACTTGAAGGGCAAGGCTTTCTTAAAGGAGCAAAACAGTTTGAAAGAAATCCTGAGAATTAAGGTCCTGATTACAATTACAAGTTCTCAAAAGAAATTTTTAGGTCTGAACTGTATTTGTTCAAAATAGAAGTTCCAAACTTGGCTTGTTTTATAGACTTTATTCAGCTGCATATTGAATAATACTGTCCAGACATTAAAAGGTTTCTTTTTTTTTACACTTTTATTTTTTTGTACACATAAAGGATTATCAGATACTGAGACTCAGCACAGCTCTTTTACTGGTCTTCTTTTATTTTAAATGCACCTGCAAGATACATCTCATTAAATTTGTGCGCTACAGGATTCAAGAATTTTAAGACTTATTAACCACATTTCTACTCATATTCTTCTAATCGCTTTACTCTGGGGTTCATGTTTGACAAGGGACATGAGACAGAAGATGTAGAACCAAAGACATTGATTTTTTTCAGTGACCGTGAACTAATGCCACATGTGCACTTGTGTGCTGCTTTCAGTCGTATGAGCCTATAGGTGGTCTAAGTTAGTCTAAACATTTAAAGTAGGCTGAACTATGTAGAAGGTTCTGAGAATCTAAATAAAAACAGTTCTAAGATTTTAAGTCATTTGAGTGTCATCTTTGCCTGGTTGAGCTTTACCCTAATAGAAATCAAATTTTTTTAAAAAGATCTTTTTCTAGGGGACCATTTTTTAAAGGTTGCCAATGATTTAGCTGAGAACAATACATTTGGGAGATAAGGAGGTTAGATAGGGGTAGGGATAGCTGGTCTATAAAAGTCACACACCTAATGGCTTTGTGTCCATGAATTTAGGTGATTTTGAGGCATCAGATTTAACTATATTGTTGAAGTAAGTCAAATTTGAAAATTCAGGAGTCAAATTCTGCTCCAATCTGGGAGTTATGAGCCTCCTGCACTCATTGAATTCAGCATCAGCAGCTCCACATCATGTTCTTTTCAGCCCACTTCTATGGGTTTTCTTACCTCTGTGGACAGCAAAAGATCTGGAGACAGTCCAAAAGCTGCCACAAGGTCCATCCTTTTCTGGGAGGCATGTTCTGAGATAACCCATAGCATTTTCCTTGCCCTCAACCTACATGGGTGGATGGAGTGCTTATGTCTGCATCTTTAATTAGCTTAAGTAACATTTTTGCCAGCATTACTATCTAGTGACCATTGACATCAGCTAATCTTTAAACATGTGAAAAATTACTGAATCCCAACAGGAGGAGAGGAGCCTGCTGTGAAGATACATGTCATGTACACCAAAATCCCTGTTCAGAGATGGCAAAGCACAGGCACATGGGGAGAGGCTGGCTCATTTCACCCCATTGGGGTTCACAGATCATAGAATCATACAACAGTTTGGGTTGGAAGGGACCTTTAAAGGTCATCTAGTCCAAAACCCCTGCAATGTGCTAGGAATCTTCAACTAGATCAGGTTGCTCAGAACCTCATCCAACCTGGCCTTGAATTGTTTCCAGGGATGGGGCACCTACCACTTATCTAGGCAACCTGGGCCTGTGTTTCACCACCCTCATTGTAAAAAAATTTTTCTTTATATCTTCTATAAATCTTCCCCCTTTTATTTTAAAACTGTTACCTCTTGTCCTATTGCAACAGGCCCTGCTAAAAAGTTTGTTCCTATCTTTCCTGTAGGCACCCTTTAAGTACTGGAAAGCCCCAGTAAGATCTCCCCAGAGCCTTCTCCAGGCTGAATACCCCCAACTCTCTCAGCCTAACCCACATAGCAGACATGCTTATGGTCTTCCTCTAGACCTGCTCCAACAGCACAGTCTTTCCCGTGCTGAGGATCCCAGAGCTGGACACAGATCCACCTTGTTCTTTGTGGTCCTGACAACCATGTTAGAACACCTCTGTGTGGTGACTAAGTATTTTTTAAAAGGCATTGTGTGTACAAACACCTAATGATTCAAAAAATATAAGCCTAATGATTCAGGTAGTAAATCCATCTTTGCATATCTTGATGAAATTCAACAAATATTGACACTGCACACATTGAAACATATTTCAAAATCCAAACATTAAATGAGCATAAATTTATTCATATTCTCGAGAGATAACTGCACCAGGACAGAGAATGAAGAGGAATTGGATTGAAAACTGGTGGCCCTTACAGATGAATGAGTTGAAGTTGATACAAGCAGTTTGGGTTGATACCAATTCATGGCATTGTGCAGTTAAGGAAACAAATAAAAAGGGGGGTGAGGGGGCTGGGGAAGGTTAATTTAATTGCTTGAAGCCTTTTCCCAGACTACAGAATGATAATGCAGAATAAGTTCTCAGTTACCAAGTATGAGCAGAGTAATCCTGACAAAAAAATCCTGAATTTATTTTGCACTTTCCTGGCTTTTTTTTTCCTTCTCAAATTATATAACTTTTTGTTATTTAACTTCTATTTCCACTCTGTCTTTCTGTCCTTTCTGGTCTGAGAGCATCTTAATGTCTGATATTCCATTAAAGAATCACTTTAAACCATAACTTCTTGATTTGAGGCACGATAATGACCGTAGACTGTACCACTAATTGTCCTTGTCATAGAAACATAGAATGATTAGAGTTGAAAGGCACCTTAAAGATCTTCTAATTCCAACCCTCCTGCCATGGGTAGGGACACCTCTCACTAGACCAGGTTGCTCAAAGCCCCATCCATCCTGATCTTGAACACTTCCAGGGATGGGGCATCCACAACTTCTCTGGGCAACCTGTTCCAGTGCCTCACCACCCTCACAGGAAATAATTTCTTCCTGATATCTCATCTAAATCTCCTCTTTTTCAATTTAAAACCATTACACCTTGCCTTATCAGTACATCTTTCCTCAGGCCCCCTTTAAGTACTGGAAGGCTCCAATAAGGTCTCCCCAGAGCCTTCTCTTCTCCAGGCTGAACAACCCCAATTTTCTCAGTCTTTCTTCATAGGAGAGGTGCTCTGTCCCTCTGATCAACTTTGTGACACTCCTCCGGACCCGTTCCACCAGGTCAGTGTCTTTCCTGCGCTGAGGGCTCCAAAACTGGGTGAAAGATTCCAGGTGGTGTCTCACCAGAGTAGAGCAGAATCCCCTCCTTTCACCTTCTGCCTATGCTTCTCTTGATGCAGCCCAGCATACGGTTGGCTTTTTAGTCCACTTAGACTCTTTCCAGAGGGTTAGATTCATATCAGGGATCTAACCACATGATAAGGCTGTACTTCATACTCTATGTGCTAGAGAAAACAATGAAGAAACCAGTTAGCCATGATTTCCTAAGATTTTGCTAAGTTTTATTACTGGCTACTCAGCTTTTTAATGACCACATTTCCGTAAGAACAAAAGCACCATTCGGGACCCACACTGCACTCTAAAAAACTAATGCAATTTATGTGTTATTTCATCTGAAAATAATTCAACCCTCTCTAAAAGTTAATGTTTAAATTGAAGAAATTAAAGTGCTGTTGCAGAAAATTGAGCTGTAGAAATGTCATGATCACTAACAAAAGGGACAAATATAAGAATGGCCTTTCTGTGAGACAAAAAATGTACCATCCAAGGCCATCAGACCAGTGAATGAGACTTTCAGCACCCAGCAGCAATGGCAAAACTCTGCTCACAGAGTTGTTTAAATTTTCCTATACTCACCTGACAGTCAGTGCCTCTACAATCATCTAGTGCCTCTAAATCACCTAGGTTGGAAGGGGCCTTTAAAATCATTGAGTCCAACCATCAACCTAACACTGACAAAACCACCACTAAAGCATGTCCCTCAGCACCACATCTACCCATTTTTCAAATACCTCCAGGGATGACGATTCAAACACTTCCCTGGGCAGCCTGTTCCAAGGCTCAACAACCCTTTCAGTGAAGAAATTTTTCTGACTGTTGAATCTAAACCTCCCCTGGCATAACTTGAGGCCATTTCCTCTCACTCTGTCGCTTTTAATTGGGAGGAGAGACCAACACCCACCTCACTACAGCATTCTTTGTAGAGGAGGGAGTTGTAGAGAATGATAAGGTCTCCCCTCAGCCTCCTTTTCTCCAGGCTGAACAACTCCAGCTGCCTCAGATGATCCTCATAAGGGCTCAATCAGGGCTTTAGAGCTGTCACGGGAAGAGAAGAGAGAAGAAAGGTTGCTCAGAAGAAGTGGTTATTTAACATTTTAACATTATATTCAGTTACAGTCACTGAGGTTTCTCTGGGAAGGTTTGTGGGCTACACATATATGCACCTACAACCACAGAGGAGTGAAATGGCAACACCCAAGTTGCGGTTCAGAGCCCAGCTGTTGTGTTGATGGTATTTGGTATTTCTACCCTGTGCTCCTCTGAAAGTCTATGAGCCAGCAGCAAGGAAGAAGGTTTCCTTGTGTCCTCTTACTCACTGCTGAACATCAAATAAGCTGCAAAACAAGAGGGAAAAGAAAAATGAGATTGCACTTTTTCTTCAGAGTGCCTGAATGTGCTCAGGGGAAAGTGCTGAGCAGGTCGGGAGAGCAGGAGGAGGAGGAGGAGGACCTGCAGCAGGGCAGGCACTGCAGCGCCTGAACTGCTCTTGTTCCAGCCCTGTGACTGCAGGGTGAGCAGTTTAAAAAGGCAAATCCATCTGTAACCTCTGGGTGACTCCGAGCCTTCTCCCAGTGACTGAGTCATAACAAAATGGATTTTGCTTCCGCTAGTTTGCAACTTGCCTTCACTCTTGCAGAAAGTGCAAGTGCATTAAGAATAACTTCTCATTCTGTGAGGGAACATGAGAGATTCTTTTTAACCCAACAAGCTCAGTCCACAGAGCAGACACTTGGATGGCAGAAAACTTTGGGTAAACTCATGTGTGGTCTTCACCCACTAGTCCAAATTTTCTCACCCCACATTTTTCAGCAGCTAAGAGCTATTCTGTTGTTTGGCTTGGCATGTCACTACTCTTTATTTATGCTTCGTTGAAATTTCATGATCTTACATATCCTGGTATTGGAGTTGCCACCATGTTTTTTCAAAGTAAATATCCTTCTGTTCACCAGTATCACAGTTCTGTTCCCAACAGCTCATTGCTAGGGAAGGAGTTTGCTTTTGCAAGACTACATTTAACACACAGCTTGGCTTACCTATCCCTATTTCATTTTGTCAGCTGTTGGTGCCAGGATGGAGAAGTGGTTTTGCTGCCAGGTGCCAGGATTGAGGTGCTCAGGGAAGACTGGTTAGTGATAAGAGTCAGGGCTGGAAGCTTTTTGCTGCAATTAGCAGTAATTCTCTGAAGGGTGACTGGCAGGAATGTCCTGCTGGGTGAGGAAGAGGCAGCCAGGCTTTCCGTGTGCCAGGTGTCATAAAGTCTTTGCTGGACCTGGTGGGAAGATCTTGAAAGAAATGTGTTGGTGGGGTGTTAATTTCTAGTCTAACTGGGAGGATTTGGAAGCAGCTGGAATTGCAGGGTTTTTTCCTGGCAGCAGTGATTAGCACCATGCTCTTTGGCAAATCTACTCTCACTGGCTGATTGGGGATTGGGGTCTGCAGCTGAGGCAGAAAGTTCGGGTGTTTCTGCTGCTGCCAGTGGTGTGGATCCCCTGAGCAGCTTAGCTGCAGGGAGAAACAGAAAGACATCTCAGACATCTTGTCAAGGAGGCAACACAGGAGAAAGGATAAGGATTTACATGCCAGGTCTGTCCTGGACTTCCTGTTCCAGTGTGACTAAGCATGGTTTCATGGTAGCTGGATTCAGGATCTATCTCTAAGTTTAAACGCCTTCTTCAATCACTGCAGCATCCTACCGCTCTGTGTTTGCTGGTGCCTGTCCATAAAATATTTATCATGCTGTTTCTGCATCAACAAGGTCTAAAACACGCTGAAATGGGAAACAAAGACTTGCCTTTAATAGGATAAATTACACTTTTCTACCATTCATTAACCACCATTTTCTCTGCTGCATGAAAAAATCTGTTATGTTTTGGAAGACAAACGGATATGGAAGACGGTGGCCATCCATGGAAAAAAAGACATTATTTGTCACAATTTAAGATGTACTATAGGAGGTGTGTGCAATGATGACCCAAGGGAGTTTCCTAAATACTGCAAGATCTTGTGATTGATTGAACTAATAATAGATATTTATCTCCATTGGAGATGCAGGCTAATGGCCATGACAAAATTCTATTATGATATTAGATTATTGTTTTCCAATTACATAAGGTTTAGTTTTCCAAGGAAGTGAATGTAGCAAGATAATTTCAATATCAAAGTTATGCAGGGAAAGGAACATGATGCTATTTCAACTGTCAGCAATTACTTCTATTACAGAGCACTGCCAATTCCCAGAATTTATTCTGTTGTCCTTCATATGGTCTCAGCTTCTGGAACATGGGAAGACTCAGCTTCTCTTTTTTAATGCATGAGAAATTCTGTTTCTAGCTTTTACTGATGCATGGAAAAGTTTGGAAATGTGAATGCCTGAGAAAATAGGACAAATGAAAACAACTCTTTTTTTTTTTTTTTAACATAATAATTTTCAGCTAATCTTCCAGTTCTGGTTATAGAACAAAATCAGCATTATTGCTTATGTTGGTACTGGCAGACCTTGACCATAAGCTATGTCTCAGTGTGGCAGACAATGTAGAAACATAAAAGCCCCAGCTTAAAAGAGGCTAGAGAATAAAATTAATAACATGCCTGAATTTTCATAAAGTGAAATCTAACTCCTTCAGTGTGCCTTGATCCACAAGGCGTCTAAATGTAAACACGATGACAAATTATATCCAAATGCTCAAAAATATTAAAGAACAATGGGTACTTCTGTTGCATGTCATTCTTACATGATCTCATTTTTTCTTAAAGACCTGGAAATAAATACGTTGTAATTGTAAATATTTAGCTGTATAGAGTGATCTTCGTACATTTTGCAAGAGAAGGGTGATTACATGGCAATTTACCTCATCCTGTTCAATGTGAAATACAGACTGACATCTTTGCAAGCTCTGAATTTCCTCATTTTAAGGAAGACTAGTTTCTTTTAATGTATTTTTTGCTGTGTGACTAATATATTAGGCAGAGATGAACTGTCACCTGTTTTTTAGTAGAAACCTATACTTCTCCCCTTGGGTCTAGCTAGTGAATGATACGTAGAGACCCAAGAAAGACTGTAATTGGGATTTTAATTGAGAGATTTGCCAAGAATGAAAGTGGGTTTTAAATCATATAGTGGAGGACAGAAAGATTAAATTCCACCACTGACTAGTACTATAGCTGTGCTAGCCACTTAGAGTGTGCAGCCAGGCTTGGAGGGGAAAACCTGGGAAATAACAAAGCAAAAAAAAAAAAAAAAGACTTATCTATCATCTGTGTTTCACTGCTTGCTCAGAAATAGCAAACCTTTGTTTACGTTAAATATGTGAGAAAGAAAACTGTTCCAACTACATTTTTCTGGCCGGCAGCATAAAGGATCAGTAGAGTGGACGGATAATTTCTGCGTTAGGTGCAGTAAACAGAGATGACACTTCTTCATTTAAGTGGTAAACAAAGCCTGCACTAAGTTTTATGGCATCTGGAGTGAAGGTTTCTGGAGTCAGTTAGCTCCACATAGACCTTTCACGTGGAAGGATGTGTAAGGGTGGCTTGCCCCGGTCAGACATGATAACAACAATAAATAACCTGGAGAGGCACGTAGGAAAAGTATTTGAACATGATTGTTGGGGGAAACAAACAAACAAAAGCATAATTTATTTTATTTTCTAAGAATACAAAGAATCTCACATGGGGCAGGAGGAGTCTTTTGTGCGTCCTTCCCACTTAAAAGCCAAATGTGTTTGTGTTTCATTTTAGCAGAGTCTGAACTCACATGAACCACCAATTTAATTCTTTTTTTTTCATGACTTGTAGTTAGCTCTTACAGCAAGTTTTCACTCCCCCTTATTTCCTACCACAGCATCAAAACATCATTTCAACCTTCTGAGTAGCTTTGCACAGAAGACCTGGCAACAAGGTATAAAGAGGGTGGAATCAGAAGAGTGGAGCACATTTCTGATCCCAAACACTTCATGAGCTCACAAAAGAACCCCATGACCTACCCTCTGGGTCAAATATTTGCTGGTATAATACTCTGAGCTTAATTCATTTATAGCTGGTAGTACAGCTACTAAATTCAGCAGCAATATATAGAATTTAATGGCATTTAGGTACAGGTCATGCCAAATGAAGTGTTTTTTTCCTGGGAGCCATGCACTTCTTTGGACTCCACACACTGCTGTAAGCATGTGCATGTATCTCCATTAAATGTTTTTTGTTTTTTAACAGCAAACAAAGAAACCCGCCTGCCTTAGATTGACTGGGTCTCCTTCTTTAAAACAAGTTTAGATCTACAGAACCCAAAATAATCTGAGTCTTTTGCAGCAGAAGAAACTGTTGTGATTTCATTTCCCAATATTTTTTCTTCATATTGCATTAAATGACCCATGACTTTGATTAAATTGAAAATTTAATGTATTGGCATTTTCAATGCCTTAAGATTTATATTCGTCATAGTTTCTATTTATGTTCCAGTTTTACTTTATTATATTTCTTCGAAAAACTCATTTCAGAAGACTCTACCAGCTGCTTTGCAATGAAATCCAAATCTCAGAGAAGCCAGCGTTTCTTTTGTCCCTCAAGCCAGGTGGGACCACTTATGTTACCTATTTACTCCAAAGGATTTCAAGAGGTTTTGGCCCATCTTCTTCTTTGAGCTAAACTTTTCTGTTTTCCGTGCATGAGCAAGAGAGACATATCAACTTAATGTGTAGAAAAAAGTTGTTCACATGGGAGAAGTCAGATGCTTTCAGGGAGATCAGGGTTTCATTGTGCGTTGTGGCAAGGCATGCAAAGAGCCACAAGCACCATTAAGGCTGCTAAAAAAAGGATTTGCTTTTCCAGTGTTTAAAATGATTGCCAGAATTGCTGGTTTCCCCATGCCTGCACAAGCCTACCCCTCAAGCCAATTTGTTTTAAAGAAGGTTTAGTAGAAATAATTCAAGTGTTTCCAAATGAAAGATAGAATAATACAAGAGTTTTCCTACCCAAAAATGAAACCAAACCAAGTAATACAACAATTGCACTGAGAATTCTTGCAGAATTCAAAATCTGGGTTGGCTGTGACTTTGGGGGGTATCCTGTGTAATAGTATGAGCATGCTTTTTACCCTTCCCATGATGAACTAAGCAAAATTAGACATGGTTTAAAAGTTCCTATTTGGATGATCTTCTTTATAAGGATTGAGTTTAATGCTAATTTTTTTTTGTCGCAAAAGGTGGTTGAACCTACTGTAGAGTTTGTCCCTACATCTGCTAGTTGAACCTACTCTGTACAGAGTATCTTACAGCAAAGCATGACTTTCACCTGTGGTTATTTCTCCTTCAGGGGTTTTCCACGTGACAAGCTCCAGGAGTGAGAATATGAAATTGCCTCTCCTGTGCTTTTAGTGCTTCCTACGGCTGGCAGCCTGACAGCAGGAGAAAGTGGAAAAGACAGCCTAGATCCAACACAGAATGGAGGGGATGGCAACTGGGAGTGAGATGCAAAATGAATGCAAAGTAAGGAGTGGGACAGAAGGGCAGGTGAAGGCCTGGAAGAAGGAAGGATGAACAGAAACAGAAAAAAAGCCTGGGGAATAAGCTAGAAGTTAGAAAGTAGTACAAAAGGTGGTGGAGAGGGTGCAGGAAAGAAAGGAAAGGTAAGGGGAGGCTGAAGAGAAAAGGTTTCTCACCAGGGAAACACCTTGTCCTCCATAATTCAGAACTGGTGCCAAATTTTGGCATCGTTTTGCTTTCCAGAAAACCACTGTTATAAGTTCAGTGAGGGCTTCTGCATCTACACGAGTGTGTGAGCTTTCCCTCTGTACTGGAACAGTTGTGCATAATGTGTATGTGGATGCACCTATTTCCCCTAAAAATGAGATTGGGTAACTGGGACCCATATGTTTCTTAGCCTTAGAGCACTTAACATTACAACCCAAAATGTAAAATAATGGGGTTTTTTTTCAGTATAAAAGGGGGAGACCTTGGCCACCTCCAGGGAAACACAACGAGGTGTGTCTTTAACGCAAACACAAATCAGACACTAAACAGGTAGACAACAAAATAAAAATAGCTCTGCTGTACCGTGAAAGGAAACAAGTAGAGTTTGAACCTTAATTAACTCCTTCTTTAAGTACCAGACAGCAATCAGCACAAATTATGGAGTTGGAGCTTTTTGCTCTTGAAAACATGGAATCTTTCCTTCCTTGCCTCCTCCCCCCCTACATCTGCAAGGATCCAGCTGAGATCAAGAATGCTTTTTGGTTTGGTTTTTTTTATTTTTTTATTTTTTTTAATAGCACTTGTAAAAATCAAGTCCACAATCAACCAGACAAAGCAAAGCCATCATGAAAGGAAGTAAACATCCGGCCTTGGTGCGCACGTAGCATGCTGGCTGAAACCTACCCTCTCCAGCACAGCTGAGAGCCTGCTCAGCAGTCTGTGCGGAAGGAGCTGGCAGCCTTCAACTAGGCTGTAATGAGCCTCATCAAACAAATAAACAACAACAACAAGAAAAAAAATAAGAAGAAAAAAGAAAGGCTTCACAAATTAGCACCAAAGACAAGTGTTAGATGATTCTTCTGTTTTTATACACCCTCATCGCCTCTAGGGGTGGAGGGAATCTGTCCTAACATTACCCCTCTAAATGTGGAGCATCTATTTTAAAAAGGACATTCTCCCCTCTTCTGGAGCCAGTAGTGCAAAACAGGTGTTTCTAGGGGATGAGTCCTCTGACTTTTTGGGGTGTGATAAATCACATCTTGAAGTACCCCCACCCTTGATAACAAAGACCTCTCCACATTCTTTGTACTGTTATTGTCTTCTAACTGATGGGTTCTGAGATGGCCACCAGTTAACAGAGGTGTTGAAAGGATGAGGAGCACAGCCCACCAAGCTAGACTTCATGGCCACTATCCCACACACCTTCTGTTTCTTTGACTTAATTGATGAGCAGCAATGCTCTGCTAATCTGCATAAGGTGTGCCCCTTTCTCTTAATGCAGCACCTCATGTCAGAAAAAAAATGTTATCTCACCAATATGCAACACAACCAGGGGTATCTATTTCTCACTCGGCTCAGGACCATATTCCTCAGTAAAATTTGCCTGTGATCTGAAAATATGGAAGGAACAGTATATTCTTTACTATGCCAAAGTCTCTGCAAATGTGGTAGGAACAGCAAAAGCTGCTTACTAAATTCTTTTTTTTCCCCCTCAAGAGCTCTGATTTGTAACAAGAGCAGAGACTAGAGAGTGATTCTTACATAAAACCAAACCGCACAATTCTACCTAATTATTTGCCCTTGAAAGGGGATTTTCAGCTCTGTCTCCTGATGCTCTTTCTTTTCCTCACTGTGATTCTTTGCACAACTGCCCTCATGACAAATATCATTTGAATTGGGGAGAGCCCTGCCTGGAGTGCATGCATCAAGAGCTTTTACCAACAAGCTGCAGCTCCTGTCTTAATGAGAATAGGAGCCTTATGACAACTACAGGGCTTTCAATAGCAAACGCAGTTTCAGTACAGCATACACAAGCTTCTCCTTGCTGAGGAATAACCTGCCATGTTTTCCTTCATTCTAATTAAAAAATAGCTCAAATACTGCAGTGTTGACATAGAAGGACAAAGCTGGGTTTTAGTCTTGACTTCTCTGTCAGGAAGGAGGAATACTGAGGAGGCTTCTGTGGAGGCATCTATGCTAGCATTTTGGTTATCCTACACTGCAAAGGGGTATGAAGGCTCCCAAAAGGGATTTTTTTTTCTCTATCTGAATGAGAAAGTGCAATGCCAAGGTACTGCTAACATGCTCCAACCACATGCAGGACCAGGCTGGACCTAGACCAAAGCAAAACACTCTCAAATGTAAATGTGGAGGTGGTTGCATCCTCAGTACCTACTGTTCACTCTATAAATCTACTCCTGCTGGTCTATACTGACTATTAATGTAGACATAACACAGTTGTGTGTAAGGGCAGGGATATGCCAGTGAAAGTGTGGGGTCTCGGGCAACTACCAAAGAGAGTAGGAAGGTTTCTTCATCAGGGCGATGTGGTGATGCAGCTGCAAGGGAGAGCAGAGAGGAGAAATAATGGGAACAAGCTGCAGGGTTTGAGGTGTCTGAGCAAATCGACACACTGCATCTAGAGCTGCAACCATGCTAGATGCTGGAATAAGCCTCTAGACAAAGGAGAAGTTGAAGTGGGATATGCAGAGCTGCTCAAGGTGCTTAGAGTGATGGGGCTGCAGCACATTGGACAGAGTGAACGCTTTGGAAACCACAGAAATCATGTGAACTCTTGACTGATTTTAGCTTTTACAAATCCAAACCCAGACAGATGAGATAGAAAAAAAAATAATAGGATGATCCCAGTGTCCCCTCAGCCTATTTCCATCCTGATTGCAGACTAAACTCAGAAGTGCTTTCTTGGATATTCACCATGAGTTAGTTTCACCTACCAAAAGCACAGCCAGAATAACAGCTACATGGGTTATGGCAAAACCTAACACTTCTTGGTGAGTCCTTATTCAGCCAAAATTCGAATTATCCTTTCTAAAGTGGGTATCACTTTTCTAAAAGAAAGCTGAGGAACAACTGGCAGTGTCTGAAGGCAGCAACCAGTGAATCATAGTGAGTGGCTGATGAAAAACGTGACCTGGTATTATTTGGCATGGCATGTCCAGTGATGTCAGCTGAGTGCAGTAAAATAGAAATGATTGATCTTATCCTGTTTCACTTGCTGAAGCAGAGGCTTGGAATCAAGTTATGCAAAGACTGCATTCTGAAAAATGTTGAAATAAAAAATTGCAACTTTTGGAAAAAAACTTCCTCTTTAGAACAATTTTAAGTTAGACTAAACATGATTTCATGAGCTGTTTTGGTCAGTCTCACTTCATGTGTTATGGCAATGAAAAAAAGAAAAGGTTTAAGTGACACACTGTGTCCTCCAGCTCTATCACCGATTGACACGTAAATTTGGAAGAATGCCAGGCACTGAGGGCAGCAGCCAGAGCTGGGTTCAGATTGTAAGGGCTGATAATAAACACCAGCCTGAGCCTGCACCTGAAAACTTGGAAAAATTCAAGTCTCTGTACATTCAGTGGGCAGTATTTCCTTCCTTCCAACTCTCAAATTACTTAAAAGAACAGAATCATCCGGAGGGAATAGAGAAAGGGAAGACAAGGAAATAAAAATGACAAAATAACCACCCACCCTTTCATTTCCACACAACAGTAATATAGCATGTCCCTCCCATCTTCTCTGTTGATGGAGAAACTGCAAAAACAGCTGGAGGTTTCCCACCCCAGACACCCCCCAGACCCTGCTGACACCCAAGTGTTCTCAGGTTACTGGTTCATCTCATGCTGGGGTTCACAGCATCCTTGGTGCTGCACCTAACTGCATTGGATGATACTGCAGCTCTTCCTTCCTCTTCACCAGCTTCCTTCCTTAACCTCCTAATTTTTCTAACTTATCTTTTTTTTTTTTTGTGACCAGGCAGCACCACACTGAAACACAACTTTGTTACCCAAAAAGAAACTTCTCAAATATTTATAATGTATTTTATCTAAAACTTTCATCTTACAGGGCCTCAAATAATTGCACTATTTCATGCAGAAAATTCACAGTGGCGTGTTTAGCTAGAGTTAGTGACCCCAGACTTTCCCACTTTACTACAGCCGTATTTTTTACTTCACTTTATTACATGAATGGTTAATTTAACAAAAATGCCTCCGCTTTTGATAAAGTAGAAAAATTAAAATTGAGACCATCAATTGGTTCCTTGCATGCAATCCCATTCTCTATGCCAAGCCCAATGGAGATTTCCTCTTTCTGGGTCTTTCATCTCTCTTTAGGAAAAAGTTCCTTTATTGAGTCTATCCCAGCAGGATTACAAGCATTTACCCTCACCTAAGTTTTCAGTTTCGTTGTGAACACATTACATCTTTCCTAAGACTTAGCCAATATTGCAAGTACTTACAAAATTTTTTGTTTATCTCCAGACTTCTTCACTTGTCACCAAAACTGGATAAGTGCAAGATGCTATGTGGGATATGAGCATTTATTTTTAGGAGAGAATCTATCATACTGTGTTGTTTTGTCATTTACACTGCCTTAATTACAGAGCACACCAGTGCCAAAGCAGAATCTAGCCTTTTTTGTAGCTGAATAAAACACTGGCCTCACTGGTTAATGACAGTGGCTTATGATCTATTAATTCACCAAATATTTCTTCTTCCTCCTCTCTCTATCATTTATTTATTCTATGAAAAAATATTTAACCCTTGAAAGCAGTGTCTCTGAAGGAACGCACCAGCATGGGAAGCTGTGTTTAGAACCTCTTCTCTTTTGTAGAAATGTTAAAACAGACCCTCATTTTCCACTGGAAGGTAAAAAAAAAAACATTTTCCCATGAGGGTCATCAAACACTGGGACAGGTTACCCAGAGAGTCTTTGGACATACTCAAAGACTCACTGAACACAGCCCTAAACAACGTTTCAAGCTCACCATGCCCTAAGCAGGGAACTGGAGTAGATGACCTCCAGAGGTTTCTTCCAACCTAAGCCATGCTGTGATTCTGTGAATTCCACACAAAATGTATATAATGCACAAAAAAAGTGCTTAAAAAAAAAAAAAAGTGCTTTAATTTGGTTTTGGTTTTTTTTTTGGTGCTGGAATCTTCCCCTCTGGATTGAGTCTTCAGCAACAGGCAGAGATCTCTAATCCAACTGAGGATATATCTGAAGCACAGAATTATTTAGGAATACTCCAGTTAGCATGTCTACCATTGCATTCCAGCTGTTCAAGTGCAGAGCTAAGGGTTGGGTTCTCTAGAAATGGACAGTAATGCTAATTTATCTACTGAAACTAGAAAAGACAATGCAGAACCACTTGTTACAACTCCATGCCATCTTCTGTGTGACTGAAATATGGGAAGCTCTGAGGCAATGGAGAAGCCTCATCCTGCAGCTATAAACCACAGTTATGGATCGACATGGCACCTTGGCTAACACCTGAGTGTATGGGT
Source organism: Nycticryphes semicollaris (assembly GCA_013400055.1). Classification (NCBI taxonomy): domain Eukaryota; kingdom Metazoa; phylum Chordata; class Aves; order Charadriiformes; family Rostratulidae; genus Nycticryphes; species Nycticryphes semicollaris. The sequence continues at coordinate 1,017,087 of VXBJ01002322.1, forward strand.
TACAAGGTACCAGGAACCGGATTCTTCTCTAGGTGACCCTACATGTTTGCATAATACACTTCTCCTTGTAAGAGGAACTCTGTTGTCTGTCTCAGGATTTAGTAATGCAGTAATTTTGAAAAGGTCAGCTCTGGAATTTAGCCTATTAATCAAAATGTAGGCAATTCATTGCAGGCTAAGTGGTAATTTCAATTTAGCATCAACCTGAGGGCACATGCCTCATCCTTTTAGCTGGCTAAATTTATCATTAATAGAAACATTGAAGTAAACGATGTCATTGCTGGCAGTGTACCGATCTACCATCAGGATCAGATGATGTGTATAATTCCCGAGCTGCACAGAGGAAGGGCAATCAGTTTAACATGGACTTGTAAATAAATGCAATGAGTTAGCTTTTCAGACATTTGTATAATGGAGAGTGTTGGCTCTGCCTTAGGCAGCAAGGGAAGGACAGAATAAAAGTAGTTCCAATTAAATATTTTGATGCTTCTCTTAAGAATTCTAATGATTTGACTTAAAGGTTACTGTTATGCACATTGGTTTCTTGTATTTTTAAATATTTTCATGCCATTTTCCACCTAAGTTCAGGGATAGAAGTACTGATTTTCAAAAACTTACAAAACCCATGAAAGAACAGAAATAGCTTCCTTAAGCAGGTGGAAAATCAAGACACGAAGGTCTAGGTTTGCTTTGCTTAACCTAGGAGCAGTGGAGGTCCCTCTGTAGACAACAGAGAGGTAGGGACATCCTGAAATCAAATCAGATCTTAGCTGGGTTGAGCCATCTTCTGAATCCTCTCTGTCTCTCACTGTTGACTGCAAGGACGACACAGAACAGCTAATCTGCCTGCAAAGGCAATTCAGGTAGATGCTAAAGAAAGATGAAGGAAAATCCTCTCTTAAACGATTTGCTTCAGTTGCCACAGCTTGGGATATCTGAGTAATTAAACTGGGTTTTCCAGAATGCCAATTAACATGTCAGCTATAAAAGAGGTTTGCTGACCCTACAATACATACAAGACTTCTCCACAACAAACACAAAGATGTCACTTCTTGTGCCTGTCAGTCATCTACAGAATCATAGAATTGTCTGGGTTGGAAGGGAGCTTTCAGATCACCGAGTCCAACCATCAGCCTAACACTGACAAAAACTATGATGGTATATTCACCATTTTCCCCTCAAATATATAACACAATAACCAACAGCAACCTTTAGCAATAAGACATAGTTATTCACTGTGGTAAAAAATATTAATTTGCCCCCAAAATTCACTCTGTAGCATATAATCAAGACCTGGACCTTTGTATTATACAAAGTGATAGTGAGATATTTAACAAAAAAAATTATATGCCTTGACTAAAAATGTTTTAATATTTTTTTGCATCTTGAAAAAGAAAGAAAAGTATTGAAAGTGTCAGTTATGTTTGCAAAAAGAAAGGTTCCCAAAGAATTAATTATTTCTGTGAGAATTACAAAACTGCAGCTATAATGACATGCCATTTTAAATGTATTGTTTGGAGTTCCCCTAGATCCCCCTACAGGCATTCTGCCTAGACTGACATCCTGTCCCTGGAAAATTTTAAGGGAAATGAAGCTTCACAATTCTCAACAGGAGAATGTTTCAGTTGAACAACTGCAAACAAATTCACAGTCTAAGAGTTTCAGTGGAAACATTGGTGGTAATTAGACAGCAAGTACTGTCCCTTCAAATTGGTTTTGTACCAGTTTGTCAGTACAAAACCCACATTAATCAAAATTGCTAAGACTGTGTAAAAAGGTATAAGTCTACATTTAGATATTTTGTTTTTAAAAAAATATTATTTCTAGATTTAAATCTAGACTGGCAACTCTTCCTATGATGCAGACTTTCTTATAACATTTAGAATTCATATTTAGTCCCTCCTATTGTTTGTAAATATGGAAATGATGACAAATTCATCTCTGGTGTATATAGCAGATGAATTTACTGTTATATTTTTAAATCCAAATTGTGCTGAACCTTAGTTGATCACTGGCCTTCATCATCACCTAATCATCTGCTAATGAACACAAAGTCAGTACTGGCACCGTCAAATTTGCTTGAACCACAGGGATAACACACAAAACTGAGCAGTCAGTGGGACTGGAGGGAAAATAGGAAAGACATAGGTGAAAATATGTGACAACAGAGGACTTGATCAGGATGCTGGGTCATACACTCAAGCTAAGAGTAGTTACTTCCATTGTGTCAAGAGATTTCTACCCAAATGAGTCAGCATTCATTAGCCATAGACTTCCTATTGTTCTGAATAGATTTGCACCAGCACTATGCACCAGAATTGAGACTATGAAGAAACTTCTATTTTTTCGCAAACACAAAATTTAGCAGAAACCAGAAAATGAGAAAACTCAGTTGTTATGACACTAGCCCTATACACTTGAACCTATGGGCTACACAATACACCAGAGTATGTCCCTACCAGAATGACCTACTGTATTTATCTGCGGAAGATACATGACAAGTATCAGTGAGAGCTGGCGGTTTCCTGATACTTACTGTTTTTTTCCCTGTCTTTACTATCTCTTACTACAAGGCACAGTCAGACTTCTGGATAAACATTCCTCCATCTTAGAAGTTGTGCCCACACACAAATTCCAGAAATAGTATTTTGTTTCAAGCATGATGTAATGAGATTTTTTTATTTTTTTATTTAATGGGAAACTGCATGGATGTGCATTCAGTGCAGGGTTATGGAAAAACTTAATTTCCTAAACAATACTTAGCAAAATCTCCCATGAAATTGTTTGCAGCCAGGATATTACTCATCAGAGCCCATTGTCCATTTTCCAGGAAGACTTTGATTAAGACAGATTTATTACTGGTTCCTAATAAAGCCTGCAAGAGTAGGGACTGAATGTTAATGACTGCCAGTCAGTTTGAATTAACCTGTCTTGGAGGGACTTGAGTCAGTTAGGATCTCAATTTAACTTTGACTTGATCAGACTTTGAATCGATAAGATCTCAATAATATTAGTACATTAAGAACCAATATGTAAGAAACTGCACTGAGATTGCAGACCTAAGGCAGGGTTTAAAGCCATTTCATAGAATCAATGAATCATAGAATCATTCAGGTTGGAAGAAACCCTTGGGATCATTGAGTCCAACCATCAGCCCTGCTCTACAAATTCCTCCCCTACACCAAATCTCCCAACACCGCATCTAAACGACTCTTAAATACATTCAGGGATGGGAGGTACCCCATTTGAGCTACCCCAGGGTTTTTCTGGTCTCCCATGGCTGATCCTAAAGGGTGCTTGTCTCCCATGGGTGCTCGTAGTTGTATGTGAAGAGCTAAAGACTCTATTGGTATTACCTACCTACATCAAAACAAATGGATCAAGCCCCATTTATTTACCATAGCCATGCAGGCAAACACCATACATTTATTCCCTTGTGATATAAACATTAATTGGACCACTGAAGTAAACCAAAGCAGAGCTGTTAGCCCATGATCCCCCAAAGCATCTCCTCTTGGTCTCTGCCTTTTCTTTTTTGTTTTCGGTTTCATCCACAGATATGTAACATTCTGTATCTCATCAGGGGAACGATATAAAAACACAGTAAAGTCTGTTAAATGCTCTGTCAGAATGGATCATTCAAGTGAATGATAATCATCAATTCTTTCATGTAATGACAGTGAATTAGCAATTATTCTGTATATAAGATTTCCTAGGAAGCATTGCTAGGTAAAACTCAGTCTGTCTCTGCATTGTTTTAGCACAAGGATACATAACCTTGCCATCCCTCATCTCCCACCAACTCACTCTGCCACCCTCAAAGTGAAGAAGTTCCTCCTCATGTTTAGATGGAACTTCCTATGTTCAAGTTTGTGCCCATGTCCTTTGTCCTCTCACTGGGCAGCACTGAAAACGACTGGCCCCTTCCTCTTGACACCCACCCTTTAAGTATTTATAGTTGTGGATCAGAAGCCCCCTCAGTCTTCTCTTCTCCAGACTAAAAAGGCCCACATCCCTCAGCTTTTCATTGTAGGAGAGATGCTCCAGGCCTTCAATCATCTTGGTGGTCCTCTGCTGTACCCTCTCCAGGAGTTCCTGTCCTTTCTGAACTGTGGGCTCCAGGACTTGAACAAGACACATAGATTTTAATGGGGAAGGGGTTTAAAAAACACACTTCAATATCACAAAGGAAGTCATCCAAGTTGGCATACCATCTGCTGAGTTCCTTGTTACCAAATATCAGCTGGGGAAAAAAAATTGCAATGGCTTTATGTATAAATAGAAGATGTCAGTTTGGAAGTTTGTCAAACCAGCAGCTTTTAGAGGAACTATTTGTAAAAGAAAGATGTCAGCTTTCAGTTTTATTTTCGTTCTTCTGTTGAAAATGTATCTTAGAATTGACGTTAGTGATTTTTTTATTCTTTGTAATTAGAGGGCAATCAGATTCTTTTTATGATAATCTGTTTTTTCCTCCTTAGTAGTTCTGTTGTAATTGACCTATTTTTTTTCTATAATTTTCACAGATGAAAAGAGATAATCCTATATAAAATAGGTTTTAATTGACTTATTTTGATACGGTTTACACAGATGAACGGAGATAGTCCTATGTAAAATAAAACCCTACTATTAGTATTCTTCCTCTTTCTAATGTTCATTTACTCATATAAATCCCACTGGCAATAAGGCAATTACACCACAGATGGTAGAGTTCAAACAAATTAGATTCTACTGTCTCCTCACAAATAGCTTCTCTGCACAAACTTCTCCAAAGCACGTATGCGCCGAGCCCTCGTCTTGCCACTCAAGTGCTTGCATAACACCACAAAAATGCTCTCTTTTATCTGCATGTCATCTTATCATCGGTGCCTCTTCCCTGGCTCCTTCCTTCGCCTTAGCTGACCCCACATAACCATACACCTTTCCCCAGCCAGAGCACTAAAAATGCAAGCGAAGGACAAACACCATGTACTCATCCACTCACAGAGTGCTTTTCTCGTATTTTGCATCTCTTCTTTCCAATTGCTCTTTCACTCTCCCACCTCTCCTCCACGTGTGTAAATGCACGTGCCTTTTGTATCCCTCTGAACACAGATTGTGTCTCTTTGCATGTCCAAGTAATGCATTTTACAAGGAGACTTGAACCCTGGTTACACCGAGGGTTCTGTTGCTCTGGCTTGCAAATAATTGATAATTTCATTAATATAGCAAAATCTGTTCCCCTGCAGGTTTTACATAGACAGGTAGATTTTTTCGTATCTGCTCATATCAGCTTGGCTGCTGCTGCAAATAAAAGGAGTCTTGTCTTGGCATGACGGAGTGCACAGGCAGCCTCTCTAAATATGGAATAGATGATGATAAAGCTTGAGGAGCTGGATAGACACCACACCATCAAATCAAGTCAAATTTTGAAGCACTGCAAAGCCAGAAAGGTCCCGACATGATGTTCCTCTGGTGAAATTGCCTCAATACGCATTGACGCAATGAAAGTAGCTGAATTGCTACTGCTAATTGTCTATGTCTCTGGTTTGGGTAACCTGAAGTTCTGGATCACTTCCATCCAATTTCAGCCACAGCAGATGCCTAGTCCTTTGTGGGATGGGAGTGGTCCAAGGTGAATGTGTCTTTGGACAGCCTGCCTGTAATGTGTGTTATTTAAATTCATAGGGCAGGGATCCTCAGAGTAAAAGGGGCACCTCTAGCTATATTTATGAAACTCGAAGACAGAATGACACCAGACCTGACTATTTCAGCTGAATCAGAAAAGAGATAGATAGAGGATAGAAAAAAAAACATTCAAGAGTTCTGACTTCAGCCCAAGCATCACAGAGTGAAAACATGAAAGTATGAAACTGATGTTTGATTGTACTCTTAATCAAATCCTAAAATCTTTAGTATATCCTAACGTATACTTTTAAACTTAGTGGTTGTAGGAATTCTTCTCTGCAACTACCAGATTTCCCATCTAATGGCAACATCAAATATTCATCACATTAAGACCCAAGAGAATTTAATTGACTACACTTTATAAATTTGTTTTCTGCTTTCAAGTGATTGGACTGGTATTTCCTGCATTTTGTGTATTCACTTTTTTCTCAACAATTAAATTTTGCATTTAAGACTTCCCCCTTTAAACGGGGAGAGTTTCTCCTGTTCACAGAAACAGATTTCGGGGCCCACTTCTAGAAACTTCTTGCTACTAGAAGTATCAAGTTATGCATTTTAAACATAAAGAAAAAATCTCACTGGCTATCGGCTTCTGTAGTTAAGTGTATTTTCATTTATGCAGAAATCTTGGCACAGAAACCCAGAGAAGGCAAATATCTGCCTCCAGGGTTTGGATATGGAAACTAAGTTCTGTCCACAGCCTGACTGTGAGGTTTTTGACTTAAAGAAGCTGAAGTGTCTACTGTCTCCCATCTGCATGGTAGTTGCAGTGCTCTGGCTGCTGCATACACAGAGATACGGAAGCAATCCTGAAAGACTAAGTTTTAGGAAAAGATAATTTGGGATGTAATTTTAACATGCCCAAGTAGCACACATAGAGGAGAACTAATCAAACTTGTCTGCTTTGGGAGCTGAAGAACTTTAGCTAACATAAACTAATGTTTAAAAAAAAAAATAAAAACCCCAAATATTTAAGATTTTACTGGTAAAATTTATGTTGTGAAAGAGATAGAAATAGATAATAAAAAACAGGCAGAAGCAGGAAAAGAGTCTGAAGTGTATAATTTATTTATAAAAGCAGGTTTTGAAATTAAGTTACTGAAGAGACCAACTGCCACATTTCTGCTGTGCCCTGTTTTTGCTACTGTTTTTGCTCTGCTTGAAATTAATTTGTCTGTCTTTTTTATGTTTTGTTTTGTTTGTTTCTTTTTTTATTTCTTTGTTTTAATTTTACTTCTTGGGTACTAGTTAGATTCACCTGCAATTTCTTCTAGTTGTTTTTTGGTGGTGGTTTGGGTTTTTTTGTTTGATTGTTTGTGTTTGTTTTTACACACTTAACTTTAGAGCAGCAAAGCCTCATAACAGCCAGCAGTGAATATCCTCCTTTGACATGTACAGCCAAGAGTATTAAAGGAGGGAAGAAGGAAGAAGACAGCCCCAAATGTCTGATCTGAAATATTCTGCATATGCTGTTATCTGACTTAACTGAGCCATTAAATTTGAAGGTGGAGAGAAAAAGCAAGTGTTGCTAGGAAAAGAGTGGCAGATCAAGGAGAGGAACAGTTGAAGTTCGGTGAAATGCAGCACCCAGGAGGTTCTTGGGCAGGAATCCAGTTCCTGGGCAAATCAGAGTAAGCCATTTTTCAAACAAGGGAGTGCACAAAGGAGGAGAAGGTGATCAGGAATCATCAGCACAGATTCACCAAAGGTAAATCCTGCCTGAAAACCTGAGTGTACTCTGTGATGAAATGACTGACTTTGTGGACAAAGAAGCAGCAGTGAATGTTATTTGCCTTATTTTTGCAAGGATTTTAACACTGAATCCCACAGTATTCTTGTATTGAGACATTATGGTCTGGGTTGGTGGACAACCAGGTAAAATATGTTGGGCTCAGGGGGCCGTGGTTAATGGGTTGTGGTCCAATTCTAGGCCAGTGAGAAGTGGGGCACCACTGGGGTCTGGGTGGGGATCTGGGCACTGAACACCTTTATCAGTGACGTGGAGGCGGTCCCACCTGTGCTGCTGAGAAGTTTTACGTTACAAAGGAGGAATAGATGTAAAAGGGGGTCATGTTAGCTTGAATTTCAGCTGACTGGTAGCTCTGGAGTTTTCCTTGTTTTGAAAACTAACAACAACAGGAAATACTGGAGGCAAAGCAATGAACTGTAAGGCATGGCAAGGCATTATTTCTGTGAAATACTGGATCATATGCTCCAAAAGAGAGAAGGGCAACTAAAAGAGACTGAATCTCAGCGGTAGGAAGAGCTGATGGATGCCTGACAATTGACTGGAGCAGACAAGGAAGCAGCATCCATTTAAAACATAGGATTTTTAAACAGTCAAACCCATTCAGAAGTAAATTGAACAGAAGTATCCAAGACTGCTAAGGAAATATTTCAGCAGCATCCATACCAGTGTCAGGGCTCTGGGTCTGAATAGGAACATCACATTTGATAGGAGCTCGTTTTCCCTCATATTGCAGCAGACCAGTGGCACATACAAATCAACATTCCAGCCAGACAAAAGGTGCCCAACAGCAAGAAACCAGTGAAAGAACTTCCTCAAGCTGTATGACTAGAAAATATGGAATGCTCTTAGCATATCATGTAAACTGCCTATCAGCAGGGATGTATATGTCTAGGAAGAAATTATGAATGAAATTCTGGAGAAAATAACTTAAAAGAGGTTTCCTGGTAGCTAAAATGAATTGATACCACAAATCTGAAAAATTCTGGCCAATAGTGGTTTTAGAGCACAGCAAAGGGAACAGTTGGATTTATTACTGCAAGTCAGTTAGATAGAAATAGAAGTACTGGTATTGCAAGCTCTCTGTCTGTCTATTTGACACATTCACATATAAAGGAAAGGGGTAATATTCAATTTGTGTTGTTTCCAAAATGCAGGAAAATGAAAAAAAAAAACTCCAAAACCAAAAACCTTTGTGTGTAAAAAGAATGGCTTTCAGGGTTAAAAAATACTCAAATATATTAGAAATAAAAGAAACACTAAATAAAGCAGGAAAGCAGTAAAATAGCGACGCGTAGAAGCCAGATGTGTTAAAAATTATTCTATTCTGTATTTTGAAAGAAGCAGTGTGATCTACTTATCACTTTAGCATGATAAAATATTTTACAGTCCATAAGTAACTCAGCAGGAAATTACACCATAACCATAAGAAATAAAAATTTTCAGCAAACCCAGTTAGCTTGCACCAGAAGTAAAAAACAAACAAAAAGAAGTTGGCTTAGGGCATTTTGGACAATGGCTGTTTATTTTCAGTATACCTGGTACTGGCACAGTCTGGAAGGATGGAGAAACATCAACATCCTAATATTCAGAAAGTGAGCAGGGATAACCTGAGTAACAGAAAACCTTCTATAACCCCTAATAAATTAATGGAAAACCTGACTGAGCATTCATTTATCTTAGAGAGAAATAAGGAACGGGGATATAAGTACTGCCTCTCAACAGTATCTCTTGAAAAATAAATCATGTCACATAAGCCTGATTACATCCTTCAGGACACTACAAGTTCAGCTGATAAAAGAGTCAGTAGAGATATAACGTGCTTAGATTTCTGCAAGGCATTTGACGTAGTACAGAACAATCTGATGAAAATATTAGAACTATACAATGTTAATAAAATCCAGTTTAAATAGATTAGACAACAACCCAATCACAAAAAGTAGCCATTAAGGTGAAATCATTAAATGAAGAGATTAGTTGTCTCTTTTTTTTATGAGATTGGTATGACACATTCATTGAGCGAGTACAAATATGCGGCTGATAAACTCAATAAGAAAAGGCAAATTTGTAAATCATCATTGCAGAGCAGGCAAAAAGAGGGATCTTGATTACTATTTTTATAACTTTTTTTTTTTTCTATCCCAAGTTATCTCCAGGACCAAGGGCTGCAGTGCAAATACACAGACTAGGGCCTGTGGAGTCTCAGAAGTATTTAGGTGTTCTGGATGGATGAATATGGAGCAAAAAGTAAGTCTAGGAAGGAAAACTTAACTGTTCCCATGTCATTGGTAAAAACAGGACCAGAATGCTACAATATAATTTTGATTTCCACGTTTTAAAGAAATTGTGAAATTCAGATTCTCAGGCTGATGGGAATCAATGTACTATGAGTACGTGCTTCCAAAAAACCAGAGCAAGATAGCTCATATGATGCCAGATGAAAAGCAGGTAGGAAGTCAGGTGTGAACATCTAGCAATGAGCATTGACAGTGGATTCCCAGACTTTCTGCAGATGAAGAAGGAATGTCTTCCTTCATGGTTCTGTGTAGCAAAAATTAAAACTAAGATTTGGAGCTCAGCACAGGCAAACTTAGTAGAAGTCAATGGTCCACTAGAGAGACATTAAGCCAGGTAAGGAAAAGGCGTCCACTTTTCAGGTCTAAATCGATGTTACATGAATGTCATGGGAAGCTTGCTAATCCTTACACTGGCAGATTTAAAAAAAAGATACGTCTTAAAAATTACATATGAGAGGGGCAACAGAAAATATACCTTCATCTCTTTATGTTCTCAACTGTCCAGACCAGAGACAGTAATACTCCAAAAGCAGAAAAAAACTCCTCAGCATTATTCCCAGGCTATGACTCATATTTTTGTATTCCTAGCAAAAAAGAATAGCAAAAATGTGATTGAAACAAACATTGATTAAGAAAGAGTTGAGGTTTTTTCCTCCACTCATTTTAGCTGTGTTTTGGCACAAAACAGGAAGGCAGAAATGCTGTTGGTGCCCTCTTATCTTAATGTTTCCATCCCAGCCATAGTCAGCCTGCAATGAAATCGCATTTGCAAGTGTGCCATAATGTTACAGCAAATGCTGCCATTCAGCTGAGATATTCCATCGCCCTCCAACCAACAGTCAGGAAATGCCCTATAGGATAATTGACAGGCTACTGTGAATTACACAGCTATAAATAGCACACCACGGGTGCCTGGTGAAAGGATGATAAAACACACGTGAAAGTTGAGTTTTTAAGAAGTCATTTGCACCACAGAGAAGTATTTATCGCTGTACTTGCAGTTTTTCTATTTTTCCTTCCCCAATACATAGAGAACAGAGAGCAGACGGCAATAAAGAACTGTGAAATATGATCTTTAAGAAGTTCACTCTCTCTTTCATTTCTGTATTCTTTCTGTTCCTGCTCTTTTGCTAAAGTTCCTGCAATATCATTCATATCAAATCAATCTTGTTCCTATCTCTTCCTCCAAACTGCTTTCCCATCAATAAACCTCCCTTTGTTCTTCAGATCATCACAAAAGACAAGGGAGGATGGGCATGCATGTATTCTTGTAACATGCCTATGGCTACTTCTTTAAGGAGCATAGAGATATAGCGCTCAAAATTTTCCTTCAGTACAGAAATAAACCCCTCATTTTCTGTTCTCAAGATTGAAGAGACAACTTGAAGGATCATGTGGTTGATTAGAGAAGAAATATCTCCCTCAGAAAGATACAGAAAAGATTAATGAAAATTTAAAGATGAAATACAACCTTCAGGAAGGTTAAGGACAAATAGCAGCAGATGCACCTGTGATTTCTGCATGGACACTTTGGACACTGTACCCTTATTCATATATATAGTAATTCAGCAATGTAAAAAAAAATAAATAACTACTCATGCAACTCAGTGTTAGCCCAAATATGTCTGTTTTTTTGTATTGCCACATACTTGACAGAAGCAAACAACTGCAGTTGAAGAAATCTGAAAATCTGTACAATTGAAACTGCCATCTAAAACACTAATTTTCATCTTTGGTACATTAATATCGATCACTTAAATAGCTTGGAGCTCTGATCATTCATCGAAACTTTTAAAATCCATCAATAAGTAATTACCACTAGAAACCTCTCATTCTTTACTGAAGACAGAGAAAAATCAAGAAAGATGCTTGAAATGAAAAACATTAAGTATAGTTCTTAAACCAACACTGTGTCTCCCTTTTAACTGACATGACATTACTCAGACTGCTCTTTGGCCAAAAAAAGGAAAATGTTAGTTAAGACAGGTTTGTGACTTTGTGTTCACTTGAGGTCAAAGTTTTCCTAGCTTTCTGAAAACAGAATATGAAATAGTCACAGAGAAGAAAAAAAAGTAAAGAGAGGATGCATTATTTTGTCTTCACCCTGCTCCACTGCAGAGGACAGCCACACCACACCATCTCTTTGTAGTTATTTTAGTGAACATTTCAGTACAACATTGACCAACAGGTTAGGTCTTATTGCCTTTGAGAAGTATCAAATCTATTTCTGATTGTATGAACTACTGCATACTGGTTTTGGATCACGGGTTCCCACAAAACACAGGCAGTAACTGGTAAGAAAAGAAGCTAAGAAATAAAGGTAAGGGAAGGAAAGGGAAAATAAGAAGAAAAAAAAAGAAAGGAAGAAACAAGAACATGAATCTTACATTTCGAGTGAGGCTCATGGCCTATCTCAGGCTTGGGAGGTCTGATACAAACCAGATCATTCTCCTTCATTCAGTCTAGTGAGAATACCTCCCAGAACAACACAAGCCTGATGGTACCATCGTAACTCAGGAAGTAAAGACAAAGACACTTTCCCTATTAATTTAATTCACCTCATCTCAATGTCACATTAAGTCCTCAAGGAATACAGCTGGATTTTCTCATCCCTTTCTTTACTGGTTTCAGCTGATCAGTTTTTGTTCATTCACTCCTGATCTCTTCCTTGACATATGTGATCTCAACATTGTTCTCAGGTGGTATCAGCAGACTTTTTTGCTGAGGTGTGTTAGCTGTCCCCATGCATATGGCTAAACAATGCCAAACCTGCCAACTTAGTATCTTCTATAAGGAGCAGAGGAATAAATTACTGCAACTTAGCTGATGGCAAGGGAATTTGTTAAAATGCTGTAGCTTAACTGTTTATCCAAGTCAATGGTGTCTCTTCCAATTCATAATTTGTGAGAAGTAATAGTTGCAATTCCCCTATTCTCCACTTATTGATTAAGCTTATCCATTTACTTAAAGGTAGATTTCATGTCAGGCCAAAGACTATCTCATCCTCTGCACTTATACAGAATCTTTCATCAATGCATTTCTGATCTCAATTGCAGATTTAATTGGTTGCATGTCAATTTACCCAGGTGATTCCATGGTCTTCATCATTCTAAAAAGTGTGAGGATGCAAAAGGAATGAGAAAAGATGAGCTAACTCAGTTTGTATGAATTAAATTTGTGATATGAAGTTATAATGTAATTCCTGCCAGAAACTGATCAGTTTTCAGAATATTTTCAATATTCATTCTGAATACTTGCTCCAAGAAGTCCGGACCAGAGAGAAAAGGCTTTCAGCATGCTAAGAACCAGTCAAATACTCTCTATAGTCCCAACTCTTCCTCAAAATTTTTCCCCTGCGAATTAGCTTTTTCTTCCTCTTTAGTCCACTGAGCATCACAGACTCTTGTTTAGACTCAGATTCAAGAAAGCAAAACAATTACAGAATAGAATCATAGAATCACAGAATGGTTTATGTTAAAAGAGACTTTAAAGATCATCTAGTTCCAACCCCCTGTCATGGCCAGGGACACCTCCCACCAGACCAGGTTCCTCAAAGCCCCATCCAACATGGCCTTGATCATTTCCAGGGATGTACATCTTCTCTGGACAACCTATTCCTGTGCTTTGACTCCATCACTATTCTGAACAGGATTTAAGGTACTCTTAAGGTTGTGATTAAGCCAAATTCCCCTTTCCTGATCTGGTCCTCTACAGTTAATAAAAACCTCTTAGATTTTTACTAAAAAGATAAAACTGCAGCAATTAGGAGCTGATTTTGAATGAATGAGTGAATGAAAACTGCTTTCTTTTTCACAGTCCATGCAGGCTTTTCAAGATAATACTAGAGACATGCAAAGGGGAAAAAAAAAGAGAGAAAAATAAAGCCGAATTTAAAGGTAGTCACACCACATGCAAATAACCAAATCTGTAAGTGAAGCTCTGAAGAAAGAAGCAGATCTCTAAAACAGTCTCAAAAGAAGAAAGGAGGCCAAGCTTCAACTATTTTTACATAGTGTCAGTTTGCAGCTCATCAGAAGGACAGTGCAAGGGAGGATTATGCAACTCCTTCAGGATGGTTATCCTGTGAGAAATGCAATTAGAAGAGCTCTGCTCTCAAAGGACATCAGTCTGGAAAGGTTTCCTCAATGGGAGATATGTACTACCCATCCTAAAAGTGGGTCAGGGTCAAAATGTAAGAAGAAATGGCAAAGGAAAGAGGAGGAATATAGTAACACAGTGAAGGGGTGTACGGACCAGGTCTTTTACCCCTCCCTTGTACCCATGAAGATGGTAAGAGCAGAGGGAGAAAAGACCTCTCCCCTCTCACCATAGGGTCCTGAGGAAGGGCAAATAGGCTCAAAAGAGTGGTCATGTTATCACATTGCTGACAGCAATGGCATCAAGAGCAGCAGGAATTCATTGTGGCAGATGGAAGGAGGCCAAAGATATGTGAGGAAAAAAGTGTTCCTCCTCTAAGGAGGTTTTCCATGCACTGTAGATCTGCCTATCCTACAGTTTGTTGGAGCAGAGCTAAGGCTGTGTTGCCATTCACATGGTAATTGTTTCAGTCACAAAGTATTCTCTGTGCTTAGTAATGCAGTAAATAACTGCACTGAAACCAAGCAGAAGGCTGGGATTGCAGAACCAGGAGCAAAATAGTTTTATGTGCATGTTTTCTGCAGCCTTCTTGTACCAGAGCACCTTGCAAACCACTCAGGTTGTTCTTCTCAAGAGAGTCCAAGGGCTAATGTCAAAGGAGCCACAGATTGTGTGGTACAACTATCCCCCCAAAATACTAGATAGAGATCATGAGGCACCCAGTCCAACTGCAGGTGCATGCAGGTTTTTTTTAATTTTTCAGTTACTGAAGATAAAAAAAAAAAAAAAACACAACAAGATTTTTTCATTCCTATTATTCATATGTGGATACCTTTTCTAGCTGAAAGGGTTAAGGCCACTATTCTGTCCTGTGGGCCATTGCTTTTGATCACAGAACTAAAAGATGTAATCTAATCAAGTGATTTACTCTTGCAGACAGACCACAGCTTGTTAACAATAGCTGCCCCTATCCATTCATGAAGCTACTCAGCGTATGGACTTAATGAGCATGAACAGCAGCTCTGTCAACACAATAGATAGTCCTGCCACCAATCCAAAAATCGTGCAGGATTTCAGCAATATGCTCCAGCAACAGACTTTTGTGAGTCCATTGTAGTTTACTGGCTTGCTAATAAAAGGCATCCCCTTCTGCAGACAGAAATCAGAAGGCATCTGGTCATCTATACACTGACTTGCATATGCTGCAGTAATTATCTTCTTTCAACCATGTTTTGGTGGTTGGTGAGGCAGCTCCTCAAAGCATGGGAACAGAGATATGGTCATTTTCATAGTACCACATTGTTTTTCACAGAGAAGTGAATTCAGTACTTATTTTCATCAGTGAAACCAAGCGGGCTGACCAGTCTCTTTCTCTTCAGTACCCAGTGTGCATAAACACAATCTCATTTCATACATTCTGCAGCCAGTTACTCAAGTAATTCAGAGACAGATGCTGCATGGAAAGCTGACAACACGAGCAGCCTTCCCCTGTTGGAGAATCCCACCTTCTCTCCATTGGGAAGGAGCGAGCACTTTAGCACCACAGAAAGGGCAGAGTTATGGGTTAATGCTCATTTTCCCATCTGAGTACAAGCCCAACGGCCAAAATTAATCACAGTGTCTCCTATTTAAATTGATATGACCCTGGTTAGGTCCATTTTCAGATCACCTGCTACAGACAAAGCCATCCTTATCACAGTTGTTAGGGTGCTGCAGTTCAAGACACTGATGGAGACAATCACTATCCAGAGTTCCCAGGCTCTTTCTGACTCTGTTGTCAGTGGACAGAAGAAATTGCAAGACTCCTACTGACTGGCAGGTTAAATATGTCCCAAATGGCAGCATCACAAACAAGCCCTTTAACACGCAGGACCCCCAGACAAAAAAATCTGTAGGAAATTAAGAGCCAAAACTTCCTGGGGAGATGCAAGGCTTTGGAGTTGGTAAATTCTGATGAGTTTCATACAGCTGAGAAATTATCAGATATTTTTCTAAAGCAGAACAGGGAAGGCCCTGAGGAATTTGCTCACTCAAAATACGAAAGAAACACCCACATCCACAGCCTGTTTTAGATCCAAAGCAATGCGCTAATGAAGATCCTGAAATTCAGAGTCCCTCTCAGAGTTTAATTTTAGCAGCTTATCTGCTGTCTTATATTTTTAAAAAAGACTCTAAGAAAAGAAATTCATACACCACCCACTCCCTTTACTACATCTATGTCAGGTCTCCCACTCATCTCCCTTTCTCTTGACTCCAAGCTTTTCTATTTCCTGATTACAGTCAAAGGCAAGGGATTTTCCCATTATCACCTGCATATCGCATCTGAAAGATGTGAAATGTCTGGAAGGAAGCAGCAGCACAAAGCCTTAAGCAAGATGCAGGACCTAAACTGAACAACTTCAGCACATCTCTGTGCCAGGCAAAGAATGTGGCATCTAATTCATCAAACTTATTCAGATGTTTTGCATATATATTTGCATTGCTTTGTCAACTAAG
This sequence comes from Nycticryphes semicollaris, assembly GCA_013400055.1. Classification (NCBI taxonomy): domain Eukaryota; kingdom Metazoa; phylum Chordata; class Aves; order Charadriiformes; family Rostratulidae; genus Nycticryphes; species Nycticryphes semicollaris. The sequence goes on from VXBJ01002322.1 coordinate 1,033,389, forward strand.
CATGTGCACAATTTCTGTAGAGAATTAAGGGAGGGATGAAGGAAGGCTTTGAAAGGGTCCAAAAGAAGATCTTTATCTATTTCATGCAGGTGCTTGGGTTTCATGGGTCTCTGCTGAATAAGTGGTCTGGATTGTTCATTGCTCCTCTGAACTACAGATACCATCATAGATGCCTGACTTTATTGTAGATGCCATGTGAGGTCACCTAAAACAAGTCCTCTACACCTATAGAAAACCCCAAGCCAATTCCTTCCTAACAAAACATGACATTGCATACACAGGTTTCTCCCTGGTGGAGGATGAATGAGTGAATAAACTTCACAAGGCAGATGTTGGTCTCAGTGTTCTGGTGGAAATTACTCAGACATCGACAGGGCTGCAGGTTGTGTAAGGACAGAACAGATGCTCTGGAAGAGCTTTACTTTTGGAACAAAATGCATTCCACCAGAATCCAGTCTTGTCTTGTTGCATTCATCTCGTCCATGAAGTAATTTAGCCTTTCCCTTCCTCCAAGCTGTAAGGGAATCTCTCTGTCTATTGATATAGAGGGATTTGAGTGAGGCAGCTGACTGAGCCCTCTCAAATGAATCCTTTCAGTTTGTATGGTATTGGCTGAGAGGGAGGAGGAGAAAAGCCAAAGATAAATCTGTCTATTGTTGGATGTGTAGAAAGATGCAAATGTAAGAGACATATCTATTAGGTATTCATAATTCTGTAAGTATTCTGGGCTTCTTTCCTCTTACCACGAAAAATTAGGTATTAATATTGAAATACTATATACCCAAAACCACAGTCCCCCACAAACACATATACTTGGCTGTAGCTCTAAATTTTAGATATTAAAGTGGAAGTCTTGGGACCTATTTTTCAGCTGCCCCTATTTCACTTGGGAAATTGTCATTCTCTTTTTTTTTGCTTCTTTGAATACAACTTTCCCACATAGTTGCAAAAATAAGGCCACAGAAACGTAAGCACAGCAGCATTTAATAAGACCAAAGTGCATCTAGAACAATCCTGTGTTTCTCCTAATGCTCAATAGCAGATTCATAGTGAACATGTAAAATAATAGAGGCCTAGAAGTTTATCCTGCGCTCCCAACTTCCAGCTGCCTCATACTTTAGGGACTTTTTGAGTAGGAAAGAGCACTCCTATTACTCCATTTAGTAGTTTTAAGTGTCCCTCTCTCCTTGCTAGTTTTTTCTCCTATAAATGCTCCCAATCATTTTTAACCAGTGTACACACTTTTTTTTTTTGATAACCCATTTGTTCCCATTAGGTGAAAAAGCCCTTGCTGATACTTTATTAGATTTTCTTTCATTCTTCTGAAATAAAAAATAAATAATATTTTTTTCAGTTGAGCTTCTCCACAGCACTTATGATTGCAGACTCCTCAATTATATTTTCTTTTCAGCAACTTCTTCTTCAAGCTGACACATCTTCACTCTTTTTCATTCTCCTCGTATAACATGTTTCTGTGTTTCTATGCATCCTCATTGCCCCATCTTTCTACTGTTTCAAGGTCTAAACAGCTCCTTTTCAAGATGGGTTCATTGGTATTCAGGATATGGGCAAGCCATAGATTTTTACAGTGGCATATTGATATGTTCTGATTCTTTCTTCATTCTTTTTCTAATGCATCCTAACATTTTATTTGCTTTTTTGACTGTTGCCAACTATTAGGATGAGGTTTCCAGAGAACTGTAAATATCCAACTGCAAAGTTGTGGTAAAGTATTTTTGCATGTGCAGTCCCTGATCTAGTTTTGTTAAATTTTTACTCAGTTGACACTAGTAGGAGTTTCAGACATATAGCGACATAACAGAGAGGCCTCTGCATTAATTCTACAAATACTTTTGGGATTAAGAGCATCATGTGAACATGCTGCATTTAAACTTGATGAAGCCAATTTGAAAAAAAAAATAATAAAAGAATTGATCCCAGTTCTGGTATCTGGTCCTGAAAGTATCTATGTATACAAGAAGATAGCTCGTTTTACTGTGGGCTTTAATTGCCCAAACATCCCACTGAAGAATGAATGACTTTTATCACAGAAAAGTGAAGCGATGAAAGAGGCTAGAGCCCTGCCATATTAAGCACAGATGAACAGATAGTCCATGCTGCAAGGAACGTCTGATACAAATAATGCAGAAAGAAATGGAAAGACAAGAACAGGAACAGCAACAGCATGAACAAGTCAGTGCCATGGTGCTCTGTCAGGAGAAATGGCTGGAGTTTTACAGGGAGAACAAAACCTCATCAGGGAGATAGCAATGGTGAGAGAAGCTGGAATACAGGACGAGAAAAAGTCTGACAGACTGAGGTAAAGGTAGACCAAAGTGAAAAGCCTGTGTGAGAAAGAGATGTGGAGGGTGCCGGGAGCTACCAGCAAGGTATCACAATAGTCTGCACTGCCATGGAGCCAAGAAAGGGCTGCTGAAATCCTTAATCCTTACAACAGTGGGGCTGCTGAAGCTTAGAGGGGCAGTGATTATGTGCCCCTGAGACTGTGTTTAACCTCAAAAGGCAGATAAGTGACATCTTACCTGATACAACAGACAATGTACTTGATGAACAGAGAAAAGAACTTGAAGTGCTGAGGGGATACAGATTTATTATTATTCCTCTTGGTTTCTTCATCCTTGGCTGCTATGTAAAGCATTTTTTCTATTCCTGATCCTGCCTTCCCATAGAGTGGAAGGAAAAGGATTATTCTGCAGCACTGAACAACAACAGTTGCTCCTGTGGCAGGAGAAAACCATGGTTTGCACCTTCCCAGTCAATTTCAACTTTCTTCTAGTCTGGCTCTGCCTACTTTTTCCCCACAACGGGGTTAGAGAAGGGCTTTTTAAAGAGAGCTGTCCATCAGAGCTGCCTTCCCTACAACAGAAGAGCAGGTTTTGAGGATGGGAAGAGTGCCTACACTCAATTTTCTAAACTTCTACGTGTCACTGTGCAGCCTGGTGTAGGTATGGCAGCTCTACGGAAAAGGTCTGGTCTGTTGGCAGTGCAGACTTCAAAGTCCTCAGAAGGAAGTAGGCCAGTACTAAACCTTACATAGTTTTCTAGGTACTGTCCACTGGACAGTGGAATGCAGCTCTTTAGTGCTCTGGGATGCCTTTGGCAGGTTGTGAATGGCAAGAAATTTTCTCAGAATTTGATCCCACTTCATGCAAGACTACAGGAAAAGCTTTCTCACCTGTTTTCTGGCATAGTTCTGCTGCTTCCTTGATTATCTGTCAGATCAGCCATTTAGGGATTTTCTTGTCCTGCTAACCAGCTGTACCTGGTGTCACAGCTCATTTGGTAAAGAAGAAACCATATTGCTGCAACTTAGCCAAAGACAGAAGAGGGTCTGTCTAGTCAAAAAGCTAGTGAGATGGTGCACTCCCCACCTTCACCATCACTCCAGCTTCTTCCACTTGCTGTAACCAAAGAAGACCTGGAACATTTCTGTTATGTGGGAAGAGTGAACCAATGATTCACAGAGTGGGGGAAACAGTTCAACTTGCTTCTACCTTTCACTTTTCAGAAGCTTCCCTTTGTGATAAAATAGAAAGGCCTATGATCCTGGAGAAACAGTTAGTCACTTTTAGCTTCCTTCCCCCTGTCTTGTTCCCCATCTTTAGGAACCTGTATGTAGGTTGGCAACTATATATATATATATCTGTTGCTTGGTAAAGGAAAGAGCATAGGCACACCACAAGGCTATGTTAAATTCAGTTCATAACCTGTTTTTTACCTTTTCTGCCTTCATTAATTGATTTTTCCTTCTTCTAAAACTAGCCTCTTGACCTTGTGAGAACAACTTCTTATTTCTCTCCCTCACCCAAGACTCCAAGGCCTCCACAGTTTTATTTGCATCTGTTTTCTACTTTGCTATAGGTAGTATTAAAAGGCAGGAGGGAGACAAACATACGACAGGGATTGCTCTATTTCAGTATAGCTTTTTTTTTTTTTTTTTTTGCATCAACATAGAGTTATTTGGAAACCAGTCTGAGTTTTGCAAGCTATTTGCTGCCATAAGGCTTAGCTCTCCTCCAGCCCTTTTCCTCCAAGCATCTGAAATTGCTCTACAAATGTCAATTAATTAAGCAGTCTGCATGCAGAAAGTTTCATAATACTCATTTTAAAACAAGAAAACTACATCAGTGAAAGCGTTGTTTTTTATTGCCAGCTAATGGTAAAATTAGTAATAGACCCCTGGAGTCTCCCAGACCTTATGTTTTACTGAATTGTATTCTTCTCCATTATTTAGAATGGGATGGGTTTTATTCCATACTTTTTAAAGGGACTTCTCCTCCTCCTTCCCCAATACAACAGAAACATTTCCCTTTTCCTCATAACAAACATCACGTAAGTAGAGTTCCTTTCATGAATAGAAAGGAGCACAACTAAAAGGACTCAGTCTTCAGCCATTTGCTCCTCTTTTTCAAGGCCTTTCTGGTTACCAGACCAGGTATGATCAGAACCATGCTGTATGGAGAAATCAGAGCTGGTAAATTACTAAATAAAATTCCTGAGTTTATGAACAAATTATCTTTTGCCAATCTGAGTCACAGGACACCTGTGTTTTCAGGTGGCTCATTCAATGTGGAGAAAATAAAACCTTATAAATAAAAATATTTGTGCAACATACTTTAAATCAATGAGGAGGGAAATACAAAACTGGCTAATTCCCATCTTGATGAGGGACTGAAACACCCTGCTCTTAAATTTCCATCCGCACTTTTTATGGTTACATCTAATTTGACCTGTGTGTACGAGCTGAGCAGGTATAAAGTGGAATGGGACCTGGTCAGGCTATGCCTCCTATGTGGTCTATGACTCCAGATTCCTTTTCTTTAATAAAAAATTTGGACTTAAATAGAAGGATGGTACATTTGGTGATATCTTAATAGGGATCATGGGATGCCACCACATTCCTAACTCAGATCTAGAGGTGCGGAAGCACTTTTCTGTCTCCCTCTGTTTAGAGTGCTTTAATATTTAATCTGGGTAATTTTAAATTAACAAAACTATCTTATTACATACAATTTCATTTAATTCCCCTAGGAAAATAAAAAGAATACCATCAGGAAAACAGAGCGCATGTCCCTTCCCCAGCTTTTTACCTGTTTTGACTGACTCCCCAGTCTGCTTACTGACTGTGGAGCACAGGTGGAACAAGAAGCCCAGGGATACAGACTCCAGCACCACATACAGCCACCTAAATCCTTTTATGTGTCTAGAATCACATCCTCCAGCTAGCTCTGCTATCAATCTACCCTCTAAATTGCACTTGAGAGGGAGCAAGGGAAATGGGCAAGGAGAGCAGATGCCCAGGCTGAACTACATAGCCTACAGCATCTCGCGGTCTAGTTCTTTTGCTTCATTTTGTGCGCTGCAGTGCACAGCTTTTTAGGAAGCTGCCTTGACATGTGAAAAATATATCTGATCTAAATTTATGCCACTCACACTTAGCATTTTTCCTCATGCACAGCTTCTTTAACAGCACTGCCACAGAAATTGAGACTTCTGGGACTAAGCTTGATGGTAGAACACAGGAGAGCCTTTGCTCAAAACCGGTCAAGTCAACGTAGTTTCCAGCAAATTTTGGATGCTTGTGCTTAGCTCAATCTCCTCCCTTAGCTGCTGGGCAAGGACTGATGTGCATCACCTTTAATGCCTTACTGAGGGTGATCCCTCCTCAATTATACTTCTCACACTGGTGACAGGGCTCTGTCAAATATTGCCTGACTTCATTAACTTTGCACTTTTGTGACTGATGGAAAAAAAGAAATAAAAAGAACACAAGGAAACACAGTTTCACAGTAAAAGCTTCATAGAGGATGTCACCTCAACCAAATGTGTTTGAATATGAATAATTTCACACCAGAACAAATGGGGGTGATTTACAACAGATCTTAATTTTCCAGAATTTGATCCCACTTCACGCAAGACTACAGCAAAAGCTCTCTCACCTGTTTTCTGGCATAGTTCTGCTGCCAGAAGAAGATTTCAGCAAAGGCAGCAAGAAGGCTTCCTGTGACTAGGCTTTGGTTGTTACTCAGATTGCTTTGCTCAGTGCAGTTGTAGGGTCTAATTCAACATTTCTGAAACTGGCTCCTCTGTTGTCATTGGTTTTCACTCCACCCTTTGTTTAAAGCAGTCCTCTAAAAAATAGGTATGTCTCTCCCTTCCCTGTCCCTTCCACATGCTGTAAATGAAATTAAACTGCCCCTTATGCTGCTGCTTGTTTGTCCTTTGCCAGGGATGGTCCTTTTTCTTTGCTACATGCTGTGCAGTGTCTGCTGTGAGGGTTCAGCCACAAGTCCAGAGAGATGAGATCTGTGGCTCCAAAAGCATTCATTTTATTCTATTAAACATAGACACTTCCACCTACAACATTCACCGCAGGATTCCTTCATAGTCAACAGAGAGAAATAAGCATATTTAGGAGAGAATTTATCTCATCAGCTTTAGCTGATGTCTAAAATAGCTCAAATGAAATGCAGACTGAAAGAACCCATCTTTCTTCATTGATTAGAAAGGAAGCCTGAGGGGTTAGCTCAAATATAAATGTCAACATTATAGGCAGCAAGATAGGTGAGATGAATCGCAAATTAACCTCCCAGTTAGATACGATGGGCAAAGGTAGGAAAAAAAGAGAAATAGGGAAATGAAGGCATTCATGACAAGGTACACAGATTGTCCTGTGAGGAGCAGGGAGTAGGACTTGGTGATCCTTATGGACCCCTTTAAAGATGAGATAGTCTATGATCCTATAAACATCAGATCAGAAATAGGATCAAGGCTGCCCCATTTCCATCCAGTTCCCACAACTCTTTCTCTGCAAGTTCAAATTAGTTCTTGTACAGCACAATTCCAAATTAGGTACACAAATTTATACGCACAGAGATAAAATGTATATATACTTAAATTATATTTTAAATTAAACCTGGATTTTGACCCAATAAGCTTCTGTTCCTGGAGGTCAGCGAAACCGGTATTTTGAGATTTGTTAATAAGAGAAGCACACAGGCAAATAAACATATCTCAACTTTAGTTCAATGAGTAAGAGTTCTTCTTTCTCCTCAATTTTTCCATCCTTGCTCCCCCTGAGGCTACTAATGTAATTGCTCCTTGCAAGTATTAATTCAAAAATGAAAATTTTACTAGGAACCTGTATCATTGGCTGGGAAGAGCTGAATAACTGTAACAATGAATGTCTGAGCTGACATGGGATACTTTGACTCACTTCCACCCAATAATATGAAGACTGATTGCACCACTAAATAAATAATGACCTTGGCTTTTCCTCAGGTGATACTTAGCACTGAGTTCAATGAATATTGATGGTCATTAAGATAAATGTTCTTATATATTAATTCAATCTCTTGGCATTTTAATAAAAATACTCCATGCAAATTTAGGTTGGTATTTTGCAATGAAGAATGGGGAAGTTTTTCCCTAAACACTGCCTTATGCAGATGAGTTTGACAGAAGGGACTCATAAATTGTTGTTTCCGGGATCAATTAAGGGGATTTAGGTTCCCAAAATGAAGTAAGGCCAATGCTGTGTCCATCAACAGTAGCAAATAATATCCATAAGAAGAGATGGTGAAAACTTCCCATGAAAACATAGAACAATTTCAGCTATCAGGTCATCTAGTCCAACCCCCTGCAATATGCAGGGGTGTCTTCAACAAGATCAGTTTCCTCGGACCCCTGTCCAACTTGACTTTGAGTGTTCCCAGGGGTGGAGCATCCACCACCTCTCTGGGCAACATGAGCCAGTGTTTCACCACTGTCACTATAAAAAAATTCATCCACAAAGGAAGGAAACATCAGCAGATCAGAATTAGACTCACGTCTTTTTAGCTTTATGTCCTGATCCAATTTCATCCAGAAGTGAGGGCTGCACACTAGTAGCAAACTGTACCATAGAAGAGGGCTTGATAGTCCTATAAATCATTCTGAATGCAGCTAAGGTACAGTGCAATTACGTGCTCCATGCTCCAGTTGCAGTGTGTTTGCAGCCATGGAGGATGGGATACATCTTCAGATGAAGACGTAATTCTGTGTGTCTATATGGAAAAGTCCATATGTGACCTCTTCAACCCAGCTCCCGTGAGACAATGTATAGCTAGTCAATGCAGCTTAGAGGGGGATCCACTTCATCTGAAAGTTGACACCTAAAGCATCTGCTGAAGCAAGACTTGATGACCTACAAGACTCAGTGGCCTAAGAAGTCTCCAGCATAAATTTATGATGCTGAAACACTATGATCCCTTGTGGGTTGTGTGTCACACTTTGTGTGTGATCTTCATAAGGATAACTCTAAGGGCTAGAAGTAATAATGTAAAAGTGAAGCACCTCTTGGTGATCTGGACAACTGGGCCACAGCTGTACTGATAAACTAAGTAATATCAGGGTATATTCCCTGGCTCTAAGGCCAACTGTTCTGGCCCCATCCATACAGCAAAATCTTCTTACCATCCAAAACAAAACCCAGCTGGGCTTTCTGAAATCAACCTCGGCATGTTCCAAGTCTCAGGAACTATCTGGGAATTGTCTGAAGTAATTCTACTTTGTTCACCCAAAACCCTGGCAGGGCTACTCTGACAATTTTATGCTACAATTGGGCTGCGGAGTCTGTGCCCATGCCCTAGCACTGTTCAAACTGCTGGAACAGGTAAAATCTACTTATTTATCTGTTAGGCCTGTATATCTCATGTACCTCAATTAGATTCCTGTGATAAGGCTTCATTTCCAGCTCTATTTGGTGAACTGCAGGCATCATGTTGCCAGCCTTGCTTACAAAAACCAATGTGGTATCTACTGACTGAAACCATTAGAATAACACCTGGATGAGTTTTACACACAAAAGCTCCAATTTCATCACAGTGACGGGAGGCATCTGCAGACCTTTTTCCCAAGGAGTGAGAAAAGGACAAAATCCCATCAGGTCCTATACTGGATAGTTACGTCAGTCACGAGATGAATGTTGGGCTGCAACGCTAACCTGCAACTGGCGTGGATGTCACTTTGCTTGGAGTATATCACAAATCTGTCTACCAGGAGTGGAATAGCAGGTGGAGATTCTGGATTCAGAGAGGAAACACAGGGTGTGAGACTATGAGGAAGTAATTATGTCCCTTTTTTCTTTAAAGGGTCAAACTGGTGGGTTTGAGGTGGTTTTTATGTGTTGGTTAGTTGGGTTTTTTGTCGTCTTTCAAGTAGCTTTTCTATTTCTTAGTGTATGAAGATAGCTGTTCAAGCCCCAAATAAGTTCACTGATATTTGTATTTAAATTCAGTTGTTTATCACTCAATTGTACTCAACCACTTGATTTTACCAACTGCAGAAATTNACCTGTCACAGTTCCACAACATATTGTCTCCCTCCAACTCCCTTCACATACATGTGCAAAGATGATTTTGCAGGGGACACTTTATGTGGGAATTCAAAATAAGACCATTATCTCATACTGCAGAATGACTGGTGAGCCTTCTAAGATGCTACAGGCCCAAAGGTAGTTTAATCATAACTTTCCTCTGTACTATGAAATGCAATTATTTTATAGCTAACCAATTTCAGAAATGGTTAAGGTAGTCTGAAGCAGAGGGTGTGCTGGACTAGCATCTAACACAGGAGGATTTAAAATTGATGTGCCCACGGGAACTACTACAGGTAGATGATTTGAGTGAAATGACTTTTGGATTCTTCCTTTTGTAAATGTTGTAAGCTGTGATTAGTTTTCAGCTGCTACCAAAAAAAGCAAATCCATTCCTTGTTGTCTTCACCAGGAGCCAATCTCCGTAATGTGGCCAGGCCAGGAAGACAACAGACCTCCAGCCAAGGGTCAGCCCTCATTGGTGTCCCCACCCGTATTTCTCTGGAGGAGATCTCCCCAGGACCACTGACTCTGCTCTCGTGGCCCTGAACCCCAGCAGCCAAACCCCTAGAGAGGAGGGTATGCACTCAAAGTCCTGACATAAGAGAAGTACCTGTGATTGATGAAATAAGATGGGAGTGCAACAGAGAGAAAGCGTGGACTGCAGAGAGGGGTGGAGAGAGCAAAACTACTTCCTCTGGTGACCCCTCCCAATTTTATTACATACCCCATGTTCAAAACTTCCAACTCTTTGCAGGAGAACAGCACATTTACAGAGTAAACAGCTTATGGAACAAGGGGTGAACAAGTCATTGCCAGTAAAACACTTAGTGAACTCAGTCCTTTTCATAAGTTACGCAGACTGATTTTCTTATTTTATTTGTTACTCAGCGTGTGGCTTGTGACAATACTTTTCACTGCAATACAGGGACTCACTGCAGTCCTATTGGTGTCATGTGTGCAACCAAAGACAAGTGCTTTCTGTGCTGAAGAGATAACAAAAAATAGGGTAATTTGATGCTAAATTGAGATTATAAATAATTACTACATTCTCCTTCATTCCACATATCATTGTTATTCTTTAATAAAACCCAAGCTTCACCAGCCCCTGTAGTCTTAATGGAGCTCTGAAACATTTAACACACAAAGAGATTGTTGATAAGGGTGCAAAAAAGTATTGAGCAGCATGTGGAACATTAAGAAAAATTTAAACGCTATAAGGCAATGCATTTCTGGTGCTCTTTCTATATCTGTTGGGTTTTGTGCTTGTTCTTCTATAAGATTTCAAAATCATTTTGCCATTTCTGTATTTTTGTATCCACATAAATACAAACACCTGAGTATCTGCCACTTAGACTCCCTGGAGCTTGTAATGATATTTTTTTCAAATACAAACAAAGAGCCTAATATTTCCATAGTTAACACATTCCACCTGACTGTTCTCTGATGGGTAGTGAAAAAAAAACACCTGTGTCATACATTTGAAAACAAAACACTTTTGGGATTTCTTATGTCCCAGATCATGACAGAGCCTCTCAGGAGGAATTGCCTGCAAATATTCACATAGCTTCATTGATCTCCTTACTTTCTTTCATCATAAGACACATGAAACTTCACACATCTGGCCATCCATGTCTTCTATTTACTTTGTTTCTATGTGCAGACCAGTGTTGTCCTATTTCTACTTCCTCTGGCTGGCTGTGCCCTAAGTATTTGCCACCTTCTGCTTCACCTGCAATAGCTCAGGGTAAGAAAAGGGTTTGTGTTTGCTCCCAGGATGTGTACCACAGCACAGTGGAAGGCACTCAACAGGATGCCTTCATGATATAGCAATGTAAAAAATAGCTAGTCTTTGGTTGCACTCCACTATATACTTCTGAAAAAAAAAGGAGGGACTCAGGAAAATAACTGGAAGGTTCTCAACATTGTTTTCCTGTTGTGCTCTACCAAACACCACTTAGTCTTGACTGGCAATACTCCTTTGTGGTGTTGTCTCAGGGCTCCCAAGGTGAAGTTGATTCCTCACCTCTTTTCAGGGAGTTCATTACAGTCCTTTCTCTTTGTCTCTTCGTATGAAGGTCAACACCTTACCACTGGAGCATTGATGAGTCGCTAACTTCCTGAATTACATAGGTTCTTAAATTACAGAAGGTGTTGGTTTATCACCTCTAGGACCCGACATTTCTGCAAGTGTTAAACCACCCACCTACCCTACAAACTTGGAGGGCATCATTGCTTTGGCCTAAGCATTTCTACACTTCTGCTCAAGGGACACTGATTTAGGACCCAAGTTCTGCCACACTCAGAAAGTTCCGAAGTAAATCCATGCAAGCATTGAAGCATATGGACCAAAGAAGTTGTGGATGACCCATCCTTGGAGGTGTTAAGACTAGGTTGGATGTAGGTTTGAGCAACCTGGTCTAGTGGAAGTTGTCCTTGGGCATGACAGGGAGCATGGATCTAGATGATATCTAAGGTGCCTTCCAATCCAAACCGTTCTATGATTTTTATTTATTGACGTTGCTGTTTTACAATCAATCATGCTGTGTCCGTGAGAGCTGGAAAAAAATCTTCCTTCAGTTGCCAGCTCTGATAACTAATGTCCTGCACTTCCCTGGAGCTGGAGACATTTTTTCTGAAGTTGAGGTAAAAGATTGTGGTTTGATTGGTAACTTGCTTTCTTGGAAGTAGGAGGTTAATGCAGTCATGATGTCAGCATAGATGTGTCTGCTTGTCCTGTCTTTTTAATCTTAATTGATCTTCAGGACCAGTTTCATGCAAATTTGACAGAGGACTAAAATTCTCAGGTACATTAATCTTCTAGAATTTTCATGGAAATAGGCAGCACTAATAGCGAGACTCTATTAATGACACTTCATAGGGAAGATTACAGCACAAGCTGAATTTGTCATCCAGTTTAGATGCAAAGACCTTGGACAGTGGAAAAGACTCAGTACACACTTTCGTCTTATTGAACAGCAGCAATGCTAGCTGCAATGCACAAAAAATTAGGAAATTGGTGTTTATTGGTTTGCTATTTACAGGAAAACTAGTAAAATGCAGATTTTCTCTATATTTCTGAATATTAGCTGTCCATATGTATATGAAACTACCAGAACTCACTAAAATAACATGATTGTGATATGAACTCACAGCTGGAAGGACTGTTAGTTTATCTATCAAACGATCTTTGACTCTAGATGCATATGGACACATTTCCTACAGAACTGGTTTGCAAAAAAGCAATGCAATCCAAACTGTTAAATGATGAAATAAGGCCAAAGGCCTCAAATACTTTAAATGAACAAACAGTGAATCCCAAAATGAGAAACACTCATCCATTGCCTCACTGGTACTCATAAAAACTATATGAGTGTATCCAAGCCACTGCTGTGCGCCCCCATGACATTGGGCAAGGCAACTGATACAGTGAAGAAACACCATGTTACCTCTAGATCTTTTCTCAAAAAACAACAGCTCTGTACATAATTTCTCAGTCCTGTTTATGAAGGACTTACAAATGATCTTCAAAAATATGCCTAGAAACACAATCATAACTGTACTGGATGTCAAAAATAATTGTATTAGTAGAGACACAGTGATCTGACATACAGTAATTTTCCTCAAATCTCATTCCAGCTAGTCACTAGCTTTTGTGCTATAATTACCTGTCTTTCTGTCTCTGCAAACCACAGGGGCTACGAGTGTTATTAGTTCTATTCTGATTAAGTATCCTGCTCTGCTCAGATACCAACTGTTTTGGGTTTATTTTGTTTTTTTTTTTTCTTTGAAATTGCCTATCAGCTAACATAATAAAGTTCAATTCAGAGCAGTTTCCAAACTCTGCTTAGTTTGAAGCTCTCTGGTTTTGCTTTAGAACAGAACACCCAATGAATCTAAAACTCCACCACCCCTCTGGGTAGGCTGTTCTAGGGCTCTGTCACCCTCAAAATAAAGAAACCTTCTCCTCATATTTATATGGAACTTCTTATGTGAAGTTCGAGCCCATTACCTCTTGTCCTGTCACTGCAAAAAGTCTGACCCCATCCTCATGACTTCCAACCCCATATCATTCTGTGATTCTGTGTGATTCTGTGAAAAGTTCATGTACTTTTCTATCTGGCAATAAGAATGGTTAAGAAATGGTATTTCCTCTCTTTGCAAATTTTGTTTCACTTCTGTCCTTAAACTGTAACTGTATAAGTATCCTAGCTTCATTTCAACTGGACATTGGCTGATTCTTAGCTCTGGGCTTCTTACAGGAAAAAAAAGAAAAACAACAAAATATTACTCTTCCTCTTCAAAACTGTTCCATTGCAAAAATAAAGACACCATGCACTTCGTTAGCAAAGAAACTGAAAAATACATGTGGATAAAGATATGCATTTTACCTGAAATCTTCTACCTTTTTGTACTCACACATAGTGGAGGGCAACTCATAAGTGTCCAACAGGAAAAACAATGTGACAGCAGATTTCTTTAGTATCTTCCTCTCGTTTGTGTGAGAAAGTGTCCTACAGGTTTCAGTGCGACAATTCCCAAATGTGTGGGAAACAAAACCATGGGGCAAATATAAAAATGATGGCTGAGGACCTCAGGTGTTTTTAAGAAGCACAAAATGTTATCACTTCCAAGGACTTCTTTTCCAGACCACTTATGAGAAATTTGGAAAATTGGGTATCTGCAAACTTTAGACGGGGAGATGTCAGAAGGAACTGAATAATTCCGAGATGTCTGTAGTGATGGGTCCAGGGAGCAAGAATGAGTCAGCACCAGAGTTAAGGAATGACTGAACAGTTACCAGCACCCAGTGAAAATGCCATGAAGCACTGATTTCTTTCTCTCATTAATCTGAAAGCCTGTCTGACAGGAGAGCTTCCTCCATTTGATCTGCTGCTTGATCAATGAGGGGGGAAATAAAGATATTGTTGTTGTCAAAAACTCTGAGATTCTGCACAAAAATGGCAGTGCCTCTGCCAACTCTAGCCTATTCCTCAGCTATTTATTTTCCCTTAAGAATACAATTTTAGTATCTAAATTCATGTTAGACCTGCAATCTGAATCCATATATCTTGCAATTGCTGTCAAAGACTGCCATTGGAAGATTTGTTTGCGGTAAGGAAAAACACAATTTGCTTTACTGCTAAAGAAGATTTATAAAGGATGTTTCTCCTTTTCTGAATCCAAATCATTAAATAATCATATTTTTCTTTTAGCTTAGCAAATCTTATCCTGTATTTGAACTTAAGGATAATGACTACATCTGCAGAGAAAGATACAGAGAGGACAATGATTAAAGGATTTATAAAACCAGAACTGGAGTTACAAATACTGAAAGATTTTTCATCTAGAATAATTACTATTCTCAATGAAGAAAAAGGACTGTATTTATAACATTAATTGGTAATAATGTAAAATCCCCACCTTAAAAAAAATAATCCACATTCAGCAGAACATTGTCTTTAACTGACAGCAACTTGAAAGGGTTTCCCTCTGGAACATGTAGCTAGGAAGATCCCCAGTTTGTCTCCTTCTTCCTGTCTCAAAAATTGTGAGCTTATAAAGGAAAAACCATGGAAGTGAAACAAACCTTTCCCAGGCTGTTTCAAGCCACCTACTTTCTCAATGTAATGCCTGTCTAGTTCTTAGTAAAGGTAAAGGGATTTATTTGCATTAGAATCTGAGCAAGTACTGAACACCTCATTTCACCTTAATTGTATGGACTGAATTCTGCAGCTAAAATAGAAGTCACAGGTGTTAAGTAAACTGGAATACACCTGTAATTGATTGCAATTAACCTACATGTTATGTCCTTTATTCTAAAAGATCAGGTACTGTGGCTTATCAGTTAGAAAATTAGGAAAAAACATACAAACATAATTGACAATCAAACAAAAGCAAACTGTCACTAAGGCTAAAATATGACAAATTTTCAAACATTTTTCTAACAACCATGGCCTGGAGCCACGTCGGGCACTCTTAATGTGAAACAAATGTTCATACAGCTATGTGCAACATTTACTTTTGTAGAAGGTGTGTGTTAACAGCTTTATAATATACAGCTAACTTTCCCTTTCTGAAGGTAAATCCAAAATGAGTAAGAGACTAGTAGGTTAGCCTGGCCCCTGCGCACATCCCAGGCCATCTCCCTGGTTGCTGTTGTACATTCAGATTTGCAGCTCCCAGCAGCTCTACGAAAAGCCCCACTGGAACCATGCAGACCCCAATCTGCAAGTCCCATTCCACGATTCAAATACAGTAACATGTTACTGTGATCATCTGCATTTTATATTGGGAACACATTCACCAAGGACATGACCTGGTTTCTGTTAGGACTGTAAGGGGAGCATCAGAACTTCCTCTGCTGATACTCCTTCTGCTTCTCTAACTTCATTGCTAAGGTCATGAGACCTTGGAAGGGATCATAGATCTGAGCTACCTAAATGGCATGGTGCTAAAAATATATTTATTCAGAATGGCTAATTAAGGTGCATGACTACCAGTCCTCATTAGCACTGAAGTGGTGTTAATTTGATTAGACTTCTGGCCTAGATAGGCTTGCGAAGTATTATGTTGCTAATGCAATTTCTCTAACGAGAAATCATTTCAGATGAGATGTTACCCATCAGTGTCTTTCTTTATATAAATATTAAGTAGACATTTGCCTTTGAATGTTGCTGTAATTTTTAGGGAGCAGGGAAGCAGCAGAGATGTAACAGCTGTATTGCCTTGGGATATGGGAAGAAAGTGAGAAAATAAACTTGTA
Source organism: Nycticryphes semicollaris (assembly GCA_013400055.1). Classification (NCBI taxonomy): domain Eukaryota; kingdom Metazoa; phylum Chordata; class Aves; order Charadriiformes; family Rostratulidae; genus Nycticryphes; species Nycticryphes semicollaris. Next base: position 1,049,531 of record VXBJ01002322.1, read on the forward strand.
ATTCTTGCTCCATTCTCATTGTTTAAATATTTTGTAATGCTTTCACAGTAGAAAGTCATACTTGAAATGTGCTCATTCAACCTGTCTTTCATTTAACATACTACTATATACTTCTTGCTTTTAAACTCAAAACTCTCTTCAATCAGTACTTTACTTCTAAACATAGTTAACATGGCAGCATAAGTTTAGCCTAGAAAAAAGTACCTTCTGCTGTGTTCTTTTTGCCAGAAGGCCTGGGAGGAACAGGAGGAGGAACAGGAGGAATGTGCTGTTTACTTATTAATTAGATCTGTGCTGGAATAATGCTCAAGAAAAAATTACACATTTAGTTGGACTATGATTATTTTACTACAAGAAGTGTTGCTTAGTGCGTCCTGGACTATAAGGCTGAGGCATCATTAGAAATCTAAAGGGTTTCTTTTTATTGAGCAACACTTCAATAGATGGAAAACACGGATTTTGTGGTAAAAGCCAAATGAATGGAGTAATTACTAAAAAATGCCAAGTAATTAATTAGTCCCATGAATTTCACAGGTGATCCCATGGGTTTCTGGCAAAACAAACCCCAGAAAACAGGCTGTAATTTTAGGACTTCCAGGGGCAGATTCAAAGGGCAGGGACATCAGACCACATCACAATGCCTGTGGCATTTCTGCTAAAGCTAAGGGGAAAGATTTCTGGTGTCCTCTAGATACAGCTGTTTCTGCTTCTCACCTACCCCAACAAGCAGCAGCAAGGGGATCAAGCCATTCTTCCTTCCCCACTTTTTCAAACAGTGCCATCCTCCTAGCCCAGCCTAGCACTCTCTTTCCCCTTCCCCCTTTCCACTTTCAGACACATGACAGAAGCTAGAGAAAGCTGAAGAAGCTGAAGAAACTCTGACTCCCAGGGGCTGCTGAGACAGGGAGAAAAAGAGAGCTGATTGTAGTTACATTATATGCTAAAAGAGATTTATTCACAACAGGGTTGATACACAGAAAGTATTTTTAGATGCTGTACTACAGAAGAGGAAGATGACATGGGAAACATAGAGAAAGACCAAAAAAAATACCTTTGCCACAACCCCTTCGGTGACTTTGCTTGGTCTCTATTCCACCATATCTCCTCCATACCAAATAGACCTTACTCATTCTCCTACCTCATCCTCCAAAACGCACTCTGAAACAAGCTTCCTCCACTCTCTTCCCTTGTAGCCGTCATTTAATTCCATGTTGCTTCATCCAGAGAAGGAACAAAAAAAACAAACATTATATTGACTTAACTGGCATGGGAAAATTAATTTTTTCTTACTCTTATAAGATGCTTTATGCTGGATCTGCTAATTCCTGAAATATACTTAGACTTCTGAAAATCTGATGGAGAGCTGCTCAGGGGAGAACCAGCCTCCACGAACTGGAAAAGCAAGTTCCATCAAGTGACACTTGTGCTTCCAGATTGTTTAGGTGCATTTTGAAAAAATCTCATGGAGAAAAATGTTACTTTCATTTGTTTTTAGCATCTTCTATATATACTTATAAAGGGGCTCTGCAGGACCATGCACTTCGAAAAATAAAACTGTGTGGCAATGAGAATTTAGTGGTGTTGAATAAAAGGGGACATAGTACTCTGCAGAAGTAAAGGATAGGAATCTGACTCATGGGAAATAAAGTTATTTTATGGCTCATTAAGATTTATTTTCTGGTCTTCAATATGGAATGGAAATTCTGCAGATGGAGAGCATATGTTTGGCTCTTGGAATGATAAAAGCAGTGATCAAGGGAGCCATTGCTTGCCCAAGTGTTTTCTCATTTTAAAAATAACTTGTCTTCTCAGAAAAATAACTTGTCTCTCTTGTTATTTTTCATCTCATTCAAAAATATCCACTTTTTAACTAAGTAAGTAAGTAAATACTTTTGGACACTTTTTCCAGCCTTTAGGCAATTTCATAACATAAGCCATTGCACTGGTTTTGGCTGGGATAGAGTTAAATTTATTAGTAGTAGTTAGTATAGGGCTATGTTTTGGATTTGTGCTAAAAACAGTGTTGATAACACAGGGATGGTTTTGTTATTGCTGAGTAGTGGTTGCACAGAGTCAAGGCCTTTTCTGCTCCTCACACCACACCACCAGTGAGTAGGTTTGGGGTACACAGGAGTTGGGAGGGGACACAGCTGGGACAGCTGACCCCAACTGACCAAAGGAATATTCAATACCATATGATGTCATACTCAGCAATCAAAAACTGGGGGAAGAAGGAGGAAGGGGGGGACATTCGGAGTGATGGTGTCTGTCTTCCCAAGCAACTCCTACACGTGCTGGAGCCTTGCTTTTCTGGAGAGGGCTGGACACCTGCCTGCCCATGGGTAGTAGTGAATGAATTCCTTGTTTTGCTTTCCTTGCATGTGTATCTTTTACTTCACCTATTAGACTGTCTTTACCTCAACCCACAAATTTTCTCACTTTTACCCTTCAAATTCTCTCCCCCATCCCACCGGGGGGGTGGTGGTGGGGGGGGGGACAGTGGGCGAGAAGCTGTGTAGGCTTAGTGGCTATCTTGGTTTAAACCAAGACATTTATTTTGCTTATTTACTAGTAAAAATAGTTTTGCAGCAATTAAGAACTTTAACAAGATAAAGTCAGAACAATTACACTGTTTAATACACTGTTGGACTGTCATTTCAGAAAAGTCAGTACAGATGTCTCTGGGAAAGAATGGATATATACACAATTGGTGTTTTAGCACTACCACTTTCATAATGCATACTGGTAATGTTTTAAAATTAGTGTGTTATTCAACTCTGAAATGCAGATGTCTGCATGTCAAACAGCCTGTGAGTGAAGGTAAGTTGAAAGATAATAGCATTGGGAGGAAGAGGAGGGTATTGGACTCATCGTAAGTGACTATAACTGTGATTCATTCTGGCTGCCAATATTATCTTGTTAAAGAGATATCTTTATATCCTCTTTCAAAAAAGTGCTACAGAAGACAGCTCAAGAGAGTGGATTAATGGTTGCATCCTTGTGTTCAGTAATATTAAATGCACTGAATGCTTCTTTCACCACTGAAGCTTTATATGTCATTAAAATTTCTAAATAGATTTATATAAAAACTTCACCAGGATTTATAAGACTAAGTTTTAAAAAGAATGATGGTCAATAGTGTAATAAAAGATTATACTTCTTCCAAAATTAAAAAGTTGGCATCACGATAAATAAGGAAGTGCATTATAACATGGTAAGAACTTCACATGCGTCAATGCCCCCAACCACTTTACTACCTTCTTAAAGGACAGAAGAACAAGGACTTTCATTTCATTTGGCAAAAAAGAAAAACTTGAACATTTAACTCCATTCACTGAGCTTTTGTAGCCTTTGAAGATTTATGTCCTTTTTAAAAAATGACATTTTTTGTAAATGTTATGGGACTGATCTAATAAAGACAGTGTATGATCTAATGGAATAATAGAAAACAGAGAGTCCCTGGTTTAAATAGCCAGGCACTGTTCTGTTTTTAGTGAAATGTTGTGTTCTAAAACATGCTTTTGAGTGTTTTCTCACATCTATTATAACTATTTCCGAAAGATGAACCTTTTCTGCTTGCCTGTGGACAAAATGAAGTAATATATTCCACACAAACTGATAATTATCTAATCTATTGAAACAAATTCATCTAAATTAAAATCTTAGCCAATGTTTTGGAGGACAGAGTTCAGCTACATTTATAGACGTAAATTAGATACATATCAAATGAAACTGGATGTTATCTAAAGAAAAGCAAAGAAAATTTTCTTTGACAAGTTCATACAAGTTAAACTGCATCTAATGACTTTGGGTGTTAGTATGGTGATGCAATGCACATTTCTTATAAGAAACAGCATCTGCTCTAAATTATATCCATGCAACATGCTGATTCTAAATGAATAAGCTAGAAAACAGAAATCAGTAATTTATAATGAGAAAAGTAGGTACTAAGTAGTCAGTACATATATCCCTTCTAGCTATAACCTTGCCTGTCCAATAACCTCAAGATGCAGGTATATTTTCACCTAATGGTACCTTTTACCTATTTCCACCACCCATCCTCACCTGAATTTTGTTACCTTCTGTATCATGAGAAATACTGGAATTGAAATTACAAGTGTAAAAGTTGTGCTAATTTGAAAATATAATTGTTAGTCTGCTTTGAAATTCTTGCGGGAAATCGTGAATGAATTGACCCATGATAACATAAAAACATAAAAAATTCAACAATAAGCAATAAAAAACCACTCCATCATTCCATGCAGCTTTTCTGGGGACTTTTTAGATAATGTCTGAGGAAACACACCTTTGTTAGCAATTTATATTTAGATACTATACATAGATGGGACAGAATGACTGTGTAGATTAATTTGACATAGTACAAGAGTGTTATGGATAAGGACGTAATTCATTTTTTCATCTGTTTTTCTACCAGATAATTTTTGAATGCACTTTAGAGAGGGAAAAGTAGAGTTTTGAGGACTGTTAGAAGATTTTAGTTCTCCTTTACCTAAGCTCAAACTTCACCTGGACTTTCTCTTCCAGTCTTTTCATGGTGTGTTTCTCTGTGACATCTTTTTCAAACCTATTCTTGTCTTTCTAATTAGACATTTCCACCTTTCCGTGAAAGGCCTGTGTCGCTGTTGTAACAGAATGGGTATGGTTTGCTTTTGTGAGTGCCATGTCAAAAGAAACCTGTATCTCTCCCTGAAGCCAATCAGAGTGAAGAAGTGTATTTACTGTGTCCACAGGGTTACACTGATCCTTGAACGCTTCCAGGAGTGCTGAGGCCACTGTGTCAGAGAAGCAGTTTTGAAAAACTTTGTTAAGATTCCTTTTCAGTCCTTTAAATATCTTTCCTTCCCTCCCATTAAGGACTGATTTATGCCGTGGTTTGGAACAAGGTGTAGATGTGCCAAAGCCATTGAAGATCTAAGCTTTCAGTTGACACATAGCAATTCTATCTGCAGAGTTAGTGGCAGAGCTGGTTCAAGTCTCTTTGCATCCACAGGGCAGGCATGCCCTAATTATCTCAGTGATAAAGAGCAAGATGTTTGAATTTGATATCCTGGTCCCTGCGAGACAGAGCGGCTAGTTGAAAGCAGGTCTGTTAAACCTCCATTTATGCTCACTGCTGCCACATGATCCTGGTCAAGATGGGACATCTTAGGGGCTACAGGGGTTTAGGCACAGGCTGTTGCTCTTGTCCAGCCAAGATATAACATAGGTGATGTTGAAAGGTACTCTAATATTTAGAGTGAGAAAGAGAGATTAAAGGATAAAGTAATGACTTTGATTTCAGTCACAGCTTAGAGCACTCAGGAAAAAGATTTCCCTGACTGGTAGGAAAAGAGTTATCACGACATTGACAAAGTCACCCTTAGATTAGAGATAGGCTGTGGTGCACAGCTTGTGACAGTGGCTATGCAAGGACTGTATCAAACTGCATATCAGTCTGAAATATCTGTGTTTGTATCACACTACATCATTTGGTTTGGCTGCTCTAAGGCTCATGAATCCTCCACCTTCTTCCACATCCACGCAGTCCAATCCCAACATACTCCTCACACAGCTTTGCAGCAGCTCAACATTTACTAACAGCTTTGCCTCCTGGTCAACAGAGGGGTATGACAGATTCAATAGACTCACAGAATACCAGGTTGGAAATGATTTCAAGGATCACCTGGTCCAATCTCTTTTGGCAAAAGCATGGTTTAGACAAGATGACCCAGCACCCTGTCCGGCTGAATCTTAAAAGTGTCCAGTGATGGGGAATCCACCACTTCCCTGGGGAGATTATACCAATGGCTGACTGAAAAATTTTCGTCTTGTGTCCACCCAGAATCTCCCCAGGAGTAACTTATACCCATTATCCTTCGTCTTTTATACATGACATCTTGTAAAAAGGGGGTCTCCATCTTCTTTGTAGCCACTCTTTAAATACTGGATCATGGTAATAAGGCCTCCCCTAAGTCTTCTTTTCTCAGACTGAATAAAACCAATTCTCTCAGCCTTTCCTCCTCATATGTCAGGCTTCCCAGTATCACTTTGGTGGCCCTTCTCTGGACCTTCTCCTTGCTATACCTTTTTTGTATAGCAAGGACCAAACCTGAACACAGTATTCCAAGCACTGAGTAAAGTGGGATCATGACTTTACCTCTGCTGGTGCTGCTCTTGTTGATGCAACCCATTATTATGTTGGCTTTCTGTGCCACTGCCACACACTGTTCATCCATATTGAGCTTGCTATCCACCAGGTCCCCAGGTCCCTTTCCACAGAGGTGGGGCTGATCATGCTGCATGGACAACATATTCAAACCCCAGAGGACAGCAGCCCCCCTACCCCTGCACTTTCACATCCTACTTCTTCAGTGGATGGACCTTGAAAGACTGGCTTATCAGTCAACCTAATTTGTGGGGGCTAAAAATATGATCTCAGAGGAAAGAAGTAGATCAAAGGAGTATATTGATGTGGACTTAGAAGTTCACTCTGCTATTTTGCAAGTTTTCAGACTCAAGAGTTTATAAGGCACTGAAGTATTGGCATGGGCATTAGCAATTAGTAACAGTGTTAGAAGATCATTGATTAGCAGATGCATTATGCTCAACTGTGAAGGTGTCTGCAAAGAGAATAAGGCCATGAGGAGAGGAAAGACAGATTCAGAGAAGAGCAGCTTTGCAGAAGGGGCAGGAAGCAACACAGGTGTTCCTAGACCTCCCTTCCACACCTAACATTTCTGTGAATGAAGAAAGCTTCTGGATGAAAAAGTTTTCAGGGAAGGATCCCCTGTGAAAGCAGACAAATAAATGCTTTAAGCACAAAAAGAAGAGCCCAGCAACAACTAACCCAGCTTGTCATTTCTTTTATTGCAGCTTGAAAGTCAATCGGTCCCCTTGTGGGACTGAAGCTAGTGCACTGATAAAAATACACTATTTTCTTGCCAAATTGACACATTTGAAAAAGCTGCTATTTCATCATGATGAGACATTTAATTTGCCATGCCATCTAATAGGTAAAATAAAATAAATTAAAAAAAAAAAACCCAGAGGCTCTAAAACACACCACTGCCATTCCAAGCTTCGAAACTCCTCTCCCTCAGATAACACATTTCCTACATTAACGAGATGGAGGCACTCATGTGTGGTGCAATAAAGACAAAATCAACTGTTCTTTTGCATTGTTCTGTTAAGTCCTCCAGGAAAATCTGTGGCTGCAGCTTTTATGCCCTGATCCAGAATTGTATCAGAGGAAGATATAAAAAAACAGAATTCAATATAAGCAAACTCATCTGGAAGCTGAAGAACCTTTGAAGCATTATAATACTACCAGGACATAATTAAGTAGAGGGTAACATAATTAAGCAGAGGGTGAAAAGACCAGGGGCCTACTAAAATCTTTGAGGTTTTTTTTCAACAGTCTCAATGGAATGTGGATTTGACTTAAACTGCATGTGCTAAATCTGTCCACAGCTTTACTGATGAGATTGTTCATTCTATTTTTCACCCCAGCATGAAGCTTTTGTTACTAGTTAGATGAAAACATGTAATTAATCAGTAGTTCTACAACAGCATGCACACCCTGTATTAAAAATACGAATCGGGCCACATGGGCTTCTAGCCTCTTTTTATGAAATCTCATCGTGTCTTCTCTTCCTCATTATCTTTCAGAAATGAAAGCCAGGAGCCAAAATTCACAATCCAGAATGTATCCCATGTGGGATCCAGGCAAATCCTACTCTTGCTGTGCTATGCAAACAAAGCTTTTACAGTGAGGATGTCACTGACCTTATACTTACTGTGGCATGTCCAATCTGTGAATCTCCTAGAGGTTTCTCAGCTTTCATTTTAATAACTCCTTAGAACAGATGTTCCTTTCTCCTCCTTGAATTTCTTTCTATTCCCCTTAATGATGTTTTCTCTGAAAAACATCAAGATAGTGCAGCAGAGTAGTCTGTGCACTTGTTTCGCAAAAAAAGGTACTCCGGGTACACTTAAGGTCTACAGGGTGGATGTGTAAGTTGGAGTTAGTCAACATGGTCTCTTCTTATAGCCAAACTGACAAAATAGGAAAAAAATCAACCAAAGAAACCCAAACACTTTATGAGGAAATTAATCATCTGGCTTGTTTTAGAGTGGTGTGGATATTGCTCTAAAAATGTCTCAATAAAAGGGAACCCAAGGTGACTGCCTCAGTCATAAGTGTAGTTGTCTACATCTGGTGAGACAAAACATATGTAATCTGTCTACAGCTCATTTTATGTTTGGACAACAGATGACAACCAAGTTCAGAACAAGCCTCATGTCCAGTTGCAGAGCTGAAAGCATGGATCTGAGATACCTTTAGGGACTGCTGAGAGAGAAAATGGGAGCCTGCTCTGATACCTTTTTATAGCCTGAAAGTACATCAAGCATGTGGATGGGTCAGTTAAACTGTGAATAAAACAAAATGACAATTGCAGGAAAACTCTTGCTAAGTACATGAAGTGATTAGATCAGCAATTAGGTTGGTCCCTTGGTCCAGCCAAAAAAGTCTTGAGTTATTGTTCCTGCTGTGAAACTGTTGTGGGAGCACAAATCATATCAACTACGCAGAAAAATAGTATCTAGCATAATTATGTTCCTCATCATGCTTGCTGTTCCTCATCGTGACTGTAATCTGGAAAGGTCATAAACCATTTGTCTATTTGCCATTTGGATTAAGAATTGTAAAAAACCAAGTCTGATACAGGCTACTTCTCTTTTCTTTTCTGTCTGTTGCAAGGACTCACAAAATTCAACCAGAAGGGGTGAGCAAACAAAACTGCATAAACAGAAAACACCTCCATTTTGTGTTCTCTTCTTCTCTACAGGGTCAAAAAGGGTGGAAAAGTGTGCAGAAACTACAGAACGTTTCTACAGGGTGGAAAAGTGTGTACTTGCTCCACAGAAATGCATCTGGAACTCTGCAAAAGCATAAATTAAATCTTTTTATCATCCAGCTGCAAGCCTACTACAAAGCTTCATGTTATGCAGTATCCTTAAGAAAAACTATCTCAGAAGGCCAAACACTTAATTAATTAAATATGGAGATAAATTATCGTTGAGAGGAAGGAAAGAATTATGTGTTTTAGATAAGAGAAAACATACATATTCTTAGTGGATATTTGATGAGCAAGTGTAAGTCAATGAGGTTGAGACAGAGGAAGGCTGTTCCAAAAGACTGGAGCTGGAGCCTCAGACGAGAAATTCCTGACCTGCAGGTGTGCATTGAAGTAACAGATGAGAGCTTCTGTAAAGGTTTAATTATATGTCCCCTCACAAATGCAGTTTAAAATATGATCCGAGTTGCAATTTGGGAAGCACAGAGCCTTTGCTTCTTGCCACTGCCCTGGTTAAAGTCACCAACTCCAGCCCATCCTCAGATGTTTGTCTTTTTCTGGTGATTATTGTTTTCCTGTTCAGTCCCTGATCAGCAGCCAGTAAGAGTGCCATTTCTACCAACAAAATCCAAATTATTTTGGCAAGTTTGGCTTGTTTTGTCTGAATCGGGCTAAGAAGCATAGTCCGAAGCTGATGAGCTGTTTGGTAGGAAGGTGAAGTAACTTTGCTAGTGAAGAACAGCTGGGAGTGGTCTGAGGCTGGTCACCTTGCCAGCCGATGTGGATGCAGAGGAAACAGTCGGCAGGAACCGACGGCAGTCTGGAGGAAGGCAGGCAGGCTGAAGAGAAAGGTCATGACTGCAGACACTGGGAAGACTTGTAAAAAAATTCAGTACCTACCTGAAAAATATTGAATTTGTTGGTACGCAGTTAGTTCTGTAAAAAGCTATAGGTTCTTCATCTTTGCAGTTATTTCTGTCTCCAGTTGACTCATAACGCTCACAACGGGATTCTCTTTCCCTTAGTGTTCTTCCAGTCAACATTCTCCAATGTGCACTAAAGCACCTGTCAATTATTCATACTACAACAGCACCACTAGTTCTTTTAAGAATGAGATTAAGCTGCTTATTGAATCTGCAGACCTAGGCTAGTCGTTAATGAATGGGGCATCAAGTTAATTAACTTGAAGTTTTCTCTCTGCTAAACTGTCAGTTAAAAGGGCTCAGATGGGAACCCTCCAAGCTCCTTAAAAGATTCCATGTAACTTTTCTGTGTAAAGAAAAGTTGCAAAGTTTGCAAAGATGCAAAGTTGAAAAAATATTAAAGAAAAGGCCTATTTTTCTTATTTCACTGGTACAAAACATGAGGTTTGCAAATGTTTTTTTGTTTTTTTTAATAGAGAATCCCTTACTGGAGAAAGTGTGCAACTGAAGGGGGGAATCAGCCTTGATGAATCCAGCTACGACTTAGAAAGGAAATATTTGTATCACAAGCAATTAATTCTGCTGAGATTTATTTAAATTGCAAATGCAGGAAGGAGATAATTTCTGTTCTGCCCTGTTCATCAGAAACTCCACCCTATCCCAAAACTCTCAGCATCAGATACAGTCACAAAATATTCAGAACAATGTCATCAGAACAAACTTTAATTAGGGGATCATACCCAAAGGGCATTGCACTATTTCTAATTGAGAGGTTTTTGTCCCTTTCAAATTAACATTTCAAAAGGCATCACATGGAGTAAAGTCTTGGTCCTTTCCATGGTTTTTAAAGTTCTTTAAATTTGGGACATGACAGCAGGAAGAGACATGACACCTGTGTGAAATCACGAACTGCCAGGTTGTTTGTTTAAAACAGGTAGAATTCTGCTTTGTGAGATAAATTAAATTCAGCAAAACGCATCCCAAGTTTATCTGTGCAGAAGAAATAGGAAGGAAGGAAGGAAGGAAGGAAGGAAGGAAGGAAGGAAGGAAGGAAGGAAGGAAGGAAGGAAGGAAGAAAAGAAGGAAGGCAGGCAGACAAAGAGTAATACCATTGTAATGGTTTCAGTTGGGATAGAATTAACTTTTTTGTTAGCAGCATGTGTAGTGCTACTTTTTGGATTTGGGATGAGAAAATACTTTTGATAGCACACTGGTGGTTTTAGTTGCTGCCAAGCAGCTAAAACCTTTTCTGCTCTTCATATTGCCCCATCAGCACGTAGGCTGGGTGGACACAAAAAGCTGGGAGGAGACAAAGCCAGGACAGCTGACCCCAACTGACCAAAGGGTTATTCCATACTATATGTCATCAAGCTTAGTATATAAAGCTTGGGGAAGAAGAATGAAGGAGAGGACATTTAGAGGGATGGTGTTTGCCTTCCAAAGTAACCATTACATGTGCTGAAGCTCTGCTTTCCTGGACGTGACTGAACCTGAACTTTCCTGGGCTGAACCCGAACTTTCCTGGGCTGAACCCATCACTGCTGACAGGAAGCAGTGAATGAATTCCTTATTTTGCTTTGCTTGCATGTGGGGCTTTTGCTTTACCTATGAACTGTCAATCTCAAACCCACAGATTTTTTTTTTCACTTTTCTGTTTCTCTCCTTCATCCCACTAGGGGAGGTGCACACAGCCAAGTGAGGTTAAATCAGGACAACCATTAAAGTAAAACAAAACAAACCAAACAAAAAAAAAAAGCATAGAAGTTGTTCTGCCAGCTGGTGCTCCCTTAGTTCAGAGTACCACGACACAGGTTTGAAATCCCTAGCACAAGAAGGGTGAGCCTCAGATGCTGCCAGAAAAGTATTGGCAGCAGCTACTTCCATGCTCAAAAGCATTTTGACAAAGTGAAATTACTCAACATTTAAATAGAGATTGAACAGGGCATCCACTAAGTGGTCTTCTTTATTTCCCTTGATGGAAAGGGTTAAAAGAATCAGGGTTCCTAGATGAGTAAAGACTTATGTAAGATATTGTGAGCTGCAGGAAGTAACTACCATATGTCCTGGTAGCTGATCACACATTTGATACCTAACACTGGCAAAATCAGCATCCCCCAACCATTTCAGCTCCCACGCTTTCCTTTTGAGATAAGCCAGGAGGGATGGATGCTCACCATTGCTTAAGTGACCCAAGCTTCAGAAAGCAGATGGTCTTTTTGTTTTCTTCCTGCCCCTGCACACATCAGGGCACCAAACCTCCTGCAACTGCCAGAAACATCTCTTGGGACCATCAGAGTACAGCAGGACAGGGGGTAAATCAGGAAAAATCATGGAGTAGAGCAGTGCAGGAAAGTACAGCCCAGCCAGGTCCATCTCTGGGAAACCACATGCCCTTGGCTCTGTACAAGGAAAATCACAGAGAACAGAACGGCTGAATTTAACCTTGGAAGGGAATGCTGCATCAGGATTTGTGGTCGGCCACAGGAGGAAGACAAAGAGTGGCTTTTTTTCTTTTTTTCCTTTCTATTTGTTAAAGGAAAAAAAAAAAAGATTAAAAGAGCAACATACCACTGGTCAAAACCCAAAAATGCTGAGGGAGAAACAGTGTCATGATTTAGCACACCCCCCCTAAAAATAAGAATTACTATTATTTATTATTTGAAATAGCATCAGGGGGTTTTGCTGTTGTGTGGTACCCTTGTTTTTTTAACTTGACTGCTGCTTTGTGGAGCTGAATTTTCTAATATTTCCCCATGTCAGAAGACTGCGCTTTCTCTCAAAATGAAAGTTCAGTCATTTATACAGCAGGACATTAAAGAATGAGACCTTCAGAAAAACAAAGGGAAAACAGTAAATACCAGGAAGTTTGTCGTAAAATCACAATAGCTGACAGCACTGGCAAAATAGGAGGGTGCTTACACATGGTAAGAGTGTTCCCAAATGTATTCATATTGGGCCAGAATAGACACTGCACAACCTGCATCACAGCAAAGAGGTGTTCAAACTCAAACCATTAAGTTCACACATATTGCAGCCAGCACTGGACAGACCAGATCTGTGTTACCAGTTGGAGCTCTGCTGTCTTTGCAGAATTAAGCAACTAGCAGGATGAAGTGACTCCAAAGCCTGCCCACCTTTTCTCGTCCTACATTGTGGCAAAATTCACCTGGCTAAATGTAAATATGACTGAGATAGAAAGGCTCTGCAGGTCCTCTTTGCAAGCAGAGGAGATCTGGGCAAGGCACTTGGTGATTTAGCACCTCCTAAGGCAGGTCAGATCAACAGCATGCTAAAAGCACCCACTTCAGGTGGTGCAAAGAGAATCCAAGGAAGGTTGCTCAGATATAGCCGTCCAACTTCAGATGAAAGAAATCCACCTCTTGGGGAAGAATGACTCCATGGAGAGCAGAGGAGGCTGTCAGCATCCAAAGGGCTGTGGATCTTAGGAAACAAAGGTCTTAGGATCTTAAGAAAGGAGGCTGTAGTGAGGTGGGATTTTGTCTCTTCTCCCAAGTAACAAGTGATAGAGGAAATGTCTTCAAGTCATGGCAGGGGAGGTCTAGATTGAATATTAGGAAAAATTTCTTCACTGAAGGGGTTATCAAACATTGGAACAGGCTGCCCAGGGAAGTGATAGAGTCACCATCCCTGGAGATATTTTAAAAATGTGTAGATATAGTGCTGAGGGACATGTTTTAGTGGTGGACTTGGCAAGTCTGGGTTAACAGTTGGACTCAATGATCTTTAAGGTCTCTTCCAACCAAAATGATTCTATGCTTTTATGACTAATCACAATAGCAACAGCCTCTCCCCGAGGAAGACTTGAGAGCACGTGTGATCTGCTTAAAGTATGAGAGACCTAGAAACTTATCAGAGAGTTGCATCAACCTCTGTAACCTTCAAGGCTTTAGCACAGCACTTACTCAACTTTCATTGGACCTAGAAAAGAAATAATTAATGCTTTCAGGAAAATTAATTTTCGTGGGAGCATTGAGCATTCAGGCACTAGCATTAATCTTTCTAAATGCTGTTGTTGCATTATTGTTTGTTTCTTTGTTTACGGGCTACAGTTATTCTCGACCTTCTTGATTATAAAAAAAAAAAAGCAGGCAAAGATTTTATGTAGGCCACAAGCAGCTCAAATTAGCAAATACAGGAGAAAATAATTCATTTTCTTAGCTCACAAAAATTAGTGATCTGATCTACTTAGCTACTCTTCAAGGTTCTTATGCATTAAAAAAAGCTAATAGGAATGTGTTACAAATAATGAGAAGGCAACTAGTGAAATTAGAACATTCTTCCAAAGCCTGCTTGAATGCCCTCCAAAGTCAGTGAAGGAAAATAAGTGTAAGGGCTTGAGTTGTGTTTGATACCAGAAGTGTTGAGCACCCAGGCAATGCAACATCAACTCTTCCATCATTGTAAAAAACGGGATGTGAATTTATTGATCAGGCTAAAGGTTGTACAACTGCAGGATGCTTACTACAGAAATAAACTTTCATGTAAACATTAAGTGCTTGCAGTGTTTTAGTTTTGTTACTGAAATGAAGCAAACATTTGTGGAGACATAAAGACCTGGAAAAGAATAAGAATTGCCAAAGGGCAACAGTTATTGATCTCTGTAAGAGAACTCTTCAGGGGAGAAAAGTAAGCTTCCTGAGTATAGACTAGTTAAGATACTTGGAAATATGAATGTGGATAAATATTCCATCCTGCCTTTTGAAATTCAGATTTGGACATAATACTGACACCTCTATCAAATCAAAAGTTCTGGAAAATATGAGATACTGAATAACTTCATTTGGAATAATTTTTTTCAAAACATGTTGATCTTCTGAAATTAAAATAATTCATGTCAGTTTATTGAGCTGAGGTCCAAGCACCTCTTCATTAGTCTAGTAATCCCTTCAACAATCACATGCTTTTTAGGAGCAGTAGTGAGGGTGCCATCCACTTTCTCCCTTTGGTAATGCTCCTTGCTTGGACTGGGTCTCTCAACCAAAGTTACTTATGTGATAACCAGGAAGCAGACCTCTGGCCAAGACCAGCAAAACTAGAAAACTCAGTATGTAAGAGGAGAACAAGGTGTACAAAGAACTAAAGTAAAGCTCCAGAGGAATTTATGACACATTATAGGGACACACATTAATTTTGAACTGGATAAAAGATAAAACGCACTGTTGGTTTTGTGGTTTTTTTAAAACTATTATTCCAGACATTATTTGTTAACTGAGAATAAGAGACGTGAGAATGGTAGGAGGAAATTTTATTTTCTACTCAATTAACTGGTGTAAAATGGAGAAACTTTCAGATGCCTAAACCTTTATTCAGATCTTAAAAGAAAAAAAGTAAGAAACTTCCAAGCTGGCTTGAGAAAAGGTTACATCACACACAATTTTGGTATCTATTTTCTGTACCTAGATCACTTAAGGCAAGAAGAGAATATTTGGCTTTGCTTTTACGTCTTTATAAATGTCCCAATCATCTCCTAGTTTGCTGCTTAAGTAAGGAATCTGTCTTCTTCAGGAAAAAAACAAGATAAACTTCAATCAGATAAGAGGCTGTAAATCCCCTATCAGACCCAGCTGGGTTCATTGCAGAAGGAAAGTGTCCAAGTGTTTTCTTGAGCTCTACTTACTTCCCTGGCCTCAAGCTTTGCAATGTCCTCTGTTCTCTCTTAGTGTCATATCCAGTTACTGACATCTTTGCAACTGGTACTACTAACCATAACTGCAAGAGGAATACCAAATTACTCTAATTTAATAAATATCACACTGCTGAGATATTTTTTTTTAAACTGATGAGGTCTCATATGAGTAACATCCTTGCTTATAGAAAATTGCCTCATGTTCTTGTTTTGACTTCTAAGGATAACAAATAAACAATCCAGCAGAGGACCAAGAACCCTATTCTTTACCTGGAACCACACAGATGACTTCTGAATGCTGAAAATTCATATGTCCTTGAATTTGTTTAAAAGAACTGAGATTTCTATATGGCTTCTTCCTAGACACCAGAAGAATTCAGGTGACAGTTGATTTGTGGGTACATAAATCCGTTTAAAAAATCCGGAAAATTACCAGGGGAAAAAGAATTTTGGAAGCCAGGGAAAAGTAAACCAAATCAGTGGGAAGGCAATACTTTGCTGTTTCTGTCCAGGAAATGACAGGAGTGAAACGATGGACTTGGGAAGGAGACATGAGTGGATTTACTAATCAGGAGCATAGCTGCTCAGAAGCACTCAGATATTCTGAATTCATTTGTCATCATTTTTAGGGGTAGTTCAGCTCAGACAATGTTGCTCCAGAATTCTGGCAATGTTTTCATGGAAGCTTGTTTGGCTTCCTACCAAGTTATTTCTCCAGGACTGTCACAGACCAAACGTTCAGGATAAACTTACTGATAGATTGACTCAGATGTTGGAAACCAAACACCCCAATAAACCACAGATCTTTTCAGGTCTAAAGATCTCTGGCCATTTCATGGAATCAGGCTTTTCAGATTCTGGAGGTTTTGTTCTGAATCAAAAAAGAATCTATTTTAAAACATTAAATTATTCTTTAAAATAAAATGCCTCCACTAAACTCGGCACAGATCAGCTTTATTGAAAAAAAAATCAGGATGGTCTGGGACAGTTAACTTTTTTGGCTTCTTTGTATGAATTTCATGTAGTCCAAGGGACAGTTTGATATCCTTTCTTTGAAGTAGGTGATAGAGGTGCTTATTGTTCCCATTTTCAGATGCTGCAGTTCTGGCTTTCACTCTGTTCAGGGTTCTTCAGAGTCCTGCAAAGACCTGAAAACTGGCAAATGCTTCAGCCAGGAATTAACACTGTGGTTAATCAGTGAGTAGGAAGGAGTATGATCACACCCAAACGCTTTAGACAAAGGTTCCCAAGTTTCCACATTCCCATGATGTTGGGGAGGCATTTCCTACATCTGCTTTCCCATTCTTCCGAAAATCAAGGTATCATTGTCCTTCATTCTGTTTCTCATCATTTTCCCAGGGACCAGGAGATTTCCTATCCCCAAATTTCCTCTTTATCAACATGTTCCAGTCCCCTTTCCTTTTCCCCTGCCTGTTTTGGGGAGACTGTTATATTAGCAAATAAAGTGGGAAAAGGATTGTTCTGCAGCCTCAAGGGCAACCAGTAGAGCGTGGGTCTTATCTATGTAGCTGGAGTCACTTGGCACCCAAAATAGGGGTCCATCCAAAGCGGCCATTGGGAAAAGCTGTAGGGAATGGATAACATGAACATTAATTACTAAATCAAATAGAGCAAGGACAGATCTGAGCCCTGGAACACAGCTGTCATTAAAATAGTCTCTCTTGGTGTTGTCCCCGGACAGCTAGTATTGCAACCAGCGCTGCCTGGACACAGGCATTAGACCTGGCCAGAAACATTCCCAATAGGAATCTTGGATATGTTTTTTCTTATTTGGAGGCAGAGTGTTTAACAGTAAGGCTGTGTCTGAAATGTGCCAGCTGCCTTTGGGGCCAGTGAACAGGCCCTGGTGCTGCTTATTATTAGAAGTATAGCCAGGGCAGACACCTCCCCTCCAGCCTCTAACCCTGCCATCTGCTGCATGTCTTTTCCTCAGGGTCCTCGCATATTGTCTATCCTGCTGCTCCCCACAGCCTTAGGGCTCAGAGAGCCACCTTCACAGCCCTGTCCCTGTCCTCTACCATCCAGAGTTTATTCTGATTCAAGTACATTCCATTCCCTGATGTAACAGGGGCTACGATCACAAATTCTCATTCCCTTAAGCATTTTGTTTCCCCTTTCCTTCACAGCATCCATTTTTATTTTTTTTTAAACTTTTTTCTGTCTCTGAGATTCATCATTTTGGGTGTCAACACTTTAAACTGTTGGGAAACACTGACACTGAGACAATTTTTACACTGGAGAGTGTCAATATGTGCTGTCAACTGTTTCTATCACACAGAGACAGTGACAAGAGCTGGCTGCTGACAGGATTTCAGCACGTCTGTCTAACACCCACATCTTCCTCCTCACTTCCCACACCTTGCCAAAATCAGCAGACTTTTGCTTCTATTAGGTGCCCTTGATCTCCATCTGCCAGATCAGGAGGATATGGGTATCCTATAAACTCTTTGCCATGTCTTCCAACCCCATCTCAGGCATCCCTTGGGCATCCCAAATGCACTGGGCAACTATGTGCCTAAAACTGAATGTCATCCCTAAAATTTGATGCCCAAAATGTCCATTGACTACAGTGGGATTTAAGACAGCTGTTGTACTTGTAGGCACCTACTTATGGACACCTGATCTTTGCTTTAGACTGAATTGAATCACTCTACGGGTTCCTTCCAGTATATTAGTAAAATAGAGAGGCTGTGATTCAGATGTCAGCACAGGTTTCTGCTGCTATTTGAAGTGTCTGAGGGGCCCCTATCCAGTCACCAGCAGCATCTCCAAGGGGGGTTCAGATCTTGTCTAGGGCCTTTGTAGCACACAGCTCTGTGCAGCTCCCTTGGATAACATAGGGCACCACAAGTGGCACAAAGCATCTATACTCAGGCAGCTAAACCCTGTTCTTAGTTCACTTAAACAATTGCATGTCAGTGCTTAATTTTAGAACTTGCATGTCAAAAAGAGTTACACCTTTGAATTCTACTTTTAAAAGTGCAAATTAAGCCTTTCAAATGCTTTACAGAACATAGTTCTAAGCGTTGTGTCTTAGATTTTCATTGACGTTCACAGTGTCAAAAGCACAGCTCAGTTAAAACTCATAGTTTCCAAAATAAGACCTTGTTTATACTACCAGCAGAGGAAAATTACTATGCTACACTAGGTAAATAAGTAGTTAAATTTCAAGCTCTTTCCTACCTCTACTAAGTGTCAGACATCCACTTAACTGTCCTGGATGTCAAAATGCATACTCGAAACTCTATTAGGTAATTTTTATCCATTTCAATATACAGAGGCATCTGCTTAAGGCTAAGTCAATGGTAATTTGTGTTGAGTCAGGAACCAAATATATCATACATTTAAGGCCAGATATTCCACATCCCATTTCCCCACAGTCATCACTAATTACAAGGGGAAACAAAACAAAACAAAAAAATATAAAAGGAGACTTTTCTTCACTGGTAGGGCAGTGCAACAGTGGAAAAGTTTGTCCAAAAAATATTGCTCAGTCTCGTCTCCATACATGGAGATGTTCAACACTTATTTAGACAATGTATGTAGGAAACCAGTGCTGGCAATATTCCTTCCCTGAGTCAAAAGTCAGACTAGAGGAGTCATTTCCAACCAACATCTCTATAATTCTGTGAGCTATAAAAAGCTAAACTTTTGCCTACAACATGAGAACCCTTTATGGAACAGAGGAAAAATTTTGCGCTTAGATTTGACCTAAGCTTCCACTAATGTTAATAAGAATTATGAACATGTAGCTGAAGATGAGATTTTGGCCCCAAAATGAAGATTCAATTGATATATTTGAGACATATGTCAGATTTTTAGAAAGATTTTACCAGTGCTATTCTTGCTGAGAAAGGTCAACTGACAGGCATCTTCTTATTAACGATAATTTCTAATAGAAGAAATCCTTTACTCTGAACTGAAAACCACATTATAGTGGGTTGGAACTGGTGGCTAGGCAATGCAATACATCTTCATAGGGCTGCAGACCTTCCTCCAGGAAATGCTATCAAATCTTTAAAGCCAATTTATTGAAGGAAATTGCAGACAGCTTGAAAACATCCATGATCCTCTGTCCTGACATTGGCTTTTAAGATTGTGCTATGACTTTGTGTCAATGTTCTTTCTTATTTTGGTCCTTCACTTTATCTGACTTTGGCTTTCATGTCATGTCCTATGTATCACTTTGTCTCTTTTCTCCCACCGTCATATCCTCCCTTTTTCTGTTTCAGGTATGACAGGATCTTTTTATTTTCTCCAGTGTGTGCCCTGCACACATAATTAATGAACCACAGTCGCGGCGATTTTTTTTGTTGTTTTGGCTTTTTTCATATAAAAACTTATTTTCCCTGCAAATGACCTCTCCCATTTTATGGATTAGTTCTTTTGTAGCATCTTTGACTTAGGCATTATGAACATTGTAGGTTTTGAGCCCATGACACACTGCAGAATCCATTTATTCTTTACTTCTGGGTCTCGGCACTCTAAATTCCTTGTCCCAATGTTTTCATTATGCTTTCAGTTAATCTGACAAATCAGAATCTGTCCATATCTATTTCCAGTGCCTGTCCGTGTATAAAGCTGCCACATCATAGTTTAGTTCAGCTGATAGTGAAGACACTATGAGTCTACGGTCAGGCTAGGTCAGCAGTTTATTCTCAGACTAAGGTCCATGGTGAGTTTTTAATCTTCTTTGCTCAGTTTTTAATTGTTGAGCACAACATTATATGGTATGGAATATCCCTTTGATCAGTTGGGGTCAGCTGTCCCAGCTGTGTGTTCTCCCAACCTACTTGGGTTGGGTTTGCTCCCAACCTACTTGCTGGTGGGATGGTGTGAGGAGCAGAAAAGGTCTTGACTCTGTGTAAGAACTGCTCAGCAGTAATGAAAATATCCTTCAGTTATCAACACTGTTTTTAGCAGAAATCCAAAACATAGCCGCATAGCAGATACTATGAAGCAAATTAACTCTAACCCAGCTAAAACCACCACACTCTTCTCTTACGGGACTTCCCATTGCCTGAAGGATATATCTAGTTATTGCATGGAAATTTCTCTATCAGTCAGTAAATGGTATTTAAATTTAGCTTTTGACTGTTCCCACTTTCCTTAAGTTAAAAGCTCTGTGAAGAATAAAAGTTTTCTTTTGCTTTGGTTGATTTGGATTCTGTCATTCTGTCAAGTATCTTAAAGTAAAAACGAGAACCATGAGCCACCATAGTATTTCCACTTGACTGAAAGCAAATTCCTTCCTCTTACAGATCAAGATTTAAATCCCAGAACTATGCTTTTCTTTCCCCAGCATAAAAATAAATGTGAGCTAATACAGACCAAAAGATTTCAATAATAATAAAAAAAATACATTGAGTTTATGACTACTCAGTCAGAAAACATACAATTACATTCTTATGCCAATAGCTGGGGTTGTGTCAAAAAAAAAAAGTCTGACAAATATTTCTGCGATCATGTTTAAATTGCAGAGTTGCAGGGAGAAAAAATAGGATTTTTATTTAAAAAGGAAAATATTATTAAGAGATTTCAAACCTGAGGCATTTTTAAAATTGACAAATTGTACTTTTGCCTTTTACTTTGCCTCCCCTTTTTTGACTAGCATGTAGGAGAAAACAATGATCCCTAGGTCTGATGGGTAAAAGAAAGATTTTGAGAACTGAAAGAGAAGGTTACACTTCTTTTCAATGCAATTTTTCAAAAATGTAACATTTTTTCAGACCGCAATGACAAACACAAAGGTAAGAAACTGGAGGAGTGGGAGATTTTAAAAGCTGTTATTTATTTATATTAGTGTATACAAATGTATTGCTAGTTAGCAGCAAATACATGATCTGACATGCATTAAATAAAGACTGAACAATTAAATCTCTTTTCTGACAACTTCAAAAATATAACAGAAGCCCTCAAAGACCTAAAGAGTGATTGCAAACAAGTGGGAAGGGCAATCACAACATTTATGATGTGTTTTAGGCTGATCTATCTCAAAGCATAACTGAGGCATAAAAAAATCTGTCCACTAAGGACAAAGCTTTCTTGACCTTATTATTTGGCCAGGAAAGGTTGAAGATAAAATAGTCTGGTTATTAGGAAACATTTGCATTCTTCAAGAACTCTGAATGTTAAAAAATCCACCTTTGAGTAGTTTTGGTGTGGTAAAGTACCACTTTACAACAGTGGTACTAAGTGAACACCTCCAAAGAAGTGGCAGGCAATTACTTTGACTGCCAGAATTTCAGTAAGTACTAGTTATATATTGTCTTCTACCATACATTTTTTCCCCATTATTCTGCAGGAAATAGCTTGGAAGTACGAAAAAGCATTTTGACCTGCCTGGATGCAGTCCTGAGTAATGTGCTCTATGCAACTTTGCTTTAGCAGGGGAGTTGGGCTAGATGATCTCTAGAGGTCCCTTCCAACTCTGACAATTCTGTGATTCTGTGAAAATTATGTTAGCTACATACTAGAGTGGCAGTTTCTACATCACGGTGCTGCTTCCACTATGGAAACTCCATATAAACAGACAAGTTCTGATCTTCAACTTCAGCCCCACAGCTGTCTAAGTGGAGGGGGGCAAGTCCCGTAATAAAGTGAACCTGGCTGGCTTGGTGTCATGTAAGCAGCTGCAGCATATTGGAGCATCAGAAAACATCCAAAGAAAGATTGCAGAAACTGACATAAAATTATATCTCAAGGAGGAATCCATACAAGTAAATCTGACATTGTCAACTCCCTGACAAAAACAGAAACAAACTTTATATAATGCTGGTGACACATCATGATAGTGGAGAATACATGCACCTCTAGGTATTTTGAAACCATTTCGCAGCAAGAGGTTTATTTGTCTCCAAAGCCCTTACAACACTAAAAAACACCAAATAAAATCAGCAGCATCACACAACTAGTCAAAAGGGAAACAAAGAAAAACCTTGTAATTCTGAATTAATGACAGCATGCTTACTCTATCAGATCCTACTGCCCTTGTTGGCTAAAGATGGATATTTCGGGATGAAAACACAAGGAAGATGTCTGAACCACTGGAGGGAAAAAAATAGATAGGCATAAATTGTCTTTAGGAGAACGTTGATGCTGAAGTCCCCTCTTCTTAGAAGAGATTTTCATTGCAATATTTCAGACCATAGTCCAGTTTCAGTGCTGGGGTTTTTTTTAATTTGGCAAAAGTTGTCAGGGGTGTAAATCAAATCCCTCCTCCTGACTGTACTGGAGGACTCAGTCCTGTTTCTGTGCTCAGGAGGACTGGGGTGGAGGGTCCTCCTTGCTACCAGGACTGCACACTCTTTGGATCAAGCATTCTGAAATCTCCCTTCTAGTGCCCTGTCCAGGCCTTGCAAGCATCAGCAGCTTCCCATCTCTTTCAAACAGTAATTAGTATGTTAAATGAGCTTGGGAGTTTTATTATTTCCTAAAAATATATATGTTCCAACTCATTTAAAAGTGAATGAGGAGAGCGGGAATTGTTACAGCCAGTGCTCCTTAGCAGGTGCTGATGAGTGTCCATAATTACTTCCTATGGTCTCCTGATCCATGAATTGGCAAAAGAACCCTAGACTGGCTCAGACTCAGATGTGTGAGGTCCATCCTGATCGGTTCAGCAGCACTTGTCCTGCTGAGAGGGGAAGGCAGAGCTCAGCACGTTTCTCCTCCCATGCAGCCAAGGGGACAAAGGCAGTAGGAGACTGCAGAGGCAGAGGAGACTCACACCCCCTGTTCCCTGCTAAGACGTAGCAATGAACCAGCTGCCATGTCTGGATGATTCCAGCAGCAGAAGGTCCCACAAGAGGGGCCTGCAACCCCCATCAGACCTCAGATCCCCAGGCATGCTAAGAGGTTGCCAGACATCTGCACAGGAGCTCAGGAGACAGCAGAGGTTGGCAGACTGCCCTTGGAGGAGGGTAGCAG
This sequence comes from Nycticryphes semicollaris, assembly GCA_013400055.1. Lineage (NCBI taxonomy): Eukaryota > Metazoa > Chordata > Aves > Charadriiformes > Rostratulidae > Nycticryphes > Nycticryphes semicollaris. The sequence continues at coordinate 1,072,909 of VXBJ01002322.1, forward strand.
CCCATGGTACTCACTCATTGGGCTAAAGTACATTTCTATATCTCTCAGGCTTTTGGCATTCTAGGATTGCCCAAATCTAGACAAAAAGATGACCAAATTTAGACAAAAGAGATGTATTAACAGTGCTTGGCCCTAGTGGAAGAGCACGTCTGGTGGCCACACTCCATATCTAGTAATATTAATTTTCTTCTCCCTCAGCAAAAGACAAGATGGTTGCTGGCACTGCCATTGCTCCTCACAAGGTGTCTACCATGGTGATCCGCCTTCACTGCAAAATGGCTGCTGGTAGCTTCTGAAAACCACCAAGGTTCAGCTGGTTTATTACTATTTTGCCATTCCCCATGCCAGAATTTTATCGTCCCTTCTGTCATAGCTCTGCCTCTGGCTGCTCTGTCTACTTGAAGAGAAGAGGCACACCTGGATATTCCCTTTGGGGTGCCATTAATAATTCTCCCCGAAGGACAAGATGGGGAGGAAAGGCCACAGCCTCCCAGCCTCATTGCCACCTTCGCTGACTTAAAAAGTAATCTAGTGAAATACAGAAGATGTAAAGATTACAATTCTTAATGTTATTGAGAGGGACCAAAGGAGAATAGTAGATGTAAACAGCTAGGGAAAAAGCACAGGGGACAAAACAGAGACTGAAAGTGCAAAAAGGAAAATAGGCCAAGAATAAATTTGCATCTTAAATTCTGCTGAACGTAGTCTATTAATAAGTAGACAAATCTGTCAACTCTGCTCATCCAAATGGAAAGTTTTACATGAGGCTACACTTCCCTGGCAGAAATTAATACAGAATGTACAAGGATAAAAGTAGTGAAAGACCCATACAAGAAGAGTCAGCAGGTCTCTGCCAGCAGCAGTTATTGATTCCCCCTCCTGAGAGGGAGCATGGCTGACAGCAGTGCAGGCTGTCCTGGTTTGACACTGGAAAAGATGCAGCTTTTTAGCTTAATCGGATGTGTGCAAACCAGGAGTCAATATCTTGGAAAGACTCCTGCTTGTGCCTGACTTGCCATTGAAGTAATTGCAAGGGAAATTAAATTTGTGAAGTACAAGTCAATCTTGATGTTTTGATTGTTTTTAGGGAACTCTTAGGTGTGTTTTTCACAAAGTGCCACTTGCTGGAGGCATGCCATTAGGTGGTGTTTCATTCAAGGTACACATTTCTAATCCTACAGGTGAGAAATAAAGGATGAACAACCTGGGTCCAGTAAAAACATTAAAAATAAACAACACCAATACATAACCACCCCAACTGTATTGTTGTTTCTTAAATCTTCTATCTGCTGGACCCTGAATCTTGACTTGTAAATTGTCAAGGCCGATATCACTGTGCCTTTCCTCGTCCATTCCTTTATTACGAAAGTTTTCTGCATTGTATCACTGTCATTAAAATGGAACATTGAGCCTTCCCTCCACAGAATAGTCTCCCAGCAATGCCAGCCCAGCTGGAACTACTCAAATCCCTCCTCTACAACAAACTATCTGAGGTTACTCTGCCGTAGACTGGCAGCTCTCTTGTATTTTGGTCTTCTACTCCTTCTTTCCCAGCATTGGAAAGTTTCTGTCGTTTTATGTCTTTTTATATAAATACAGACACTTCAGTAATTGTTCTCACCACTCATGGGTGGATGAGATTCTGACACTCAAAGTGTGCCATAAACTGAGGTATCTACTGCCATTTGAAATGCTATGGTATATCCCATCTAAATGGAGACCTGATGGGACAGAAGGACACAGGCCCTTCTGGAGACCTTAGATCACTCCTGCTAGTATTGTGCAGATTTCTGAGATACTCCAGCATATTTCAAATGGTATTTTGTGCCTATTTCTAGGCAAATACATCAAATCCCTTCAACTCAACTAGATTCAAGATTAAGACACCTAAATTTAAGTGACTAAACTGATTTTATGGACACCAAGAGCATAAACTTCTATTAACAGAAGAGATCTTGTCAGTACTGTCTATGGAGCATCGAGAGCAATTCATCCGAACAGCTAGGGGTGCTCAGTTTGGGGATTTGCCCACATATGTTGGGCATCAATAGGTATCTCTCAGAGGAATGTTCTCCTTCCCTTTATAGTCAATGAAGAAAAATTGACAACTGTAGAATTCATCTAACCTATTTTGGATGACTAGTTTTGGATGAAATGTCTTTTTTTACCACTGTTCATGTCAATAGTCTATAAGAATACCTCAAAGGCATGTAAATATGGAGTAGACATCTGGGGTTAGGTAAAATGAATCTAAAACTTTTAGTCACGTTGGTTTGTATCTCATTTTCAAACCATCCTATATAAATCAAGGTTATCTTCTGAAGACACAAACCCATAAGATTTTCCAGGCAGTTAAAAGCTCACTCTTACTCCAAGGTATGCTTGTATAAATGAACTTCAAACCAGAAACTGAGCAAACATTTTTACTGCAGTATTAATTTAAGACTAATAATCTCTACTGACCGAGAATGAAAGAGGACACAGCCCTTTGCTAACGCACTCATAAGACCTGCTGTTTGAGCTGGTTTGCACCCAGGTCCTTGGCCCACAGGGAGTGGCAGTTTGCTTCTGACTGAAGCAAAGATTATCTAGACGTACCCAAAAATTAATATGTTCAAACACCAATCTTAGGTTTGGTGCAAAAGTACTGGCTGAAGTTCTTCTCAAGGTTAGAACCTAAGGTGCCTTCTTGATCTTTCTGACTTCTAATTCTTCAGGGGTAACATCAACACAAATAAAGGTGTTATAACATACAGAGCTACATGTTGTATTTCTTCTTGAAAAAAGAAATCAAAGTGTTAAATGAGGTATTATAAAGCCTTTGAAGATTTGGACTTCAGCCTTTTTAGATACAATACAGATTTTCTTCATCAGGCAGTAGTTTGTATTTATTCCACCCAAATCTGTAAGTCAAGATCAAATAATTGTAGCTTTATTCTATGGAGGACAATAAGCAAGCATTGCCATAATGGTACAGTTTGGTATAGCAACATAAATATTGAAAGAGATTATTATTCATTATTCTGATAAATAATTAAACATTTTGTAAGTTGAAAGAAAATCACATATAATGCAGTTTTATTTTTTTCAAAACAAATAGGAATGGAACAACAGCTGGCAATTTACCCTTTAAATGTAACGGTATATGTATTGGGAGTGTTGCAAAATGTGTAATTACTATATAAAGAATTTCTAGACTGTATTCTTCCATGGTGATACTTTAAAATGGAAAAGCATTTAGGCATCAATAAAAGATCTAACTATGACATATGTCAGAAGAAATATATGTGTTTCAATGAGTTAGTAATGCAAATTCCAATCACCATAGTCTCTGGAGAAACAATCTCATTTAAAAGTTGGCAGTCAATTTTGAACTGTGCTCTATCCTTTCTAGTCTCCCCTAATTTAATATATAGCAATGAAAACATTTGGAAATAATTAGATGCCAAATATCCATTAATAATTTATCTTGTGACAAAGATCAAGTAATTGAAATCAAGTATTTCAGCGCTTTTAATGAAACCAGTAAAGAGTCTTCATATTTGAGTTCTATAGTCTCCAAAGAAACTGAGAGAAAATGACTATCTTTATGCTCTGATATATAATGTAGGTGGCATTTAGCTGCAGATACACATCAAAATGGATTCCCCTTTGTGTGAAAATGGTGATTATATAATCATTGTTTTTTCAGCAAGTACTTCTATGTCTTATATTAACTGCCCAGGACCAATTAATTAGTGGTAGCTATATGCAGCAAAGAGGCAGCTATAGTATCATTTATATGCACTGTCCCATGCTCACAACATTTACCTAATACTTTTATAATTTTACTTTACTGTGAGGGTGGTGAGGCACTGGAACAGGTTGCCCAGAGAAGTTATGGATGCCCCATCCCTAGGAGTGTTCAAGGCCAGGCTGGATGGGGCTTTGAACTATCTGGTTTAGTGGGAGGTGTCCCTGCCCATGGCAGGGGGGTTGGTTAAGGTCCCTTCCAACTCTAACCATTCTACGATTCTATGATTCTATAGGCCATATTTGAGACTCCTCTAAACCCTCCAGGAAGACATGTAATTAGCATGGTGAGCTACCTACAGGTGGAACTTGACAATAATCTGCAAACATCTGTGTATGGTAGCGAGTAAATTACATCCTTTTGTAGGCCCTCTTACATCCTTTTGCAGACACTCCATCTCAGGGAAGTGAGTGAGAAGGTGAGCCTTCTTTGCAGAAGGATCAGTTTTTCTCATTGAGATAAGAGTGGCCACAAAGACAACACGTTTTCTGCTCCCCGCTCTGATGGGACACATTTACTGCCACTATCAGAATAGGAATAGAAGTCAGTTATTCTCTTTTCTCATCTCTTATAAGGACCATACAGAAATCCTTGTATTTGTATTGTTCAAACACTCTCAGTCAATAGTTCCTATTACAGTAGAGATTATTACACGTGCATTCTTTCAAGTAGTACTTTTATCAATGCTGATTATCATTTATTCCCTTGAAAGAGGATTCAGAAGCAATAATACAGAGCACTAAGCCATTAATGAGCTCAAAACCAAAAAGTCCACAATTGAAATTTGCTAATCCAAACAAGATACACAGCATTGCTCATCCAAGGCGACACCAGGTACACTATGGGGAGAACTCTACAACTGTGAGAACTGGAGTACCAAAAAGTAATAAAATTGGAGAGCACAAAGTACAGGCTTGTGCCCATAGGGACTAATAACAAGAATTTCTACCTTTAGGTAGAATTTTGTCAGTCACAAGCAATGAAAAGTTAAAGGATCTGGGTGTCTCATACAGTCACAGGATAACTGCAAGGCACTAATGTGATACAGCTGCGAAAAAGGCTAATGCAAAGCTTATCTGTTTTGAGGAGATGTAGAGGGATACTGTTATCATTTACAGCCCTCCTGAGACCTCAGATAGCACATGATTGTCATCCACAATTAAGACTGATTCTAACTGAAAAAAATAAAGGAGAAAGACCAATTTAGTGATGTTTTGAATGGAGAATCTGCCTTTAAATGAAGCAAGTAAAAGAGTTAGGCTTAGGAGAAATAAAGCCTAGATGTAATGCGGTTACTTGGCCTGTGTATCTACACTCCAGAAAGATACAGGTATGAAGTAGGCTGAAGGTGGGTAAAGAACAAGCAGTTATTTAAAGATTTTGAGCGCTGAAAATTACAAGGTGAGTAGATAGTCATCAGATTTCAGAATAAGAGAAAGTAGAAATAGGACAAAAAAGTTTGCCTTCTTAAAATGGATTTTGATCAGTTTATGGAAGGAGCTATTCAACTACCCCTTGAAAATACCAAGAAATTGAATACCCAGGAACTTCTTTCCAGTCTGTGCTCTCATGAGGAACTAGTTGCTACAAAACAAAGGCTATATAAAATGGGTCTTACTAATGAATATTAGGTATTTTATCTCACTTTGGCTTTTTTAATACCTGTTAGAAGGTGTTTGGACGCAAATCCAATTAAATGTTTATGATCTCTTATCTTATAAATCTAATGACTTCCTACTAGATTCAATAATTCATTTATTTGAAAATGAAGGAACCGAAACAGATTTCAGGGGCCTGAATTTCAGATGGGAACCGTGTCACAGACAATGCAGGGTAAGGGCAAGATAATAAAATGGAGAGGATGATCACATGTGGACCAGAACAGTGCTTTCCATAATAAGACACTTTATCAGCTTTAGTTCTAAACCAGAAAAGACCACGTTTGACCTCCACTATATGAAAAAAACCACTTAAATTTATTCAATTACTCCCAGTATTAACCCCAATAACAACTATTGTACTTGACTGTGATGTATTTATCTATCACATAAATTCTAGGAGGGCATCCAGTCTTGACTTGAAGGCATCCAGAAATGGTGAATTCATCAGTTCAACTGGTAGTTTGTTCCAGTGATAAATCATGACTTGTGTAAAAAGTGTGTAGTGCATTTCTAATTTGAATGTGTCTGTGAGATTAAAGAGCCATTTTATATCTGATATTTCCTCCCAGCAGAGGTTTATGTATTCTGCAATGAAGCCAATGTTTAAGCTCCATCTATATGGCACTCTGGCAGCATCCCAGCTCCTTATCAGAGTGAGTCTAAGGCAAATGTCATTCCCCTCCCATCACCCACACTCTGACTTCTCTGTAAACAAAATCCTGGCTTCCAAACTGCATGGAAGCCATGGGTCTCTGGGTCTGGACTAGCAAAAAATCTGAACTCCATGGCATCTTCTTCACCCAGAAGGTAAATTAGGTGTAATCACAGTCGTTTTTATTCATGAGAGAAATAACTTTTACCATAAAATAATATTTTTCAGCTGGAAACATATTGTGTCTCTGCTGCGTGTTGTCTAGGATTTCAGTGCTACTTTAATACTCATTTTAAATTAGTATTTTATATCATATTCCAATACCAGTCCCCCCAATGCCATGACCCTGGTGAAAACTACCTTCCTGCTCTTATTTCATTTTCCTCACAACTACAATGGGAGGTCAGGTTCAATTTCTTTCTTTCTTTGTGTGATAGCTATTCAATATCTTAATAAATTCTAGTTAATATTGTGGTCCTGAGGAAATATAGCATGAAGCAGTATCCATAAGTTTTAGCTTTTTCATTACTTTGAAAATGTGTTTCCAGCAAGAATTTGAATATATTCTGACTTTATTTTGGTATAGTGCTGAAAAACAAACAAGGAGAGAAGGGAAAAAAATACCAGTTCACAAAACAGAACTGCATCACATTTTTAGACAACTTTAATGTCTTTGACAAATCCCAGCGGTAACTAAATGATCATGGGGACTGAATTATCCTCCCCAAAAGACAAACAGAGCAGAGTGGAACAGCACAGAGGTTCCCTTTCCCATTTACCTTTTCAGGAGACAAATACTGAACGCTCAATTGCCTGAACATAAATATCCAGTGCTTTTGAGATGCCCCAGTGTGCATTGCAGTCTGTAACACCTGTGATATTTGTAATATCTGTGAGACACACAGGAATGTCTCTGATAAACCAGAGCAAATCGGACAGTATTGTGCCTGGGAACAGGGTAAATGCCTGAATGACTGGCTCTAGTCGTGGATGTGAATCGTCAGGTCTTTCAAATCAACAGCTGAAATGCAGATATTGTTATGCACATAATGTGAAGGCTATGGTTTACTAGCAGTGGGGGAACTTCACGTGTCTCAGATGTAAGGATGGGCAAGCATTTGGTAGGATGTTGACTGTGTACAAATTTAAAAGAAGTAACAATCTTTTTCTGCTACCAAATTTTTAAAAGAAATCCTAACCTAATCCTTTAGTTGGCATCCATAACAATAGTCTTATTTATATTTTGTCTTTGTTGATTGTCCTAACTCAGAGAGAGGCATTTTGTGCATAGTACCTCAGAAAGGATGCATAAAGCCAGGAAAAACACAGAGAAGGCTGAAATGGGTAATTTCTAGCGTGGCCTGTCTTTCCTGGGAGAACAACTAAGTTATGGAGAACTAAGTTAGTTTTGACTTTTCAGCCTGGAAAGGGCTGCTCCCGAATGACATAAAAATTAATGAATGACAAGGATAGAGTGAATAAGAGATTATTCCTTGCTACCTGATTACCTATACTATCAGTATCTGAAGGGAGCCTACAGGAGAGATGGGGGGGGACCTTTTGTTAGCAAGTGCAGCAACAGGACAAGGGGTAATGGTTTTAAACTGAAAGAGGGGAGATTTAGATGAGATATCAGGAAAGAAATCCTTTCCTGTGAGGGTGATGAGGCACTGGAACAGGTTGCCCAAAGAAATTGTGGATGCCCTATTCCTGGGAGTGTTCAAGGCCAGGCTGGATAGGGCTTTGAATAACCTGCTCTAGTTTGAGGTGTCCCTGGCCAGGGCAGGGGAGCTGGAACTTGATGATCTTTAAGGTCCCTTACAACTCTAACCATTCTATGATTCTACCTCCTCTAGTATTGGAAGAGCTAGGGGTCACCTGCTAAAGCTGTTGGTTGGCAGATTCAAATCAAAGCCAAAAGCAAAGCCAATAAACTGTGAAAAGTTTGGCCAGTGATTTTGTTAATGCCACAAGTTTCACAGAGGCTCAGAAGAAAACTGGGCAAGATAATACTACACTGAAGTTACTAAATATGCAGAGAGTGTACAATTCTCAGGAAATATTGGCACCTGGGAATATATTCAGGAAACAAACTGTTTATGCTTAGGCTATTCCTGTTATGTTTCCTAAGCGTTTTTGTGTGTGCATTCTCTTATATAATGTCCTATGTAAACAAGCATTTGTATGGATCTAAAGGCTAGTGCATCATGAGACATCATCAACAGAGCCAGAAAAATTAAAATGCGATGCAGTTCAACAGGCCACTTAAGTGCATGCTTAGTTTGACTTCATTGAACTTTCAGTTTATACTTAACTGCTTTGTGGAATAGGAAAGGAAACAACAATCTGCTTGACTCATCTAAGGAAATAGAATCTGTGTTTATACAACACAGCAAACTACAAACCTCTGTACTGAAAGGGCTTGCACTGAGAAAGAGCATCTCAAGTGCAAGGAGTTGTGTATGTTGAGGATGCTAAATTAGAGCTTTCATGTGACAGAACAAAAGAGGATTTAAATGGAATCATTTTGTTTTTAGTAACAACAGCTGTAAGTAATAACATATGTCTGTATAGTCTAGGTCATATCTATGTTCACAAAACCTCAGTCTTGATGGACTGAAGATAAGCATCTTTAAAGATATGCTACAGTGAAATATCATATAATGATACTCGCCCTGGGAGCTCATGGCTCATTAATTTTCTCTGCACAGAGGAGTAACATGGCACTTATCTTACCAGGGAAAAAAACTTGCCAGTTCTTAAAGGTGTATCCTTGACAGTGGGAGCACCTTTCTTGCCCAGCCTGAGTTGGCATTTTGCCACAAGTCTTTGGAAAAACTAAGTAAATGGCTTCAACCACGTGCAGTGAAAATTAGAGTTGTGTATCAGCTGCAGTAGTTTATTAATTATTATAGGGGCATACAAATGTCCAGGACTGGAGGAACCTCAGGAGATGCAGGTTCTTGCTGCAAATTTCCCTTGCTTTGGCTTTTCATGTGCTTTATGCCTGTTTTTCAGGTCCTTCTGGAATTCCTTATAAAATCTGTTATGCTTCACATCAGTTATGAGAGCAGAGGTGCTCGGTACCATTTGGACACATTCACAGGGTGAGCAGGTATGACACAGGACCTCAACTCTCATGACTGATGCTCAGAGGTTATGAGATGTCTATGTTTGTGTAGGTGAATTTCGCTCAAGACATTTTCTTCAAGGATAGCTGAATGGCCATCCAGGCTCCATAGACTACATTTATGAGAGAAGTAGTGCTACGTTAGGCACTATGTTTACCACATCAGTTCACCAGCTGCCTCTTCAGAAAGACACAGGTCCTTTGTCCGCCACTGGTAATCCTTGGTCCTCTTGAATACCACTAAGTGCCTTCATGTGAGCAACTGAACTCGACCTGAGTTCTCCAGTGACTGCAACAGAAGTTTATAATCTGACTCAGCTATTGACACTTACATGTAAGCATCCACATTTGGGTGTTTTGTGTCACACCTTGGTTGCCTGAACACATACATCTAGTGTCACTGAGACACCTGAGCTATTTTACTTGGCCTGCAGCTGATGCAGCTCCCACTGGCACTGTGTCTTGTCTGCCAGCCCTTTGGGACACATCAGATAAGCTAGGGTTCTAAAGTGGCCATGGACTCCCATTTCAATTGACTCTCAGTTTTAATTTTTGGTTTAATTCCACATTAATCTCTTTGCCTGCTTCCTGTCGTACGCTTCATTAAGATAGTTTGCTGTTGTGATTTCGATGATCTTTTGACTGATAGCATACGTGCAAGTTTTTAATGTTTTTGTTGATCCTTCTAAAATGTCCTGCCTTCCTCTCCCTCAATATATAATCAGAATCATAGAATAGTTTGGATTGGAAAGACCTTTAAAGATCATCTGCTCCAAGTCCCCCTGCAATAAGCAGGGGCATCTTCAAGTAGATTAGGTTGCTCAGAGCCCCATCCAACCTGGCCTTAAATGTTTCCAAGGATGGGGCATCTACCACCTCTCTGGGCAACCCTGGGCCAGTGTTTCACCACCTCCATTTAAAAAAAATTTTTCCTTATATCTAGTCTAAATCTTTTTTCTTTTAGTTTAAAGCCATTACCACTTGTCCTATTGCAACAGGCCCTGATAAAAAGTTTGTTGCCAGGTACAACAGTCTTACCAGAGTGGAGGAGAGGGGCAGAATCACCTCTCTTGCCCTGCTGGTCACACTACTTTTGGATGCAGCCAGGATGCAGTTGGCTTTCTGGACTGTGAGTGCATGCTGACAGATCAATGTGTGTATGAAAGGCTTCTTTCCAAAGTTCAACCTCACTCAAACCATTTTCCATATTTCCTCTTTATTAGTCAGAATCAAATCTAAAGGAATTACTCTCCTCACTGAAGTTCCTTGTCCTTAACATATTCCAAGAGTTCTGAAAATCACTGATGTCTCATCATACTGTAGGCCCCATGCTATTTTACCAGTTACAGTCCAGTTAATTAGAAAATCATTCCTGTACAAAAGAAAACAAATAGTCTACAAATAAGTTCATTCCTTTGGTCGTTACTTAGAAGTACTCAGAAACTCTGCCTCTTGTCTCTTTTGGAACTTCAGAGCAAACATTCTTTCACGCACGGCAAAACTTTTTTTTTTGGCCTTGCTCACTTGTTATATTTCAAATCTTGTTATGGTAAAAGGGAGAATATCTTTTTCATAAAGCCTAGAATTTATTGTTAGGCTAATTTAAACCCTTAACATTCTAATAAAAGAGTTATCATTAGTATAGTTACAATGATATTAACATTTATAGTCCAAATGATCTAATTATTACTAGAGAAATGTCATTAACAGTCAAAATTATTTTCTATATAAACTTCCTACTATTTAAATATCCATCCTTTTTTTCTGAAGCAGTGATCACCCTTCCAATGCCCTCAGGTCCTGAGGCTACAGAGCCAGTCTGTCTTAAGGATAGCGGGGAGGGGATCACAACTGGTTGCCAGTGGCCCAGATTTCTTCCTAATTATTCTGTGGTATTAAAACTGAGGATTTCTTTGTCTTCTGTTTTGCATCCACTTGCAGTTATTTTTATACATTTTCTAATGCAATATTTATAATCAGTCTTTCCCAACTTGATCCCAGATGAAGTTTTTCTGTCTTCAGCCATTAGCTGTTAAAGTTATACAGTGGTCCCAACTTCCCTCCATGTTTCTTTTAGACCTTTACCACGTACAGTATACACAGGTACAGTTAAAACAAGCTAGACAGTAGCTACTTGACCAGTGGACAATCCTTGTTACTGCTAAAACAATCTAAAAACAGCTCAGGGAAATACAAGTTCAGAAAAAATTTGAGACTTGCATTCGCGGGTCAACAGAAAGCCTATAGTCTACACTAGTAATGATAAAAAAGCTTATGGGGATCGGTGACATCAGAACAGTATAAGTTGCACTGACAGTATTTTATGCAAAATTCTTGTACCCAAACTAAACACACTGTAGAGATCCTAGAACCTAGCTAACAACAATTAAAATAGATAATGAACTGGTATCCCAAAGTGGCTTTTCACCTTCTCTGTCCTGCTCACTCTGTGATTGCACAAAGATTTCCAGGGTCATTGCTCCTTAGGGGTGCTGTTGCAGCACCATGTGAGATCCTCCCAAGGAGCTGCAGATCTTGATGACACTGATTTCCTCATCACCTTTAGGTTGGCCTGGGTCCAGTTTTATACATTTGCTATAACAGTCTGGGTACTTATTGCTTCTAAACTGGTCTGCAGTTTTATGTTATACCTGAGTATAACATAAACACATTTAGGTGTGGTGTTGGGGGATATGGTGTAGGGGAGGAATTTGTAGAGTAGGGTTGATGGTTGGACTCGATGATCCCAAGGGTTCCCTCCAACCTGAATGATTCTATGATTCTATAATTTTATGAGTGTTGCTGTGCAGAGTATTCTACTGAAGGATTGCAAAATAGGGACTATTTGCTTTTATATTAACTGTTGGTTAAAAGTTAGATCACACAATTTTTGTGATCGTTTGTGTCCAACAAATGTTAGACAAAGGTTGATATCATCTTATCTTCTCAGGTCATGTATCCTGGTGTAGGAATTTTAATCAGGACACAGCCCCAGCATCCTGGTGTTTACAACAAAGGAGAGCAAAAGCTTAAGTGCTTGCTCATGCAAATGAAACCTGTGGCTCATAGGTGTATCCCTACACTGAAGACACTTAGATATAGATGCCCACAGGTAGGCATCTGTCTCCACTGGGTACATCCCAGGATACGTGAGGCATCTGCACAGTGGTGTATGGTATGCAACGCCATTTATAGGGGAATCATATCCTTTTGGATCACCAGCTAGAAGTGGAAGCAACCCCTTGTGGTAATAATACTGCAGGGCTGTACACTGAGAGCTGAAACAAGCCACTGCATTTAGGAAAGTGATTCATGTGCCTAAACATAGAGTCACCTGAAATGTCCTGGAGTATTCGGGACATGCATATGGGAACACAATGCCAAATATGAAATTCCAGGAAATCTCAACTGACTTGAGATGCTACTGTTTAGGCAACTAAGTCAAGCCCTAGGTCTTTGAATTTGATTCCCACCCTAAATGTCAGTTCTATCTACATTAGTACTCTGATAATTTTCACAAATGTATCAGCATGCTTTAAGCTAATATTTAGACCCTAGTTAATTAAAAACAGCTTTTTAATCAAGAACTTTCCTCATTTCATCTTTATGAATGTTAATATGAATTTGTAAATCATTCATTTTTATCAGTGTCATGCTGATGCCGAGGCTTTTAAAAGGGCTTCTTGCCAAAATAATTTAGGCATATGGAGTAGTGTACCCTGTGATAAGATTCATATAGAAAGCTATTCCATTATGCACTCTTTTCTGCAAGGATTTTAAGCCTCCAGGCTGCACTTACAGATAAAACCGAATCTTGGAACTAAGTAGAATCTAATCTGAAGTATCCTTTTTTTTCTGTCCTAATAACGTGGTTTTAAAAGATTTCTCATTTTTTATGGGATCTTTGTAAGGAAATAACTATAAATATTTGAGCTTTTTTTCTTCCTTAAATTACACACAGCAAAAAATCAGCTTTAATTCAAATGACACTTCCTGATGGAAAACTGTCTGCAAAATTTTGTTGATCTGAGCAACAGTTTGAACAGAAGAACAGCTTCGATAAAGTTCTCATTCATTCAACTTTTTACTAATTTGCATTGACATATTTTGTTCTTTAGAAACACAAAGCATAGTATGTTTTGCCCCAGAAGGAAATAGAATGACAGGTGGTCTCCATCAAGGGTTTGTTGGAGACCTGTACAAAACCCAAATCTCATAAATTGCTGGTTATTGAACTTCTGAGAGACGTAATTGTGGAATGTAACTGGATGATCTAAGTCTGAACAGGTTGTACAACACTTGCTAGATAATTTATTATTCAAATGATGTGTTTTCTGAGCAGTCATGAGAACTATCAGTGGACTACGCTAAGTATCAGAGGAATTAAACAACACATGTTTTGCTCAGTCCTTTGCTGTGCTAAAGCATCCTACTTAGCTGATGTGGCCTTACTGCTTCACAAGTGAATTTGCTTAGAGCTTATTTGAATATGTGCACGTAATGATGCATTTTTGTAGCAACACATATCTTGAAGTAAATAGCTCTTAACATCCAACCTTCTAAATAATACACAATCTAATTTAGCAGGCCATGCAGGCTGGACATTTTGGTTTTCTCCATCTTTCTAGGTCAAATAATTTTTAAGAGCTGGTTTTCCCAAATAATGTTAGAAGACATTTCAGAACTTGAAAAGTCTTTCATCTGTCGAAATATCCTGTGGTATGCCAGTAAGTATGCCCTATTGCTCTCAAATATTAAAAATATTTCAGTAAGCTGGAGTTAAAAAAACAAGATTTGGGGGCAAATAAGGGGAAGTTACTGGTGCAAGAGAGAGATGGAAAACACTCAATATCACAAATCTAGCTTCATGATTTTATATTAATGCATTTGTGCTAAAATAAAGTGTCTTCAAAGGACAAGACACGTGTTTCATACTGGGCAAATACACCTGCTCAGCAAATCATGTCCTTTAAGTCAAGGGGCTTGAAATCTATGTGAAAGCCATTATATTTTTGAGGAATTATGCAGAAATGGTTATTATGAACGTGAAATATTTCTAAACTTAATTCACTAAATAATTTCACTGAAACATACCACAAAGAGAGGGAAAGGCCAGAATAGTCATCATGATTGCACCTATCTGACTTCCCATATATTATTGGACACAGGATGTCTGGATCTTACTGTCATTTTTGCATGAAGCTGTTTATTTGAGATTAATGTCTGTATTTTAGTCTTGCAAAACTTTTTGTTTGTGAAAGATTTTCAGCCATAAAGAGTGCATTGTGCTTTTGAAGTTGTTACAGTGGTCATTCCTACAGGTACAAGTTCTGTTATTTCATTTTGTGTAGTTTCAGTTCTATGTGTGGCATCCTCTTAAATGTTCTGTCATTGTAACAAAACATCTAGAACCATAAGTAATATTCTCTGTTTGTAGGTATTAGAGACTGTGATCACATCACTGCTTAAATCCTTTGAGGTTAGCTAACAGAAAATCTTGTGTTTCTCCCAGAAAGACCATGCTCCCATATCTGTAGTATTCAGTAGCTATATGTGTAGGTTTTTTCTTCTATGGTGCATATGATTCAAAGCTTGTTTAAGAAAGACCTGCTCCAATTTAAGTTTTAAACCTGAGATGCAGTAAAGTAAAATCTCACTATGGCACAAAGTTCCATTGTGATAGCTATTGCAGCTGCCTATATGATTTCTTTTCCTTCAACATAGGAGCATGCGTGCAAACAAAACTACCTCAGCTATATTCTGGGTTGCTGCAGAGTAAGGGTTTCTGTAAGACCAGTGACTGTGGAGTGGTTGCTGGACTACAGGTACTCCACTCAGTAACCTGTTCATCTGCCTATATGTCACAGGCCAGTAGTGTAAGTCTCTGATAAAAGCACTGGGCTTTCACTGAACCCTTCACAGTGGAAACACTTACCTCATCAGGAGCTATTCCATGTCTAATACAAAAGTAGTGTTAAAAGGAAAATAAATCAAAAATGACTGGGCAGCATCCTCCAGCTGCAGCACACTGCTCTCTGCAGCAAACCTGTGTAATGGTACTTTTTTTCTTCTTGCAGACTGCTGATAATGCAGGAGCAACAAGAAAATGTCAATTAGCACTTCCACTGAGAGCAGAAAATTTCATATAGATGGGTCCTCACTGCCCTTTTGAAAGTTCATATACACCTATACAAACACATATTGTTCATATCCGGTTTCTATGAGCATACCCAATCAAAAGGATTTTGCAGTGGCAAAATACAGAGGCTTTTAAATTTCTTTATAAAGCAGCAATGCTAAGATATGATAGGGGAATAAGGTAAACTATGATGAGACAACAAAGTCTTTACTCTGACCTTCCAGAATGTACTGAAGTTCTGATTAAGAGAAACACGTTAATCTTTACTTAATTCCTGCTTAGAGATAAAGGGGCCTTATCAAGAGGCATAAGTATACCCAGGAGGTTAATACATGCCTAAACACTCTGCTGAATAGATTGCCATTAAAATTTTGCCTTACAAACTTGATCGTTTCATAAAAGTTAGGCTTGGAGGGAGTGTTTGGTCTACTGTCTTTTAGATATTTCTTCAGAGTGAATTCCTGTTTCTCTGCTGTAGCAGTCAGCAAAAGAGTAATGTTAACTCTTCTCTCCATGTAGCTGTACTGTAGCACGTGCCATTTCTCTGTGCTTAGATAAGATACTGATACGAGTATCACAGACACCTTCCTGGTGGCCACCACTTTTCACATTCACCTTCCTCCTGCCTTAATTCATCCAAGCAGTTAGACAATTCCCAGGTGGTTCCAGTGGACAACATGGGCTAAGAAATTTCTAGAGATTCTCACCAGTTTAGAAGTGAGGTACAGAGCAGCCTCAAGGATGTGACAAATTGTAAGCAAAAAAAAACCCAACAAAAACTGGCAAGGCAGGGGTTAAAATATTTAATTAGCTACAGTACAAGGTGAGAGAGGGAAGTCCATACATCTGAAAAGTTTACACACCAAATGTGTCAGGTTTAATTAAGTTATGACTAGGAATGCAGGTGTAAAGTTTGAGGAAGTATGGGTTAAAACATGCAAGCAGACTGTTAATTTTGGCAGTAAGTCTTCAGGATCAGTCTCCTGGGAGAGAAGTGTTGCATGTTTTTTGGTTTTTTTTTTTTTTGTATGGGACATTGATATCAAACCTAGATGACAGTGACAGCAGAATGATTTTCTTTTTCTTTTTTCTGTGCCATCTTGGCAA
This sequence comes from Nycticryphes semicollaris, assembly GCA_013400055.1. Classification (NCBI taxonomy): domain Eukaryota; kingdom Metazoa; phylum Chordata; class Aves; order Charadriiformes; family Rostratulidae; genus Nycticryphes; species Nycticryphes semicollaris. Next base: position 1,089,391 of record VXBJ01002322.1, read on the forward strand.
GATTGGAAAATGTCCTGACAGATACAACCGCAATTTTTGAAAACCTTTTTGCCTCCTTGTCACTTCTGTTTCTCCCTCCTTGTAGCCATTCACCTCCTGTCTTCTGTTACCGGTCATACACTAGAACTTCACCTATCCTCTTTATTTTAAAAAATAAAGATATGCTTTGTATGTAGAGTAGTTCTCTCCAGTGTCTTCTTTGATTGTTGTTTTTTTTTTTGCTTCATTCTTCTGCCCTGTGCACCTCAGAAGTAAAATAGAACCTTCAGAAAAGCCCCAAGTGAATCTAACTCTGCTTTTAAAAGACTCAGTGAAAGTTTTGCCAGGGAGTTTTAAGGGTATAATTAAGTTGCATTAGCTCTTTTGAAATCCCATCCATAGGTGCAGCAGCCTCTTATGACCATGGAGAAGTTAGCCTTCCAGCAGAATGTGGGAAAGGATGTTTCCTCATACTTCAGAAGGGAGGAGAGGTTTTGTGAATATTACTGAAGGGGTCTATTAAAAGCATCTCACAGAGGCTGCCACAGTTAAAGTACAATAAGAATTACAAATTAAAGTCCCACAAGCAAACCAAGTAGAGTCACAGGAAAGCTCCTCCAAAGAGTTAAAACAAATCTGCCAGGATGGAGATGTAAGGGCAAATCTTTGGTTAGCGTAAATCAGTATTGACACTAAACACATTTTTGATCCACTCAAGGATCTTTTTCTACCTCCGCAACAAACTTTCCATGTTTTCTCTTTAGGATTCTTCAGGTTGGACTGAATTCACTGTAAGTGCTCATGATATTAATTTCTCTCTTCCTTTCTCAAAACAGGAGCAAATGGTCTTATAAAACCTCAGCAATCAATACTTCCTTTTCCTAATATATTTTGAAGGTTTGATATTGCTGCAAAGACTAGAAAACATAGTTCATTGCTTAAGTTACAGAGATGACAGCTGGAATCTTTCTGTCATCTCTAAAGAAGAGAGAAAAAGCAAAATTTAATTTCCAAACCACTACCTAATCTGTGCCCTTTCCTCATCATAGTGATTCACTTGAATGTCTGATTTCCATACCCGAATGCCTGGAGACAATGGTCACTTGTGTATTTCTCAGCAGCATCTAGCAGGAAAAAGGTACATCTTTTGCAGAAATATTTGCAGTTGCCAGCATCGTCCTGCAACCAAATAACATAGAAAATTGTTCAGTCAGAGATGAGCCAGAGAAGTAACCCTGTTCTGCCCTAGGCCCACGAGCTATGATTCCACTTGACATCCAGAGGCTCTACCAGGTATTTCCAGAAATGCTTTAAGAAGCCAAAGGAGAAGCTGTCCCTGCTTATGTTTTCCTTGCATAATAACTTTTGAGGGAGCCTTTCCTTAGCGCACTTGCTCCTTAGGCTATCGGGATACTGAAATGGGAATCTGCAGACTAAAGGAAACTCAGTCCAAATATCTCAACAAAAAGAATTATTTGAGATCCTGCTGGCATGTAAAAATTAAAGAAGAAGAGCTGGATATGTGGCACTCTTCTGCTTACTGTGATTTGCTGCATTTGACTAGTCTGCTGTTTGCTTCACCACAACCCATGGGATGCCGTTGGCTGAAACATTGCTTGTAACCTGGGCTTCTATTTTATTAACCTCCTCCTTTATCTAATGACAGTCTGTCATGTTCTGGGATGCCAGAACAACGTTCGCCTGATAAGATGTCTCCTGGGAAAACAGGCAGTTATAAGGGATAAAAGCATATGAAAATAGCCAGCTTCAGCAAAAACTGCTGCTTTGTGAACTTGCCTTAATTAATATGTGCTCTACTCTTGGTGCATTTGTACTGTCACAAATGTCATTATTTTGAGTTTATTAAGGATACTTGCAAAGAAGGAAGAGTTTTTCTAGAAACCTGACCACATCTATGCTTTCCAGATTGGTGTTATGAAAAATAAAGTGTTCTTGGGGGAGGAGGGAACATAGGCTAAGAGAAACTTCATTATAAAACTACAGTTCTGAGTTACATGTTTTCATTTGGACATATTATATGGCAATATTCTAGTACCAGAGTCCTGCTATGAGCAATCTGTCTTTATTGTGCCTATTTAATATGCATGGAGAGAGCAATAGCTTTAATATCAATTCTGCCTTCACTGTGATTGTTTTTCCTTGGATTTTCTCATTTCACTTCCCTCTGTGAAGTCTTTTACATCTCTTTGCAGCACCAAAGAATAATTATTCAAGTGGCATATTTTTTTCTTGTCTTCTCAGCCAACACTGGGCTTCTTGTTCTTGGCAAACAGAATATCCTGACGAATACATAAGCTTTCTGAGGACAGCAGTTTGAAAAACAGGTGTGAAATGCAGTGAAAACATCATCTACTTCAATTTAGATAGGCTCCCTTTCAGTGACTAGAACAAATTTTGGTCCTAAACTCGCACATAATTCTGTATCTCATTCAGTTTTGGGCATCTGATTGCTTGAGAGTTTAACACAGACCATTCATTGTCCTGGGAAAATACCCTTAGGAAATCAAAGGAGAGTTTATTTAGTGAATATATGACCATCATTGTAATAGGCAGTTTCCAATTGATTAAAATATGAAAATGCCTTATGTCCTTCTTGCCTTTTTGTCACCCTGTGGATTACCAGGAGTTCACAGCAATAAGACCATGTTTTCTAAGCTATGTTATGTCATAATTCACATAATTCCTTATCTTTTCTGGGGTTTTGATATGTGTTTTGACTAGGAATCAAAGGCAGCCTGTTCCAGTGCTCTGTCACCTTCAGTGTGATCAGACTGTCCTTATTGCAGGGTCTTTCTTTATGCATGTCCTCAGTGCTTGGTCGACTGTGTATTTATGGCTATGACATCTGTAATTAAGCATAGACAGATAACAGCACAATGCCATATCAGTCATAAATCTTCCAGGTAGATGGACCAAGTGGTAATAGCTCCAGCCCAAGACTACTGCTCCCTTGGAGACACATCAATTAGATTTTACAGCTCATTACTTAAAATCAAGAGAAATATAATGTTCAAGTAATCTGTTTGCAGCTTAATTTCTTAACACAATTAATTGTTATTCCCCAAGAAGGCTAGGCCCTTCTTGCCACATGTTCTTTTCATTGCTATTAAACTCTTTATTGAGGTAGCTTGCATGGGAAGCTCAGCTAATTGTAAACAGCTGAATACTAATGTGACTTTGATAGAAGTAAGGCTTAGTGACAGAATGCTGGCATTTTTTAACTGGGACTAAATTCTGTCATCCTTTTTTAATTCAGAGGATAAATTAAATGTCAATCTGAATGCCCGCATCTGTTACAGCAGCCTATATTCAATAAAGGTAACTAGGAAAGCAGTCAGAAAAGAACATTATGCTTCTCCAGGCTTGTCTTTGGAATTACTATCTCTGTAATTATTTAGAAATGTTTGGTATGGTTAAGATTCAGAATTAAGGCTTATACCATCTGGTGAGGCATCCCTGCCTACCTGTGGTCTGATGATACAAGACCCACATATATTTTCTTGAGAGATGGAAATTGGCTTTGGTGTGGGAAAAAACATTCTCCATCACCTGAGAAACATGCCAGATGAAGGAGGGAGATCTGACGGCAGGATCAGGAGACCTGTCACCACCATGTCTCAATGTCTACCTGCTACTGAGCAAACTATTTACTGAAGCTGTTCGCATTTCAATTTTCAAATCCTACAAAGTGTGAAATAGAGTTAGATTTGCAACGAAGGAGGTGTCAGACTGCTAATGGTCATACTTAGATGTACACAAGAATGTAAATACAGCTCCAGTAGGCAGCTTCCCCTATGCTGTCCCAAGCAGCTTGGGCGCCAGTTATCCATAAAAAATAAAATTCACCTTTCAGCACTCCCAGCTGCCAGTGCAAATAGACTGGAAAACACAATGACACTCTCTAGACCTTTCGCAGAACTTTCCCCTGTAGTATTCTTGTAGCTAGATAAAAGAGGAAAATGCTGTGTAGATGGGAAACTGTTACTGTACAGTTCCAACACACATTTATGTTCCAACTTAATGCAAATATCTTAATATTCCTCCTAAACAGAAACCACGTCTCTATAATAAGTAAGCAAATAGCAGGACACTTGCCAATTTCCTTTTTATTTTTATTTTTTTAAAAAGAAAACTAGCCTGTATCTTTAGAAAAGAAACCATAAAGCAGAAGCCAGGAAAAATCATCCATGAATTTAGAAGGCACGGTGATGAAACCGCGTATTCTAATCAAACCTGGGCAATGCTAATTCAGGTAAGAAATGGCCAGAAAGCCTTTTGGTCCTCATCACACAAAAAGCTCAGTCAATCTAGATTGGATAGGATTGCAGAAAGCCAAGGGCGTGCACCTTCATTAAAAAAGACAGCCTTAGTATAAACCTGTACATTTGTTAATAAGACCTCAAGACAGCTGAACAGGAGCAGACACCTAATGCTGCTCAACAGCGACAGACCCAAGCACATTCTTATAATTGTGTGCTTGCCACGTTTTGCTCTGTTGGGACCTCCTCGTGGCCTTCGTTATAAATCTGTGTTTCAGAGATGAAGCTGAAAACACAGAGGGTTAAGAGAAAAGCTTTGTAAGTGTTTGCAAAGGTAAAGTGGGAACAGAAACATTAATGTGCGCTGGGGTTTGTTTCTGGCTGCTCTGACCCCAGGTTTGGTCACCTGTTTGGAGAGTTATTAAGAATTGTGTCTCCTGCACTGCCCCAGCCTCAGCCCAATGATTTCTTACTTATTTCTGTTCTAAGATTTGAGCAATAATGACAACTGAAGTCCCTCCCTTCACAGCTGAGTAAGCAGGCTCATGACAGCTTACGAAATGAGAAAAAGAGGTACATTTGCTATGACTGAAAAATACAAACCATACTTTTTCCTTTGTTGTTCATTTCCATAAGATCTCAAGAATCAGAACTAGCTGACAGGAACTTTTGTTTTTACAAATGTGAGGACAGAGGGTCCATTCTGGCCAGAGGGATGTTCAGCAACATTCTTTGAGGGAGAGAAGAGTTACAAAAAAGGTGGGTTCAAAACTAAGTAAATTATTAAAATTCTTAATCATCAGGTGTTTATCAGAAGATCATATCACTATTACTTGTAGACCAAAAAGAGAGGGGAATCCCTGAGGGTGCATTTGTGCTATTAATCTGGTCCCTTCCCTTTATCAGTGGTAGGGTCTCATTCTTGCCTTCAAATTTAGCCTTCTGTGTCTTCTAACCATTTGTGCTGTTCACGTGTCATCCAAGTCCATCAGACACACCCATACTGCAAACCTCATGAACCACTCATATGTTCCTCAAGCACATTAGGATCATGATCCCCTGCCCATGTGGGAAAGTGTGGGGAGCTATTTTTCTTAGCATTCTTTTCTTGAGGATCAACCAGCCCTGCAGTCCCTGGATTCCAGCAAAACTAAGGAAAACTTACTTCCTCCAAAGCCCAAAAGCTGTTGAAAACCAGCTGAACAAAAGAGTGCTTTCCAGGTCTTGGAGTACAAGGAAAAGGATGGAAGAAATTTAGTTTACAGTGTAAAATTATATATCTCTCTGTGACTAAATGTATTAAATATATATATATATATAAAGATAGACCTGAGTCTTAATAATAACAGCATTATTTTTTCAAAATGAAAGCACAAGAAAATTGCACAAATAACTTGTGCTCACCTATGCAAATGTAGAAGAAGGGTTTAAATTCACATAAACAGAATTCCTTGTCTGCTTAGGCTATAACAGATGGACATTGCCTTATTAAATTGTGTATTTATGTGTGTATCTGTATAAAAATAAATACATTTTAATATAAAATAAAGCCCTTCCATAATTAGAAGTACTCCAGTGGAAGTGATATTTCTCTGACAAGCTATGGACTGACCCAACAAGACTTGCTGTGGCTGTGTTGTTGCTCTGTTACTGTGAACTACATGGTCTGTACATGAGAAAAAATGATTTATCTGAGGTCCAGTCTTTCTACTTGCAAGTTATTATTCATCTAAATTCCTGTATATGGATTTTGAAGTATTCCAGGCCCCGAGTACCTTTAAACAAGTGATATTACTTGCACACAGATGAACTGAAAGGCGATACCACTTTTCTTGTAGGTGGTAAATTTGGCAGTGATTGTGCCTGAAGACTCAAAGGGATTATGAAAAATAATAGAACTGGCTTCCAGAGCACTCTCTGTTGTGATTTGAGTTCAGCCAAGTGACCAGAAAGAGTTAGATGACAGTTAAATTTCAGGAGAACAGACGTTCACAGCACAAAACCATTACCAAAACTTACAGCAATGAGATTCATCTGAAAAGGATAAAGGACTTAATAGAGTTGGAACCTGCACTACCTCTAGGTCAAGCTGAAAGTACCCTGAGGAGAAGCTTGAGCTGTCATGGAGGATGGCAGACTTTGATCTCCAAGGTTGTATCAATCTTCAATCAGCACTGAATTAACAAGAACAATTCAGAAGCAAAGTGAATGTTTGTGGGCTGTTATCGCAGCTTGTCCTCCCTGACCTTCACAAGTAAATCTAGGCTGGAAAGAAAAAAAAAGAAAAAAAAGAAAAGAAAGAGGTGTAACAAATGCTGCACAAGGAGAAGTGATGCAATAGCTAAACTTCAGAGGACAGCACAGATCTCTAGATCCTGATGAAAGGAAATCCAATCAAAAATAACCAGGGGACACCCAAACGAGTAGATGGGCAGCTGATGCCCTCAGCAGCTCTTGACAGTAAATGACATTATTTGCTGAAGAAAAAAATAATCAAATGTCCCTGCTGAGTTTCTTTGGAGTACTTTTGCTCACCTGTTCTCAGTCTGGACTGCACTTTCCCTACATTTACTGCGGCCCATAGTGAGGGAAAAGACAGTAGAGAAGCAGGGTAACTAGCAGTTGGTACAATCGCTGCAGCAGAGCAAGGGTGAGTAGGAAAGATCTCAAACCTGGCTCTGGATGCTGCCCCCTCCAAAAGGAAGAGATTTTTTATTATTTTGGTCAGAGGTTGTCACTGCTGTTCATGGGGAATGCAAATCTTGGTGTCAGCAGGCAGCACTTTGCCAGATTTTCATTCCTGATGTAGAAGTTTAGCTCAGGAACAGGCTGGAAATTCTTCCTTCATTTCTCTGTTACATAGACAAATAATCACCATGGGCAAAACTCCTTTAGTTTGAATGTTTCCATTCAAGCTCTTCTACATAAATAACGTAAGCTTGGAAGATGTTTACAGATTATTTTTTTAAAAAAAAATTTTTTTTTTGACCACCATCTATGGCAAGAACTGTTCTGGGATATGAGAGTATCCATCCTGCACACTTTAAGACCACATTGAAAGCTGTTGATTACCATTATTTTCTCCTTTCTTGAAGCAAAGCCTAAATCAAGTTCTGTTGCAGCCATCCTAGGCAGCTGCAATCACCTCACCGTTTCTTCCTGTTATGGTCAACTTCCCATACTGGATTTCTCAGTGTCAGATGCTTTGATCCATCCCAGCTGGCAGGTAGCCATGTGGGAAACCTGGAATAAAGAGCTGCTCTCTCATCTCTGCTATGTCTAGGCTGGTCAGCAATGTGCTATGTATTTCTCAGGGAGATTTTCCCTGCAGATTTTCAGGGGTGGTGGGAAGTAACCAGAAATATTCATCCTCTCTCAGATGCACCTGATCACGCGGGAACTCTGAGTGAGGGCAAGAGCAGGATGAATCTCATCTGACTATTTAGCTGTTCATGCTTACCTTTTGCTTTTTGTAGCTCTGGGAAGTGTTGGTCTTCCTCTGAAGAACACTAATTCCATTGGATCCAGGCACACCTGCACTGCCCTATGCAGAGTGGCTGTGACATAATGTTGGGCTCTAAGGATGTAGGACTCTGCCATGCTTCATGACTGCCTTTTCCAAACTGGACTGAAGATTTTCTCTTCCCTAAAGGATGGCTATCTCCCAAGCAGTTGCCTCTGGCACCTCTGAATGAGCAGATAGAGCTACTGTGTTCGAGCAGTGAAGTTGTCTGTTGTGCTTTTCCTGCTCCAGAGAGGGTTTCTTCTGGGATGGTGCTGACGTCAGTCCATATCAGACTGTTTCAGTCTCTCAGCAGTCTCACCTTGGACATCACTACAGCACTGCATCTGATTCATGACAGTGAACTCTCCTGCACAAACACAACGGCCACAAGTTTTCTCTATGGAGAAAAAGAGAGAAAAAAGGATTATAAAGGATAATAGATAATAGGGACTTTGGCAGCTGCCACCTAGTTTCAGGGCTGAAAAGACCTTAATCAGCCCCTGAGCATGCTGTGATAAAAGCTAGTCCTCTCTAGCTTCACATGATGTATGTCTCCGTGCTCAGTCATCAACCACAAAATGTTTGAAAACAAGTTCCCAATGTAAATGAGTCCTGCACTGAACATGACCATCTACGTGGTGAGAAATACACTTGAAATAAAACTGATTCTTCTTGCCTGCAAATTGTTTTTAAAAGTGCTGTTAAATGTTTTAGTGATGTGAATAAATGATGCTTAAGGCACTTTGGAGAGAATAACAATCCATGCTGTTATACTAATAGTGCATACTTTTAATCTCTTCTACAACAGTACATGAGAGAGAAAAGACAAGTTTCTCATTTGCTCAGGGCTTCAGCAAGCTTTGTAATACTGCTTGACACACTGTCAAACACTGAAGAGTCTAATTATTATTATCCTCAAACAGTTACAGATCAAGAGTTGGGCTTCCCAATAAATTATGAGGTTACAGCAATAACAACCAAATTAAAAGCGTTGTTTTCACTCACTTTCAGGTTTTCAGCATTTATAGGTCAGTTTTTTGGTTATATTGGTTACTATGAAACCAAAAACATTTTTGTCACCACTGGACTCCAGGAACTGGAGCTATAACAAAATTGGACAACACTTTGAAACTCATGTTGGCAATATCATGCTCTGTTCCTGTGTAGACTGACTCAAGAGCCAGAACTATTTGAATGAATGAAAGTACTGCTCTATTAACCTGGTTGCAGAAGACGGCCCAGTTTGTTTGCACAATTGTAGATTTAGATGAGGACATTTGAAACAAATCAAGTAAATCAATTAAGTGGATGAGTAGGAATATATTGATATGGCAACTAAGTCAAATTAAGATAGGAAAGTCAACAATTTCTTCATTCAATTTGATGTTGACCCTGCCCATGGCAGGGGAGTTGGAACTTGATGATCTTTAAGGTCCATCCCAACTCTAAGCATTCTATGATTCTGTGTTGTAGATAAGACAATACTAATCCTGTATGGTCAATGCTATACTTATTGCTCTATGAGGATCATAACCACACAGCACCTTTCTGAACCCCTGGGTGAGTCAGTATAATCTACTGCACCATGAGTTTCATTGGAATTGTGTCTCTAGGAGAAGGAGGAAAGGGTTTGCATGGCACTTCTGTGTCACAGCCTTCCCACAAGTCTTGAAAAGTTTGACCATAATAGCTAGTTACCCACTTGCAGTCAGCCACAAAGAGTGAGGGGTTCTTTTTTGCATCAGCGGGTCTTTTTCCTGCCAAGGAAGCTTATTGTAAGAACCTGCATGCCAAAGAACTTCAGGTTCTTGGGCAGGGTATCACCTACATGCACCAGTTTAATGTCAAGGGTTAAAACTGGACCTTTATCTTACCACTACAGATGTTTTGCACCAATGGACAAGTAGACACCATTAAAGTAGACCAGACTTTAAGGCATAACATTATCACCTTCTATGTACATACAAAATGTTTAGAGATGTATGACTGTACTTGTCAAGATCTGTGAGGCAAGCAACAGTGCAGAAAAATCAATTAATCTTATCAACCTTCTTTAAAAGCCTGCAGGTTCCTCTCTGTGTGCAGGTTGGTGGTGCAGTAGATCAATCCACTTGTCAGTCATCTCAGCTGAATCGGAGTGGGTTGCCAGACCAGAGCAGAAGAGAAACTGGTCTTCCAGAACCATAAGATTTTTAATGCTGTAAAAAAGTTTCCAGTCACTCTTCAAGTCAATCTTTTTGAACATGACTTTGAACTCAGGATCTTGAGAACATTGGAGTAGATCCAGACAGAAAATTTCACCCAGTTTTGCTCTTTGGTTTTAAGTGGGAGGAACACAAGAAGAAAAATTAGTTCTGTACCCAAGGAGGAACACCACCCTTGAGAAAATATTGAAGACAAAATTATCTTTTCTGAATTTGTGGCTTGACTTTGTTTTTCTTTGTGTTTGTGTATACTTTCATGTCATTTAGGTTTTGTTTGGTTTCATTTTGGTTTTGGTTTCGGATTTTTTTTTTCCATTGGGAAATGTGTGAAAATAGTAACTAGGACAGGTTTTATGCTTGGTGAAATGACATTTTTTTAAAAAAAAGAAAACATTTTATCCAGAATTTCCTATCCATCTTTACTCTACCTCCACTTTAACATCAAAGAAGGCAGTGTGAGATTCTCAGATTTTCATGAAAACAGTTCTTTCACCCCTCTGAATCGTATCTCAAGTTGAATCACAGCTGATACTGGATAATGCACGCTGTGACCCGAAGATCAATGCCACAGCTTTCGTTTGATGCAAAAGAAATGCTGCAGATTTACTTGGAAGTATTCTCTGTCCTCTTCCTTTCTTTCCTTTTTTTCTCAATATCTATATGCTGCTATGCTCTGACCACAAAACATGTTCATCTCACCCCACTCAGCTGCATTATATCGGGACACTATTAAATATTTACCTTCTGCAGCATAATGCAGCACTTCAATGCTAAACTTACCATTTCTGCCAGACAAACATAAACTATAGCAGGGTTTATAAAGTTATAAGTTCCAGATGGTGATGAATAAGTAATGTTGCACCCTGGGCCTAATTGCTCTAAGATTCTAGATACCTGCAAACCATCAATTATACATTACAAGTGCTGCTCCTTAATTGTTTCTTGCTGGCATTTCAAGAGAAAATGCAGCGCAACAATGGCACTGTACTTGCAGGGAATTTATCTTTGAAAACTCTTTACTGTTACTAGGTTTTTAAACTCTTCTTTGGCTCTGAATGAAGTTTACAAAGCTGGCATCGAAAAAGTTCTCAAGAGAAAAAACGAGAGTCCTCACTGCCTGTTTCATGTTAAAAATGGGAATTTAATTGGTGCATGACAGTCATTGTGCCTAATAAATAATCCAATAGGAGGCTGGGCACTGTGCTTTCCTTATTAGTGAATTTAAGAGGCTGATCCAATTAGCTTGGAATTTTACCCTAATTCAGTCTCCACTGGCAGTATAAAAAAAAAAAGGCTGCTGAGTATTTCATAGTTCACTCTGCCCTTCCAGCTATGGAGAAAGAAGTTGCCAGCCTGGTCACAAGCTCAGCAGGAGTCTGCTGCCCTTGTCTTTCACAAACCAGCAGAGCTGTCCTGCCCAGTGAGCTCAGCTGCATTTCCACATCTGTTGGTCCGGCCCTCTCCCATTGCAAATGGGGCCTCTCCCACCACTTCTCCAAAAAGCTGGTGGTTCTTGCAGAAGAATTACAGTGAAGAGCATGGACTGTCTGCAGGTCAGCCTGATCTCCAACATCCTACCTATCCCACCATGCCTTGTTCCATGTAGGATATCTTTGTATTGATCTAATCCAATATCTTTGTCTTGATCTAGGAAATCAACACACTTTTGGAATGTCATACAGAATCATAGAATAGTTTGGGTTGGAAGAAACGGGTAAAGGTCATCTAGTCCAACCTCACTGCAATCAACAGGGACATCTTCAACTAGATCAGGTTTCTCAGAGTCCTGTCCAACCTGACCTTGAATGTTTCAAGAGATGGGGCATCTACCACCTCCCCAAGCAACCTGGGCTAGTATTTCACCACCTCCACTGTAAAAAAAAAAATAAAAAAATTCTTCCATATATTTAGTCTAAATCTACCCTCTTTTAAAGACATTACCCCTTGTCCTATCACCACTGACCCTACCAATAAGTCTGTCACCATATTTCCTCTAAGAAAAGTTTGTCCCCATATCTCCTCTTTCTTGCTTTAAGTACCTGAAGGCCATTGTAGATTACACCCAGGCACTCAAGCCTATGCCTGTGTCCAGTACATCTCTTGGACAGTTGGACAATTGGGCAGTGGCAAGAACATTGTTTGAGGCCGCATAATTCCTGTCTGTCTGCTTATAAATTGTAAGGATGATCCTGGCTTGGCTTTGCCTGCCCTCAGTGAACACCATCCCAAACAACCCCGGGGCACAGCTGGGAATTTGTATGAGCAAAGAACTACTCCAAGCAAGAAGTTTGTATGTGACCATCCTGCCTCCAAGACTGAGAATTTTAATATCCTGAAGAATGGCTGTTGGATACCAGCTGGCCCTGGGACCAGTGAGTAACCCTGGCACTGCTCAGTGTGCAAACAGAAATTAAGTCTATGGTTATCACATGTGCTGCAGTTGGTACTGAGGCAGAGGGAGCCATGCACTGCCCTGCTTTACCATTCACCCAGTATTTCCAGCTGAGTCAGTGAAGTACTTTTGATTCAGGTATGAACATATTATGCAGAGAAAGTTTAATTTTGATCACAGCAAAAGACAAAACTGTAGTCCAATGAATGTAAAGGCTCCTGTTTGTTGAAAAAATAAATCATAGAATCTTAGAATGGTTAGAGTTTGAAGGAACCTTGAAGATCATTTAGTTCCAACTCCCTTGCCATGGGCAGGGACACCTCCCACTAGACTAGGTTGCTCAAAATTCCAAAGAATTTTTTAAACAGACCATAGAAACAGAATAAATATTTCACCTCCTGCTACGTTTGTGGTGCAAGATTTCACAAGAGGAAAAATAAACACAATTTTAAAAATCACTCTGCCAGAATTAAATGTTGTGGTGCTTCAGATAATGCAGCTGCATCTGTAGCCTAGACCTGGTGACTGATTGTATAGGTGAATTCAGAGAAACACTGATTTCTTCTCAGGGAATTAATTGACAAATTGGATCAAGAAAAATACATCCACAGCATTATCCTTGCCTTGATCCTCCCGTCAACATGCTTGTCATTTTCACAGCTCTTGGATTCCATACACTAACTGGGGAGAAAGTATTTATTTCATTGATGTTTTCTATTTGTTTCCTCTGCTAGTGGACTCCTGCAGTGTAAAGGTTTTGGTTTGCAGCTGAAAGCAGGCAAATCACTCCCATCAGAATATTAAACTTCCTGAATATCTACTTATTTTAAAGCTGAATTACAAGGTTAGGACTGGCATTGCAGATATTTTGGTAGTGCTCCAAAACAGCACAGGAGTGAAATAGAAAGATTTCCAGGTATTTGTGCAATTAACTGCAGCTCCTTTAGTGTCCTCTCAGTTAGTTTTGGCAGGAGGACATTCTTTAGGAAAAAACCTTAATTATTACTTAAGTGTTCTCCTACAAATATATAGCATCTGTCTTGCATATGTAAGTAGATGCCAAATATTTTTTCTGTGTTGCTAAGGTTTCTATTGGGATTTTGCATTCTACTGTGAGTGAACTCCTTGCCTCGCTTCACCACTCCACTCGATAGACAGAGCACATGCAGTACTCTGCTGATTAATATATACCCATGTGAGCTAAAAAAACTGGTTTTCCAAAAGTCCTGAGTATAGAGTAGATAAAACCAGGCACTGTGATTCACTTAAGCTAAATTTTGACGATAAGTATATACACATGTACCTCTAGACTTTTCAAGTTTCCCAAATAGACAATCTTAAAGCATTAGCTCTCCAACCTCTTCTGTCTACTACAGAATGTCTGCTTCCTGAAGATAGGTAGATATCTAATTGCTAATCATTTAATTAGTGGAATCTGGGTCCACGTGTCTCTTATTTGTCTTTCTGGTTGATAGAACAATTTTTATGTGTAGTGTCTGTAAATTCCTTCAAAATTTCAAGCTCTCTACAGAAGAGAATTGTTGGAGCTGAAGGAAAATGTACTCTGCTATTACAAGTCACCAGAGAGAGAAATCGATAGACCCCAACTGTGCTCAGATGCACTATTTTCTATAATCATAGATGTTAGAGTTGGAAGGGGTATATTAGGTTTATCTAATCCATCTCCCTGTCATAGAGCTGCATTGTTCTTTACTGTATATTCTCGACTGCATTTCCCAATTTAGCTTTTTAAAACCCGCACAGCCTAAAATAGCAGGTTAGAGACAAGAAGTGAATAGTTAACTTAGGCTTATTCTGTCCCCTCAGTAAAATACAGAACTAGTGCATTTGTTCTGTAAGACCGTGACCTCTGTGTATTCTTGTCAGCTCCTTTGTGACGTTGTATTTTCTTTACGGCAGTGAAAATACAAAAAAGTTTAAGCTGATTCTGTTTAAGACCGGGTTTTACATTCATTTTAAAGTATACTAATTTCTGTCTGATTACATATTCTAAGTTCCTGTGGTAAGGAATTGGGGGTGTAAAACAACAATGCAAAGGGAGAATACGATGGAAGAAGAAGTGTTCAGAAAAAGTCTGGTTGCCAGCCAGCCAATATTGTAAAAAATTACTCATATTTTTCACACAACACACAGCTGTTAGGGCCTCAGGATGTGGGAGGTGGGAGAATTTAGGAACATAGCTTGAAACGATAAAAGGGAGCTGCAGAAAGACCTAAGAAACTGATCCATGTAATAATGAGCAGAGCAGTTCCTGAGACCCTGGAGAGCTGCACATTAAATTATATGCTATTTATCAGGTAAAATACTTTGGACTTGATACTGATCTCGCCCACTCCAATGCTACAGAACTTCTTTTTCACTGACTCAGAGGAAGATGACCCTGATTTATACCATCACAGCTCAGAGCAAAGTTTGTCCCTTGCACTGGAACAGAAGCAGGTTATTAATGAATTCTGTTACAAGTTTAACCTTGTAGCCTCCAAAGACACCGCATTTCATATGGTTTAAGGAGGTTATAAGATACACTTGGATTAGGAAGCAAAAAAAAAAAAAAAAAAGTTAACTTAATTTATTCATTCTGACTTCTAACTGGCTCCTGGGTCTTCCTATTACCTGCCATTCTTTCAGTAGTAAGGAGGTGTCACTTTGACTGTTGTTGGCATACTTCTGTTTTCTTCAAGAAGAGTATCACATATTCACGTTTTCCAGGTGCTTGATTTTCAGTTCAGGCATTCTGAGAGTTGCTGTTTCCAAGTTTGTTGTCAAACTTTCTTTTTTTTTTCCCACATGGGATTCTCTGATACCTCTTTTCAAGAAAGAAAAAGGCAAATCTCAGTTGCTGTAACATAGAATGAGAGGATCACAGCGATTGCTATGATGACTGCTCTCACTTTAAGGCATATGGGTTGCAAGTTATCCATGCACCCCTGTGGCAATGGAGATGTAATAGCCTAACAGATGTGGGAGGTGAGGAGATCCACTGAGACTCACTAAAATCCCTTAGCCTTACCCATGATCAGCATCTCTATCCCATTTGGTCAGGGTGTACTTCACAAATCCATTTCTTACTGTATGATTACAGTCTTTCAGAGTGCTATCTGGTCTGCAACACCTTGCTCTCTGCTTTCTCAGACCCAATGTTAATCAATCATCAGCACACTAAAATTGAAAATGAGGCATATTTTTCCCTCCTCTCTGAGAAACCACATGAGAACACTTGCAGGGATGCATACACATTGATCTGCATTAGCTAAAAAAACCTGCTTGTGGACATGGCAAGAGTTGGCTGTGGGACAGTTTCTTGATTGGCAGCTGTGCTATTTGCTTGGTCACATTCTCTGGTTCAGGGGGAACAAGAGAATTTCACAGGGTTCCTAAAAGTATTAATACATTTATGGAGTTCTTCAGGATGCTGTTCAGTAAAATGCCCTATCTTTATAAGTAGAATAAAAACATAGAATACAAACTCCTGGGCTGGGAACAAACCAAAGAATGATCATACAAGAGGGTAACCCGCAGTGAGCAACAAACTACACACTCCCACCAAGAAAAGAGAATTTGGAACCAGAAGTGCCAGTTCAATGCAAATATCAGATCACAGCTTTATATGGCAAGCAAGTTAGGAACTGCCTCAAAAGGAACACAGAAAAATATCAAGCATTATTACAAAACTCCATGAATCAATAGTGCATGCATAGATGGCATGTGATGCGCTGTCCTGATTCCCCCATCTCCTAAAGAGGAGTTAAAGAAATGTAACAAAGTAACAGATTCCATAGAAACAGAGAAAAAATACATGAGGTTCTTCCTGGAACATAAAAGAATGAGAGGAATATATAAAATGTGTGCAGGCTTAACAGATAAGCATCTGTTAAGGTCTTCTGCTGAAAATTGTAAGCAGAAGAATGTGTTTAGATATTCCTTGATCTCCTTTTTCATTGGCAGTAACTATTTGAACAATGCTTTCTTCTGCCATCTCTAGGAAGTAAGAATCTGCCCATGAATGTTGCCCAGATCTTGGAACCAGCGATGGAGAAAAACGTCCAGTTCTGCATCAACGATCCTTTTTGGTCTACCTGCTATATCTGCCTGTAGCAATGCAATTACTGTGGCATCTGGACCAACAGAGCAATCAATGATTCACTGCTAGGGGAAGTTGTTACCCAGTCAATGGAGTTGAGGCACCGGAGTTAAGCAGCTATAAAGTACAGCCAGATACAGCTTTGGCTGACAGGCATTTTCTTTCATATATTTTGATTTTTCTCCCATTGCATTGTTCAGCAGACCTTCAGAACAAGAGGCCTTTCAAGCCATGTGTCTCACTCCATTGACCCGACAGGGATCATAGGCACCTACATTAGAAGGTTGCTTTATTGAGCACTTCATATTTATGTGCAAGTGAGGAATCCAAGTGAGATGGACTGAATCCTAGTACTTCCATTTTCCTCCACGGATATGGTAATAGTTTTCCTCTTTGGTAGCAGACACTTTTGTTTAGATTTTTTTTATGAGCATTTGTGTAAGGAAAGGAATACTGACGAAGTAATATGGAGTCTTTACATGCTGTTTAAATAATGCAGATAATTACAACATATTCCAACTAATTTTTGCTCTGAGTTATTTTCACTTTCAGAATGGAACAATTGCAACAAAATAAATGTCCAGGAATGGACTAATTCTAGCTACAACAGCTAACACAGCTCCTTAGAGGTAAGCTGAGAATGGATGAAAAAATTCCAGCAAATAGCAGTATCAAATAACCCCAGAATTTCCAGTTCAGATCCTCCTTAACTCAAATATTTCCAGGCCTGGTTTGTGTTTTCCTAGTCTGATGTGGCTGCTCTTTCTAGCCTATTAAAATTTAAAAGGCTAACATTTTATGTCTGAAATTTCCATCTAGTGTCACATGGCAAAGTATGAGCTGAGTAAGAAAAGAGAAGAAACTGCCATTTAGAGTGTCATTGGAGTCAGATTTTTAAAGGTACCTTTTTCCCTCTCTGAATTTCCAGGTTCCTAAACTCCTTAACTATCTGGCCCTGAGGCTCTTTAAATGCAAATGACAGGCAGATTAATTCAGTAGCTCACTTGGAAGATTTAGAGAGGAAGAGAGGACCTGCCTGCTGGAATGCTGAACCTAAGGTGCAGCTGCTCAAGAAATACAGCAAAGGACAGGTTTGAATGCAAGAGAACATAATGTACGAGTTTAATAGGTTCTTTCTGAGCTTGTAGCAGAGTCGCTCTTAGCTTTCACTCTTTTCCAATTTGGCATCTGGCCCTTCTTAAAATTTCTCTCTACTAACATTGGAACAAATTTAAACCCACTCCAGAAGTACATTTAATTCAGAGCTTGTCTTTTCCCTCCACCTTTTCTGATCGCTGCCCGCTTGCCAGGCAAAACAGTACTGCCCCATTCAGCAGAAGGAGAAAGATACCAGCCTAAATGGATTGCTCTCCACCTTCCAGAAACCATTCAGAGCTTTCTTCCATTAACAAGATATTCATTTCAGCTGAAGAACATATCCACAGGGGAGCAAACTGTCCAGCTCATTTTCATGCTGTAATATTTGCTTCTCCAGAAACTGCAGAGAAACAGCAGCAGGGCTGCAGCACACAGCTTAGAAGCCACTAAAAGACAGTCCTGAAAACAGGCATAAAAGGTTGTCTGTCCCCAAATTCTCTACAAAAAGAGGCTGGACACACTTCAGAGCTGTGTGATGACACAGTACCTTGTAATCTGAGGCAGATTAATGTTGGTCTTCAAATAATCTGGATTACTTCTGCTGACTGAGTCCAAAATTTACTGAAACCTAAATTCTTAATTTCATCCAGGAAATTTGGACCTCATCTCTAGCTAAATAAACACCACAGAATTTCAGCAAAATGAGTCTGGGATCAAAAAGCATTACATGCCCTTTAAAAATCTCAGCACACTGTATTACTTAATAATAACCCACATATGGTGACAACCCTATTGACATTGCCTTGAATTACTAAACAGAGGTCCAGTTACACAGTTCTTGTTTTAAGAGTCCTCAGATTGCAAAAGGAGGAAAATATTTGTCACAGATGATATTTTTTCTGTGAGAAAAGGACTGAAATAAGTTCAAAGTAGTAGCCATTGTTTGTCTAACTGTTTCACATCCCTTTTCAGAAGGCAATTTATATTGCAGCTGACAGAAAGTCAAGATTCAGTAGACAAGAACACCAACCAAATACTTTGTGCTGTGACACTGAAAAAGTTTACTGCTAATAGAAGATCTCCAATGTAAAGACGATATTCTAAATATGTCAGGGAAACATTAATCACAAGTGTCGCTGAAGGCTGAGAAGAAGGTAAAAACAGCCATGCTGGAATGGATGCACCAAAATGCTAGCTTTAAAATTAAATTTATAAATTAAAGAACTGAATGATTTTTCCCAAGTTGTTGCAGAAATGTAGACAAACCTCCCTTCCCTTCCCTTCCCTTGCTTTCCCCACACAAATCCCACAAACACCTGACAGGAGCGCTGGAACCACAGTCATTCTTAAAAACAGGGGCATTCATT
Organism: Nycticryphes semicollaris; assembly: GCA_013400055.1. Classification (NCBI taxonomy): domain Eukaryota; kingdom Metazoa; phylum Chordata; class Aves; order Charadriiformes; family Rostratulidae; genus Nycticryphes; species Nycticryphes semicollaris. Next base: position 1,108,318 of record VXBJ01002322.1, read on the forward strand.
AACAGCGACAACTGGAGACACAAGCAGCTTTCCCCACAGCTTGAGTTCAAACTTTGTTTTTTGTTCTTTTTGGGTTTTTTTTTTTTTTTTTGCTGTTCCTCTCACTTGGTTGCCCCCNTGCTCCTCTCACTTGGATGACACCAACCCCATGCAGCGCTACAGGCTTGGGGAAGAGTGGTTGGAGAGATGCCCAGCAGAAAAGGACCTGGGCATATTGGTCAACAGCCAGCTGAATGTGAGCCAGCAGTGTGCCCAGGTAGCCAAGAAGGCCAACAGCATCCTGGCCTGTATCAGCAATAGTGTGGCCAGCAGGACTGGGGCAGTGATGGTCTCCCTGCACTGCTGAGACCCCACCTCGAATACTGCATCCAGTTTTGGGCCCCTCACTACAAGACAGACGTTGAGATGCTGGAGCATGTCCAGAGAAGGTCAACATTGCTGGTGAGGGGTCTGGAGAACAAGTCTTATAAGGAGCGGCTGAGGAATCTGGGGGTGTTCAGCCTGGAGAAAAGGAGGCTGATGGGAGACCTTATTGCTCTTTACAACCACTTCAAAGGAGGGACATGGTTTAGTGGTGGTTTTGTCAGTGTTTGGTTGATGGTTGGACTTGAGGATATTAAAGGTCCTTTACAACCCAAATGATTCTATAATTCTATCATGGAAATAGAGAAAATATGAAATCTTTATACATGAAAAAATGAAATATGGTCACTGAAATCTGATTATTGGCAATTATTATGCAAGCTATAATTAGCTAACTTTAAGGATTTGAAATAATTAGAGGAAGGATTTCAGCTACATATACTCCACTTACTGGCATTATATATGACATGCAGATATCTCAGTGGATTTAAGGTTTTTAAATGGAGACTGGGAAGCTGAAATTTCTACACCTTTTTTAGCAACATATACACGAAAAAAATGTACCAAAGATTCCACCTTACTGAGTTTTCTTGCATTTATCACTAGAGTGTACAAGACAACATTTCAACAAGCCCATTTATTGAGGCTGTTTGAATCATCTCAATTTTTATCTGCAGCATAGAAAAAGTCAGTATTACAGCACATAAGTAGTTTATGGTCCTTAATATATGGGATGTTTACACCTGAGGAATTTTATCCATTTCCAGTGAAGGAGTAAATGGTATATCCAAGTTATCCTCCATGACATCCCGGACAGACTAAGGCATCTGCTTTCAAGAATGAGGAGCAAACCCAGGTGCTCAACGGGCTGCATCCTGTTCTCTGCACAGTCACTGAAAATGAAGGTGTGATATCTCATCAAATTCAGAATACAAGATGATATGAAATATTTCTGTATTTTTCTACACCTACCTAGGATGCAGCATTCCTGGAAAAAACAGGGGCAAATGCCAGGGGCAGAACTTTGCCAAATCCCACCATGGGTGAGGCTTTGACGCCACACAAACTACTGATCCTGTGAATACACACCATCCGACTTCTGCCACTACCTTCTTTTGATACAATCCACTCCTCAACCGTGCAAACTAATTCAACTCAAGATACTTTGACAGGCAGGAAATAAGTTATCACATCTTCAACCTTTTCCAGGGAAGAAGGAAGCATCATGTGACTCTTTTCACTAGAATCTGTTCTATTTACAAACACTTTTCTCTGCTGTTCTATTTCAATCCAATATAAACAATTATTAGAAATGCAGATTTATTTCTTTCAAATATAATTGTGTTCTGCAAACCACTCGAGTGCTGTTGACCATGACTAATGTTAGCTGGCAAGGCTCACAGGGGAAGCTGTTTTTGGAGGTAGCTAGATCTGCTTGTGGCATTTCCTTTGGAAAAAAAAAGTAATTGAGAAGCTGAAAAATTATGCATAAAATGTACCTTGCAGTCTGAAAAACACTGATTTGCTATTACTACCTAGAGTAAAAACAAACACACACTGAGAAAAAAGCCTCATACATGGAAGTCCTTCATTTATAAGCAGGTTATGAGTACATTAGAATTGTAGGGAAGTGCTGTGCAAGATTTTTAACCAAGGACTTCCAGGTCACAGTTACCCAATAATTAAAATTAATGAAATTTGCCTTTATTTCACTTGGGTTTTTTGCTTTATATTTTACTTTCCTTGTGCGGGTATCTGAGCACAGGTGAAAGCTCAATTGATTAAATGTAAGCATATGCTTTGGGTAAACTGAATCACACTTTAGATTTCATTGGTTGCATGACAACAGCAAAATTTCTAGGAAATTAATCTTTAAAATTTATATCTGCATGTGTAACTTCAAAAAGGAGAAATATATGATATTGCCATCCCTTTCTCTCTGTATGTATAAAGAAATATGCTGTAATTGATATTAAATTCAGGACATTCAAGTAAAGTATAATTATCTTAAGATAGCTTCAAAACCTGCACATTAAACAACAGTGTTATTAAAAAAAATGTATTTATTTAGTATTATATTGTGATTTACTTGCTACAGAACACCATTTTCTTTTCATAAATGCTCCCTATTGTCCATTCTAGCATGACATCACTGACATTAACAAGACCTGGCTCCAAAACTATCTTCTGGGCAGTCACTGTTGTTTGACAAACCCAAATGCAGGCAAACATGAATATGCTGGCATGTTTACAGTAGTTAAAGGCTAGTGTAAATTGTTTTTGTTAATCCCCAACATTTTCAAGATTTGTGAAATGGTGACATTTTCCAAGAAAACAGAAAAATAAACCAGCCAATGGGAAGAGCCCAAAGAAAGTGAGAAAACTGATCTACAGCCAAAGCATGATCTAAGATCACTGGGCTCCAGAAAGCATTTATAGACCAGCCAATGACCGTTCTATCAAAACATATCCATTTCTCAGTGACTTTGATAATTTCTGGGGGAAAAATAAACATTGTTTTCTCTGAAAAATCCCAGGCTAGCAGTTGCATTCATTCATTAATTCAGTCAATACTACCCAAAATGCAAACGTCCTTGAATTCAGTGTCCCTATCACCACGGTAAGAAAGTTCTCCATTTTAGAGACAGAGAGGTAGGAAACACAGTGGCTTTTCCAAGGTTCAAGGGGAGGTCACATAAGAACCAGCTACTATAAAGTATTTATTCTGTAAAACTTGCTCATTCTAGCATTACTTCATTCTCTAATCACTTTGCATACCGTATTTCTTCTTCAGTCTCACAACTGGGTGCTGTTACTGTCCAATATTTTAATCTTTCTAGGACTGCTTTTTCTTTTAAAATATTTGTACAAGGACTTATGCAAGGGAGCACTGAACGCCGACTGTGTTCTCTAGACAGGAAGATAATAAATAGCATTAAGAAGAATGCTGATTAGAAATCAGTTTTATTGGCTCCCAAACTTGCCCACTCACAAGTTCACTTCTTTCTGGGGAAGTGCTTTAATGACTAAAACAATATGCAAAACAGAGACAATATTGATGGCCCTAATGGAGGTTGTTAATCACTCCAGCTTTCCAAACTTGTTCAGAGGAGTTGAGAAGCACTAAGGTTCCCATCTATCAGCCTCGCATTGCAGCAGAGGTTTAGGCATGAAATGCCCAATTGTCTCATAAAAAAAGACTTTCCTAAACTTACAAACAAACATTTTTGAAAACTTTATCCACAAAACTTTGATGTTAAGTAGGAGAACACTTAAAGGTTTAGCTAGAGACAAAGACAGTTGAGAAACAGATGTAGATGCAGTTTCTCTCTGGGGGTGAAATTAATTTCAAAGGCTCAAATCAGCTGTACGAGGACTGTGTCCCATCCTTCAGTATAACCCATGTTCACATGGGAAGAGATTTAAGGCTCCCTAGGCCTCTTTTAATTTACTATTTCCATGCTTGTTAGTGCTCAGCACTGCACTGTTTAAGGAGGGATTTCTTGGACACCTGCATATATATATATGCCTTTTTTGCTCTATAATTTCTCCGTTTATACTTGAAAATCCAGCAACTGTTCCCAGAAATAAGGTATGTACTACTGTAAAACAGTGCTGTGCAAAGATTTGTTACAGACAGCTAATGGATTTTATGAAAGTCATAGAATAAAGTAGAAAAACAAGTAGAAAGAGAATAAAATCTTCCAAACCATAATTTGGGTATAACATGGGAACGAACTTTAATCATATAGCTCTTGTACCCTAAACAGATCCCAAATATTGTTTGATATGTCCACTATTCTTCATATGTGGAATTCATGCAACATAAGTGGGGGTTTTGCACCAGCATCTGTGGAGATCAAATGGAATACTTACAAAAATCACCATGAACATGTATAAATAGCCCTTTTATTTATATCAATTGCATAGAATTTTATCATCAGAACTGCATCATTGCACATGCCAGAGATCAAATGAAAAATATGAGTTTTTGCAATAGTTCACATCTCATTAGGTTTCTTTTAATCCATAGAGTTTTATGACATTTAGAAGGGACTCCATATAAAATTAGACATCATCCACTCAAATACAATGCATTCAGAATTCAATAAAAGAGGTGGATCTCAGTGAATACTCAGCTCTGCAGTGCTTTCCACTGTTCAAGGGTGCACTGCACAAGTCCTTATTGCCAAAGAACACTCAAATTATTCTTTCCGTTAGCTAAAACACTAAAACATAAAAATTATTGTAAATACTTATCTGTCATTACAGGGGCAGATATCTATAAAGAACAAGGTAATCACTGTTCAATATTTACCTAAAGCAGTGACAATGCTCTCACACTCTTTAAGTGAGGAGGCAGTTTAAGGGGGCTGATTTATTTGTTGAGCCTCCCAAACCATGACTGATTCATAAACTCCCAAGCTTCCTAAATTATGAAATAAGTAGAAATTGAAATAAAAATACTCAGCTACAATAGATGGGATTCATTTAACTTTATATCTTATGCGTTGTAGATGCCTCCTTTTGAGCTGGTCCCTCAGTCATCTTTGTAGTCAATGGAGAGAAATAAGGACTAAGATTCACCTCAGCCAACTTTAGAAGTTAAAACCAGTTCAGATTAATTATAATAATAATGAAATATTTATGTCTTACATGTGATCATTTTTTTCAAGTTCAGTGGTTGTTAAAGTCAATAAACCTGGAGTCTGCTGGAGGTCTGTAAGCTGCTGGAACTCCATCCTTTTATGTAAAACCACAGTGATTCAAAAATAGGAGAAGGTCTGACTCAGGAATTTCTAAAAGTCAGGGAATTAAATAAATTTTGAGGTCAGCTTCGTTTGAGAGGGGCAAATATTTTTACTTTCTACAGCAGTTTAGTTTACCCCACAACCACTCATCATCACCACACTTGGAGCAGAAAATGTTTATGAGCTCGACAGAAGACTATACACTGCCTCCTTATAACAGATTGGTGGTGTTAGCAAGGTGTCAGGCACCAAGGTAATACTGAACAAAGCTGCACTTATGGCTCCCATAAGGCACTTATAATTAATGTACAGTAACAGTATTCTCCATCAGAGATCCCATTCAATGCATTAAGGCATTTTAATGAGCAAAATGCATGAACCTTCCAATTTGCTGCCAGATTAAACCTTACTTTACTTTGATGCCCATGACTTGTCCCTGAATAGACCCTTTCCTCATTCAGGTTCTCGTGCAAAGTTAGCATGATGTAACAAATTTGCATATGTCACAACAGCTACTTTGAAAAGTCACATTGCTCAGGCATGCAGACTTAATGAAGGGCAGATGACAAAAAATGTAGGACCTGCTTTCCCATTTCATAAGAAAACCAAACAAAACTAAGGTCTTGATGGAAACTCAGAAGAGTTTTAAACTCTGCCATAACCCCAGTAGTTTCCTGGTGAAATTTCTAAGTAGTCCAGTGTTATCATCATGCATTAGATTCAAATATGGTTTGTTGGTTTGCTCTAAACATGCTTAATTACCTTGGACTCACTGTATCCAGATCACTAAGTTAATAGAGGAGAAGATCTGCTTAACTATGAGGAGAGCAGACCCATGCATTCCCAACGCTTGTCATGGTTCTCTGAGCAATTTTGTCGTGGGATTATCCCAAAGGCTACAGGACTTAATTCTCCTGCCTGTACTTAATGAGAGAGGGTTTAGCTGAGGAGCCTTCTTATCTCTTGTCCCAAAGAAATAAACATGCTGTAGTATTACAGGTGTGTGCATTTCCCATCATTATTTAACATGGTGGATAGAGCCTTACTCCAACACGTAGAGGATGAGCAATGATGCACTTGCTTTCAGTAATTAACACAGGACATTGGAATCATGTGCAAGACCACATCATGTTACATCATGTGGAGGATAAGCAATGATGCACTTGCTTTCAGTAATTAACACAGGACATTGGAATCATGTGCAAGACTACAGACGTCTTCACAGATGACTTGCCTTAAGACAGAGATTCTGCTACGACTGTCAGAGTCATGTCAAATATTCCAAGGCACTGATTAGAAAAAAAAACCCTAATTCCAGAAACAACAAAAACACCCCTTTATCCTCTTATTCACAGCAGTTGTTTAAAGTGAAAAAAAACCCAAACAACCCACAAAACAAACAAAAACCAGCAGACCCTTGAAAAACAAACAGTGAGCCCCTTGTGTCTAGATTTGAATTCTCGTGGATTGTTTTTTATTCCTCAAATTGATGAAGTAGGTGAGTTTGTACTCACAGAAGGACAATACAGAAGAAAGTTGTCTACTGCTACAAGTGTGCAACCATAGGGCCTATTGGCACCAGAAATAAACCTTCCTTGATTTTCCATCATATGGCATCCAGCCTCAAGCACTTGTTTTAATCTCTGTCACTTTCCCAAGTGCATCCAAATGTTTATGTCTTTGTTCTCCTTCCTGTTACATCTCTCTTGTTTTCTGACTGAACTTCTGCTTCTGGAAGCTTTGTGGTCTGTGCTAAGCAGCGCTCTGAAGAGGCTTCATCTGCTTCTTGCAGCATTAGCTCCCAGCTCTGCTGCAGTGCCGGTCTCAGGCATTAACTCTAATTATATATGATTAAATGTAAACAATAAGAAGCAAGTAATATTTTCAGCAGATTCGCTTTGCAAGGAATCACACTCATCTGGGTCAAAACAACCTGACAGATATTTCTACATGCCATCTGTTTCTGCATCACACAAGTGCTGCTTCTCAGTGCAATAGTAACCCTTCTCCTCAAGTCTCATTGATTATTACAGATTGTTCTTTGATAGGGCATTTTTCAAAGGCCAAACCCTGTAAAACCCTTGGCACTAGGAAGGCTCAAAGACACAATAATTTTTACCTTCTCAGGGGAGAGAGTCTGCTAAGACATTTGTATCGTTGGCATCATTAGGAATGTTACACAGAATCATAAAATCCATATGATTGGATCATAAAATCCATATGATTTTATGATCTTGTGTAACATTCCTAATGATGCCAATCATAAAATCATATGGATTTTATGATCCAATCCTCAAGTTGGAAGGAACCCATAAGGAACATCAAGTCTAGTTCCCTGCAGGACTCTCTAAAACTGAACCACATGACTAAGAGTGTAATCCAGATGCTCCTTGAACTCTGTCATCATTAACATCCTCACATTTCAAGAGAACCATGAACATTCACTCTGTTTCAGGAAGACAGGCAATATCAAAACACAACCAAAACCAGTAACAGTTTATTTACTCGTATCATTCTGCCTCTCTCAACTCCTCCTGGATGTGTAATCCCCAAAGCTTCTGCCTTCATTTTCTTGGTGTTCCACTTGAGACTCTACAACCAGCAGCTTTCCTAAAACATTGTCATTGCCAAGCTTTTATTGATAGGCAGCCTTTTCTGAATTGTGCCTCACTGAATTAATGGGAATAGGAGTATGCCATCTACCAGGGGTTTCTGAGCTGTGGGCTATAGGATGTCAGCATTTACAAAGACAGTATTTAACCTCCTTTTATCATTTTACTGTCACCATTGATAGCACTGATTTGCCTCTGGAGGACAGCCTTTATAAAGTCCTTCCATTAGGGCCTGGGCCCACCAGACTGTGGTTACAGCATTGAGATTTCAGCACTTAGAGTACCATGATAAAGCCAGTATGGCATTCAGTGTGTTATTCATTTTATAAGTTTCATATTCCTGAAATATTCCTCAATATTTTAGATACACCCTTTTTTAAATGGCCATGTCTGAGAAGAACACACAGTTCAAATCACATCCCAGCTGTTCAAGATGTATGCCTTTTTTCCCTTGTGTCATTCTTGACACCAGTTTACCTAGTAGGGATAAATAATACAAAATTTCAAAATGAGATTCCATGCCTTTGGTTTTTCTGGAACCACTGCACACATTGCAATGAGGGGTGCTGTGCAGACCAGGAATTAACCAGGAATTAGGGTGGGATCACAAGCTTTTGCTCAGGTGGAACAGCTTTGGGGAAAGAGAAACAGAACAAGGCAGGCAGAGTTGTGGGCTCGGGATGTATTTTGGATCTGTTGGCTATGTGGCAAAGCCATGTCAGCTGGCAAAGTCCCAGACCTCCAAAGGCAGTGATTTTCTTCCTCTTCTGCTCTGCAGCACCAGTTTGCCACACTGCCATTTTTCGTGAGGCTGCTCTGTGACCAGGGTTACAGAAATACAGGTTGTACATAAGTTAAATATAACCCTTTAAAATAAGGATGAAAACAGAAAGATCTCCAAGCCATGTAGCCGAGGAGGTGGGGATATGTGTGATATGTACAGGAACCACTGTGTGGGAACAGAAGGAGAAGGCATGTATTTCTGAAGCCGGTTTTACTATCAAAAGAGACATTTTGTGAATTCACCCTCTCCTTAAATATCCTGTTCAACCAGCTGGTGCTACTGCACACCAGGTTTGGGGGTTTGTTCTTTTTCGCACCATCCTTATATGTGTCTTCTACAGTTTCTCCATCTTTCCTCAAGTCTGTGTTTGTACTTTGCCTATTTTCTGTGTTTCTACCAGCTGTCTTGTGTCTTATTTTTGATCTCCCTCATTTAGTTTCTCTTCTGTCTTCCTGGCTTTCTGTGTTCTCCTGGCTTCCTTCCAGCCTTGCAGCAGTATTTGTCCTCACAGTATCTTGCAAGGTTCATTCTGCAGCTAGGTCTTTTTTTTTTTCCTAATTTATTAAAAATCCTGGGTTTTCCTTTTAGACCTCATTTCCAAGTACAACAATTTGAAACACTCCCACCAACATCTGTTCACCTATTAAAAATGCTTCATTTTGCCATTCAGAAAAACAGCCTTTCTCTGTAGAGATGCTGAATAGAGAAACACAATTCCACTAATAAGAAATATAAGAGCAGAAAATTTCTCTAGGGGAAACAACTCAGCTAAAACCAAAGATACAAAGTATAAATATATCTCTCCAACCTTGGATCACCAACAATAAGATGAGGCTTGGAACAGCAAACGAGCCTATCCTTTAATTAACTGCTGATGTAAAAAACAAAGTAAATATTCTAATAACAGAGCTATAAAACCTCTTGTTTCTATGACAAGAATTCTCATGACCCTTAGTAATAATTGGAAGTTATTTCATAGCACCCTCTGAAATAAAAAGATATTGGGCACAAATCTGTTCCCTAAATATGCAGCTGAACGGACTCCTCACTTTGGGTCTTATAGGACAGCTCACGTGACTCCAGATACTGCTTCAGAAGACTATTTATTTCTTTTAAGTCCTGTATCCTACCTGCCAGCCCTGTACAGATGCCTGGGTTGCTCAGTGATGACTTCAGTTGTGTCCCATCCCTAACCCTAGGCAACTGAGGCAAGCCTGTATTGTTAAACATCTTTGGTACCATGTACAAAAGATCCAGAGGAGATCAAAACTAAGTCTTCCACAAATGAGGTAGGTCGTGCTGCCTCTACGTAGACATCCAGTGTGATCTGAGAGGACTCTAGACACTTCACATCTGCTCTTCCTTTTGTCCCATGTCTTACCTGCCAATCCCATCCACATGGATGTCTTGGGTACTTTAGATTGCCTCAGATGGCACCACTGTTTACCATGTCCAGATCACACTTAATAAGGTGCAATCACCATAATTAAGACAACTAAATTGAGATCTGTGTTTAAAGACATGCAACTGTCTCAGCTCCTGTTGCAGTCAATGGATATCTGATCAATATGGTTAATGGCATGCAGAGAGTGATTCAGATATCCCAAAAGGAGGCACCTACTGATTGATCTGCTGAATTACTCTCTAGGCTCTGCTGGCCAGATTGATTGTGGTTCTGTTTAGACACTCAGATTCCATGTAGACAATTACATGCAGACCCTGGCATTGCTTTGACTGAACCCTGCCACAGAGGCCATCGAGCACACAATATCTCATTGGCTGAACTCCAGAAAACAAAGTCTTTAAAATCCAAAAGACCTGTTTCAGAAATCTGGAGTGAAGTAGTACTCAGGGCACAATTCAGTTATATACACAAAGGCATCTAATGCCCTTTGAGATGTGTTAGGATGTTCAAATATACCCAGAAGGAGCTGGCAGATGTGACATTGAACCTACGGGAGACCTATGTGTTTTGGAATGACAATCTCAGGCCCAGCAGGCTAACCTCAGACATCTCAGATGGTACTGGGCACCTATGTTCAGTTCAGGTGCACTGTGGCCACCTCAGGAAGTCTCCATTAAAATTAGACAATCATTATAACAATCACCATATCTCAGTTTTGACTACATGACAATCCTTCCTCTCCTCAGTCAGCACATGTAACTGTACTGCTCTGACTTTGGAAGCCTCTCTTGGAGGAAGTTTCACAGTTTCCCACTACAATAATTTACAACTAAGAATGTTTTTGATTGTTGCTTTTTTTCATTATTACTTCTGCTATGTATCATAAGGGTCACATGATCTCAAACTATACTTCAAATATCCTGGCTTCACCTGATTCCTCATTTTCATGGACTAAGAATTGTGTGTATTTCCTTTATTTCCTTGCATTCTTTGATGATGTGAGCCTTTCTGTTTCTTTTACTATTCATATCTTTATTTCCTTTCTAAAGCATTGTGTGATGTCTCCAGTGAGCACCTCTACAGTCTATCCTCCACAATATCCATTCAGTTAGGGGGTTGTGCTCCTGCCCAATCTAGTTTCTTGTTTCTTCCTGATATTTCTATTCCTAAACTTTCCTGTCAGCCAGTCGAAATGCACAGATTACATTAGGTGCTTATGTGTAACACAATCCCCTGTCTGCAAATAGGCTGTTAATGGGGCATAACATGTATTTGATACCATGCGTACATTCCTTGGATCCTAGATAAGCCCGGTGGTGGGCACGTTAGCATTATCACTGTGGCTAGTCAGGAGAGACAAAAAAACCAGTGAAATTTGGAGCATGATGTCACGGTCCATGTCTCTCGCTTTCTGGAAAACAAACAATTATGGACAAAATATAGCCAAAAGATGTTTTTGCAGGAATAGACACATCTTGAAGTTATTATTGTTGACAGTGGCTGAGCTTCCTGATATCAAAGTCTAAGTAGTCCTAAACTTGTGAAATAAACTAATATTTGTACAAATTCATTACAGAAATATATAGTAGGGCTGATTGATTAATTCTCACTTTAATGAAACTGCAATAGTCAAAAACTCAATCTGTATTCCTAGAAAATATTTATCTTCTTTTGAAAAAGTTTTGTCTTTTGGCTCCCAGCTTACCAGCATAATTTTTCTGGCTGCAACTGACCTGTCCAACCCTTGTGCTGAACTTCATCATCTTCTAACTGTCCTCATTTTGAGCCTATGTGTGTCAACAGTCTGTGAAGAAGGACTTAGATTTTAAATGTTCATTCTGTTCTTTGTGTTTTTCTTATTCTAATGGAATATTTCTATCTTGAAGATCTTGGCCAGGTGAAGTCTTTGGCGCTACAGATACAAGTTTGCATGTAGTACTGATGGTCCTTCTCAAACCAATTGCAAGTGACTAGAGAGCTTTGATCTTCTTAGGGGCAAAATTTTGAATAATTACTTAATTCAGCCCTATTAAATTTTGAAGTAAGTAAAACAATGACTTATCTTGGACTCCAGGACAGCAGATCCAGATGCTGAGCCCTGAGGAGTTAAGACCGCTGGGTTGTTCAGCTGGAATATCTTTCTTGGAATTTCTTTTGTACTGCAGAGGATATTCTCCTGGTCTCAATCACGCTTAGCAAGTAGGGCTTTCTTTGTTGGAAATAACATTTATTTCAGTGATGGTGCTGGTAGAGTGAGATACTATTCCGTTTTAATGTAGTGGCAGAATCCAACCACCAGATGTGACACCTCTTATCTTGGAAAGGCTTATGCCTTTCTCATGTCCAGTGTTATTTATGGCGGTGGTCTGTTTGCCCTCAGTGATCACACACATGTGAACATACATTTGCAACTGTTATAGTTGAAGACGAAGAATGGAAATCACAAATAAAACTTTGCTAAATAAAGCCACAACTATCTGAGAGAAGCAACCATGGGAAGGATGGAGCACTGATCTGGCTGCAGTGGGAGTGAAGGGCAGTGAGTGCCCCAGATCTGCCTCTGGGAATAGTCACACTTGTCCTGCAATGCTGGAACAGTCACTGATCTCCACCATCCTTTCCCACCTGTGTGTTGGCAAGAGTCCCCGTTTTTGCTCTTGGCATGGGAGAAGTGAGAGTTTATAACCTGCTTTAGCACAAAATCATCTCACTCAGCTGCAACCGCTGCTGATGTAGTTGAGCTAACTTCTAACTGTCAAAGGAATGGTAGATCCTATAGCTCAACTCTAGAGTCAGCAGTGGGATGGCAGCAAATTGAGGGGCTTTTGCAGCTGTAGCATGACAGCAGGCGGAATGGGAGGAGTTATTCAAGGGCTGGGGCATGGAGCTGAGAGCTATATAACAGTAAAATTCAGCAGAAACAACATTGAACTATGACTATTTGGACCCAATGAAAAGTACTTTAAGGCCCCAGTCCACAGCTTGGACACTATGGAGGTGGATGTTCAGAAATACCTGAAAAACAGGCACTGAGAAGGATTGCTTGGAAAAAGACAAGCCACACCTTATATTTGACTTTTCACTGGTGTTGGTTGGAGGATTTTGCTGTCCTGCCTGAGCAGAGTGTGTAATCAAAGAGTAGGAAGCACTGGGATACAGTAAACCCCTCAGGTATCCGAAGTATTAGAATAAATAATGTCAGCACAATTTGCATTTTAAACATCTTTTATGGGGACTCTGTGGCTTGTGAATTGCTATATTGAACAATGAAATAGACTAAATTAAATGTCTAACATTTTGTGAGCAGGCCAGTTTTTCATCTCACTAATTAAAGGGGGCTTCTTCTCCCACATTTCATTCAAAAAAATACAAAAAAGATAACATGAAATCTAATTTCTGGTATCCTCAAATGAATGTTTCTTCAAACATGGACTCCTTTGTTGTAGCTGAGGAAAAAATTATCTTATGAAAGCATGCATTTCAGCCATGTTTCTATTCATTTTTGAATGATTGCAAATGTCACTTTTAGCATTTTTTAATTGGAGTGTAATGGTGCATCACTAGATTTCATAACCTTGCAGTCTGACTTTTATCACCTCTTATCATTTCTCTTAAACATTGAATTCAGCAGGAGTTATGGTTATTTCTATTAAGGCTGAATTAGACCCATGGATGGATGAGAATAATGTTAGGTACACATTAAAAAATAGCATGGCTCAAGGCACTCAAGGCATAGTTTCCTCCATTACACTATTCTCTGTCTCTATATTTGTAAATTGTACCTGTCTTGCAAAACCACAGCATCCAACCATTGAAGCGACACCAAGTAACCACTTACTTGGTGCTACTAACACCCAATGTGAAATCTTTAGAATCATAGAATCATAGAATTGTCTAGGTTGGAAGGGACCTTTAAGATCATCTAGACTAACTGTCAACCTAACTCTGACGAAAAAAATCACTAAACCATGTCCCTAAGCACCACGTCAAGCTGTCTTTTGAATACCTCCTGGTATGGTGCCTCAACCACTTTGCTGAGCAGCCCATTCCAATGCTTGATAACACTTTCCATGTGAAAAATATTCCTAATATACAACCTGAACCTCCCCTGGCACAACATGAAACCATTTCTTCTTGTTCTTTCGCCTGTGACTTGGGGGAAGAGACTGGTGTTTAACAAGCCAAAAAGATTGGAATCCACCTGACATGATTTTTTTTTTAATTTTCTTTCAAAAGCTTTGTCTCATCCAGTAAAATTTGCTGTAAATTTCAGGACTGCCTATGTCAGAATCAGCATATTCACATCTTGGGAATGTACATCACTTTCATGAACCTCAGTGTACCTGCAGACTGGTTAAATTTATTTTTCCAGAGCAAGTAAGTGCTTTGCAACTTTAATACTTGCAGAAATGAACGGAATTTAATTCAGCCATCACAGATTGATATTGCAGGTAGTTTTTGCATAAAAATCCCAACAATTTAGAGGGGAGGTGGTCAGCGTACTCCACAGAGGGAGAAGCTCTAAACTTAATCAGTAACAAGTAAATTAAAAAGGATGTAAAGCTATTCAGAATCAGCTTGCAATGCCCGCAAATATTAACATGGAGAGGCAAATGGAAGTAGGAAACAGCATTTTCTAGACACATATTTTCCCCCACAGGTGGCTTAATACTTGAGACAGTTTACAAATAGAATTGAGTAGGGAAGAAAATAGACCAACATCCATAAGGAGGTTGAGTTGCCAACTTTTGTTATTGTTGTTGTTCTGGTTAAGAGAATAAAACAAACAAAATTTTTCTGCATAAAATCCATGTAGACAATTTGTTTAGATTCTTTATAGTGTATGTAGTACCTGGTTTTATGCTACATAAGTTTTTAAGATATCATTTTAAAACATTTGAAGTAGATGGGAAAAGGAAAATATTTTTACCCTTTTTTACCCCTAAAATATCAAACCAGGTAGTTTTAAAAATATTCTAGATGCTTTCCTTTATACTGAATGAATACAACACTCACTTTCATGGAATCTTAATTTCTTAACTGAAAATGATCATGCAAAAATTTCCCAAAGCACTCAAACCTCAATATCTCTGAGGATTCAGAGCAGTAGATACGTGAATACAAAAAACACTGCAGTAATTCCTCATTTTTACCTGTGTGTTTCTATCAGTCTTTTTCAGTCACTCCCACAACACCTAGAATGAGGTATTTGAGCTCTGCCTTGCCTTGGATTTTTTCCTGGTTAGAGACAGACAGCAGAGTCACTCACTGAGCTTGGGGCCCTTCCTCACTGCAGGGGAAGCAAAGACTGGACACTATCCAGAGCTTGAGAATGGGATTCAGCTCTGGTTGGCAGGAGGAGAAAAATTAACAAGGTCTGTGTCAAGTTGCTGTGACCTAACAAAACCCTACATCTCAGCCTGAAAGCACTCCTATTTGTGCTCCCATCTTAATGCCTCTGTTAATGTACTACTGGAAGACATTAGTATGTACTTAAGGAGCTTCCCTACCCTGGTGGATGCAGCATTTGTCAAAGCCCTGTGAATAGTTCAGCATCAGTTTTTCAGAATTGGTTACATGATCTTCTGGATCAGAGAGAGGCTGAAGAAAACCATGAGAGTATCAGTGGTTCCCAACAAAAAGGCACTGGTGCTGATCAACCCCAATACTGGAATTTATGGGCTTCCTTTAGACTGTCAGAAATGTCTGGGAGCAGGAGGCTTTGAGGTTAGAGCAGAAACTTGACATAGTTCTTCACTAAACTGTGTTCTTAATAAAATGTTCACATTCAACCCAGCCAGCCTTAATTTTGCCTAATCCACTTTGACTATTTCTAATTATGCTGTCTGGAACTTCATAAAGCAAATGAACATCTGTGCCATTTCAAGGCTTCCCAGCTGTCCCCACCTTTGTTTGTCCCTGTCATAGGCTGGCAACATTCAAAGCAGTAGGTACGTATAGGAGTGGAGAAGGGAGGTGGGAGGTGTATCATGCAAGCATGTACTGACTCCTGCAGGATGCACAGATAAAATGCAGGCTTCCCATGCATAGAAAAGTCAGTAGGAATTTTACCAAATACATTAAATAAAATGTAATTCACTGGCTGAGTTATGACATACAGCAGACACAAGCTGAGGAGACCAAAAGAAAATGAGAGCTGAAAATTAGCCATGATTAAACCATCACATCTGATGCTTTATTGACAGCAACTAGATGTGCTAGATTTGATACTAGAGGTAACCATGTGGCACAGAACAAAAATAAACATCAATTGCAAAAGGTACTTGTGCTTGAAAGCAGTCATCTCACTTTCTGTGGTGGTGGGCACTGGTTGAGAAAGGAAGACAGCAATGTCCTAAAAAGGATGTGTTGATTCACAGGTTAACTCATGCACTGGCAAGACTGACACTGCTTCTTGCTTCTTCAACAGACTCTTTCTGTTACCTTTATTATGTGGCTTGAGTCTCATTTAAAGTCCTTTGAAGTCACTTCGAGGAGCTCACTGAGAGCTGAGACTGGAACTCACAGCTATAGCTATGAGGATTTATTTTCTTTTACCTTGTGCATTAGGGGAAAATGGACATGCTCATCACTAATTTCAAGATGTGAATTCAAAAATAAATATAAATTAAAATAAAAAAAAAGAGCCTGAGAGGAGAAAAAATATCACTCTATCCTTGTGTCTCACCAACTGGTGGTCGAAATTTGATCTCAGAAAAAAAACCTAAGCCAGTATTGCCCCATTTCAACCACCACTTTGCAGAAGCCCAGTTACCCTCATGAATAAAGTCTGCATGAAACGTTTTTGTAACCTGTGCAAACAGTCCAAATCTATTATATTAGGGGAGTGCTGTCATGTAGAAATACTCTTTAAGTCTGATTAGAAGGCTGAAATACAGCCATGGCAGCTTTAAGAGTGAGAAGAAATCTCCTGTGCTCGCTTGCTTAGTGTTGTAAAAAAGAGCCCAGATACATGAACCAGGATGAATGACCTGTACTATTTTCAAGATTTTGTGGGAGGTAAGAGATTTTCTTAGGACTGAAATATAACTGTGTTGTAAAGGGAGGTATATTTATAACTGAAAAATAGTTGTCTAAAACAGAAAATATTTCTATTTTCAGGGGGGCAACAGTTGTTTTCCCTGCAGCAAGAGCTTGCATTCATTCTAATAGGAACTTCCTTCTTTGGGTAATTTCTGTTTGTGTTCAGTTAAGTTAATTATTCAACAATGCTTAAAATCATCGAGACAAGCATCTGGTGAAGCAGAGAACACTAAGGTTTTTTTGCTCTACAGGCTTGCAGGCAGATGAGAAAATCTCCATTCAACCCCAAGGAGAGAGGGTTAAAGCATTTTTGACTTATAGACCTCAAGTCTGCTTTGGAATATTCCTGTTCGGTTCAGCAGGTTGCTTGTGCTATTAATTTTAATGATGCTATTAGACCAGCAGAGGCCGTCATCCGTTACTGTGCATCTCTAACAGGATAAGAGACCCATGTACACTGGCTATGTCACCCTGAACAAAAGCACATCTGCACTAAAACAATCCTCCGTGCTGCAGAGCTCAACTGATGGCTGAAAACCAAAGATTTCTTAAGGGTAAGTAGCACAGAAGATAAACAAGAATATTACTAAACTTTTAGTTGTTTTATCTTAAGATTTATTTTAGTGATAAAATAGGCTTCCCTTGCCTAATTTTCTTACCCAAGATGAAAGCAGCAAGAAAATAAGATACTTTGGCTTTTGTTACTGCTTTCTGAGCCTTTCCTGGCTCTAAGGGTGCCTGCACTGATTACAGGACACAGATAACTGGAGCTGGCTTTAAGTAAACCTGTGTAACAGAGCACCCGAGGGTACACCAGGCTTTTGGATAGTTACACTTCATGCATTCTCCAAGGCAGTTTCCAGTTAGCTCAGTTATCTTCATACAGAATGGGGAAAAACACCTCAAGCATTCAAAAAGTGAGACCTTTTTGGAGTCAAAGTGCTTGAGTTTCTTACCTTAAACTTTATATACGACAGCTACCAGACAGAATTGCCATATTTTGGAAAATAATGTGGAAAATGTGGGACTGGAAGTGTTATGTGACTATGACAGTTACAAAGGCTAGAAAACTATAATTTCTAAAAAATAACACAAAAAAATACAGATGATTTCTCCCAAACGCGTTTGCTAGGGAAGTATATCAATCATTATTCTTAAGCTGGCTTTGTTAATTTTCCCAGTTTTAATTAGGAACTTACCAAAAGGCTAAGCAGGGAAGGTTCATACCTGTTAATGTTTGAACAGAGGACACAGCTTGTCCTAAACATTTCTGAGTGACAGTGATCCAAGAAACCAGCAACTGTGTGTACTCTACAAATACAGACGAGTAATAACAGTAAGGGGAAAGTGAATAAAATAATAGTTTCTGTTCGCCATATTACTTCATCCAATGCAGGTCTATTCATGGCATTTGATTACGTGTGTAAATCAATGCTACTGCTTTGCTAAAATTACAATACAGTATTTATTGCAATTGTGTATTATTTTTAACAGTGCTATGTTCCAGCTTGCCAAAGTCATCAAAAGTAATGTTTTAAAAAGCAAAGAAAGAGCCCTACTCCCTAAAACTACTACATCCCATGGAAAAGGACCTTGAAGGTTAAAGAAATACAAAAAGTGTGAGAACCTTCCACAGTGCTACATCTAAATATAAGCTGAAATAAGTCTCAGGAGGAGGAAGAATATGAAATCAAAGTCTTTTGTGAGACAGTGGTGACAAGGGGTTTGGCTGCTCTTGGATTTTTCCCCTGAGAGATCATCCTGCTGGGAGTACTCATGGCTTCAGGACAGTTCATAGCAGGTTAGTTTTAGGAGAGGGGAGCAGAAACTGTGGAAGGAAGAGTTTGTGGAGAACATGATGAAAATCAGTCTGTAGGCACATGTTATAGGCATATGTCTTTCTCCACAGGAGGTCAATTTAGCTCCAGAAATATAGAGTCTACATACTATTTATCTACCAGAACACAGGACCTAAAACTTTATGAGAAATACATGACTTGGCCTTGATGATTCTATGATTCTACTCCAAGATGATAGTTGTCACAGGTGGACTGAGAGGGCATTGCAGGGGAAAAGCTGCTTAGGTGGTGTAAGCTAAATTGGAATTGAATCAGTTTATCCATTTTTTGTCAACACATAGTTAACCGACAAACAGTGAACTGTAGGTGCAGAGTCAGAATCAGCAGTATAACAGTTGTTAACACCTAACAGCTTTCTAAATGTTCTGTCCCTCACTGGCTGGGTACCAGATCCCTGGAGCATCCCAGGTCAAGATGCTCAGCCTGGTCTGGGGGGAGGGTGGTGATGTCATGGAGCAATTTCTGGCATCCCCAAACCAGATTCATAATGCTACTCTGCTCACTCCAAGATCTCTGTCCCTCAGCACAAATTTTCGTGGTGCTTTGTTACTTCTTTTCAGGATGATTTTTCCATCTTTTGAGAAATCCCTTTGGAATTCGCTGATTAATATGGCTGATTGTCACCTGCCTACTTAACATGATGAGTTTGGGACACAAGCCCACTGAACAGTTTTGCGTGCTCAATCCACACCTCTGTGTGCTCTCACACTCTTACACAAACAGGGGCTCTTGTCCAGACCATTTGCCAAGTGGGACATGCAGTCTCTCCCACGAAGGGTCTGCGCTACATTACCTTAAACTGCATTTCTGACTTTCAGCTGTGGTATTAAAATTTCAATTGTTGTAGTTAAAAGACGTTGTAAGAGGCCACTTGTTCTCATAGTTTCCTACTTGAGTTCCCGGTGTTTTTTCCCCTTGAGGTTTTTTCCTTGACTATAATGTTTCCTTTTTTTCATGTCTCTGTGTTTATACTGATAAAATGGTCATTAAATGTAGCTGTTTCTTCTATTCATTGCCTGTAGGCTGAAGCCATAAATCTCTAACAGCTATAACTAAAGCATCTGGCAGCCATTTTACATTTTGTTCACAGGAAGAAGTTGCAGCGGAGACTTATGTGTTAAGTTTTCTCCTTGACAACACGTAGCTGTTCTCTTTGTTTTATAAAGAAATGGAGCATATAAGTGATCTTAAAAGGTTTCAATGTAATGTTACAGGACAAACCATATACTCTTTGTCCATGCAAATCACATTAGTCAGAGCTGTGTATTAATTGGTCCAATCTCTGTATCATTTTATTACTTTTTTTTGCTCCTTTCCTGCTACATAAACCCATTAAACTGTTCTCTTCACCATACACCGAGAGGAGTAGCAGCCTACACTCATAATTTTGGTATGCATGTATGTAGTGGATATGACTATCCATTATTACAGAAATAAATACGGTTAGGGATCTTGCTATTAACATTCTCTGTACAAAAAGACAAACGAAACAACAGTGTCATTAGGATGCCAAAGAGAGTCAGTATTGACTGAAGGATGGCAGCTACATCAGGATCAGGGGCTGTAGAAAGTTTTAACCTACTTTTCTCAGACTTTTTTATTGTGATCAGATTTCTTCTGCAGTACTGAGATGTATCCTTTGGCAGGCCAGGCAAGGAGTTGTAGCACCATGGGAACTATTTATAAGCGTTGGATCCTCAAGTATGTTACTGATGTGCTAACGCAATTTCATTGATCCCAGTGGAACGTATTATGGTTCATATAGTTGAAGCATGGTGCAGCTGGCAGCAAAATACAGAGACCTGATATATCCTCTACTTGTTTAGATAAGTTTATTAGTTCCTGGGCTCAGCTGATTCTACCTGCTGCTCACTTATTATTTCTGCAAGCACTGACAAATTGAAAAGGTGACAGGAGGCCCTGGGCTCACTTGGAGTGCAGGCAACTTATGATCTTATGCTTCAGTGCTGTTAGGATGCCACATGCTGTTGTGCTTCCTGTACTACGCAAAAAATCATCTTGCAGATGTCTTTTTAGTTCTGTGAGGCATATTACAAGGCTTATCAGAGGTGAGGAGTCTTGCTTTTCAGTTCTTCTCATCCTGTTTCTGTATAAAGGCTGTATTGGCTACTGAGCTTGCAAGAGATAAGAAAATCCTTGTGCCTGGGGGACAATTGCCTACCATGAGGTCTGATTTTTAATTAAGAGGGCTGGAAAGCAGTGACCTTGCTGTACTTCCTACATACAAGTGCAGGAGTAAGATTAGCGATACAAACTTTTGGGTTATTACATTGATTTGAAGGAATCTTGTTTTCAAATTAACATCATCCAACTTCAGCAGGTTTCAACTTTGTACACACAGCAGCTCAAAACGCATTGCTTATCACCTACCCAAAGGAAGCAGAGTCTTCTTCCTCATAACAAGATGGATGAGCATGTCTGTGAGATGGACACCTTCAGGTGTGGTCCCACACTAGGAAGGGAGCTACTCAAAATATACTACAAAGGGTTTGAGATGTGCTTGTAACAACACTGGGTTAGCCTCTAAGGCAAACCAGATCAATAATTTTCACCAGCTGAGGATCCAGACTCTTCACGAAAAGTAAAGACGTTACACAGATACATCTGATTTAACAAGAAGCCTCTCCTTTGAATCCAATTATATGTAGTGACTGTAAATGAAGAAGATGCTGTACTATGTTGTAGTAGTTCTGATACATTCTCCCTCCTCATGCCAGGCAATTATTGCCTTCAACAGCAGGATGAAAAGCAAAGAACATCTCTTCTCGTTTATTTGATGGTACTGAAAAGCAGTTTGGAAAACTCCATAGCACTTTTCTCCCATGCTCATGCCACATAAAATGAGGCAATCATTACAACTGTCTTTTTTTTTCTCCCAAGGACATTGAATACTGTGCTCAGGGTGAAAGCACTCGTACCTGATCCAGGCAACCAAAATCAGCAGTCAGTGCAGCTAAGTGTGTGTGGCACAGGCAGGTCCTGCCCATGCCTCTATCTTGGAAGACACTATTTTGAGCAAGATTTCTTCATGCAGAGAAAAAGGCCAACAGAAGCATGAGTAAAACACTCAGAGCTTTCTGCACACCGCATACATAAAAGAATGTCAATATCGGTTTGTGATTAATTAACTCCTTGAAGGGGGCATAATACTAAAATATGGCCAAAACAACCTTTTCAAACTAATTTTTGAAGAGTTAATTGTCAGTGTACTAGACCTATATGAGATCCCACAGCCCATTCTCAGAACTGACAGAGATTTTCAAAGTCAGTGTCTTCTCTGCAGTCAAGTGTGGACAGGGATGCATTTTGTCTGCCTGCACCCTGATCCCCTGAGTCCCAGATTTGGTTTGGAAATGCTGCAGCTTGGACCAAGGCTAGTAAGGAGGGTCATGTACATGGCCAAATTCCCAGAACAAGGCAGCTTGTGTCACATGGGGTCAGAACATGTTCTATGTGACTGTGTAGTGAGACCTTAGCTGCCCTTTGAAAACATCCATCATTTTTTTTCATGCTGGCTGATATCAGTAATTCCTTCTTCATTGCCTAAACCCTGTCTGACTCCTGCTTCTAGCTGAATCTCATCACCCTGAGTACGTGCTCTAGTGAAAAGCAGTGGTTGTAAAATATCTTGAGTAAAGCTTTTGACATCTGATTGCAAAGCATGTTCTGTGATTGAGAAAAGTACAGGCTGGATGAATGGTCTTAAATAGACTGAATATTAGTTGGATTACCAGGCTTAAAGGGCGATAATGAATAGTTCAGCATCCAGCTGGCAACCAGCAACAACTGGAGTACAATAGGGGTTGATTCTGGGACAATATTATTCCATATCTTTTTCAATGGCCTGGATGATCAGACAGAATGCATCTTCAGCAAATTTGCAGGTGAAGATGGGGTAGATGGAAATAGACCATATCACAGTAAAACTTCAAGTCACAAGGGACTGGATAAACTGGAGTCTGGAGCCAACGGAAGCCTCATGATGTTCAGAAACAAAACAACACAAAATTCTACACATTGGACTTTCAGACTACATACTTGGTTGCAACAGAAGGAACATGGCCAGCACATTAGAATTTGTAACCTTCTCCTGCTTCCGTGTAAGTAAGTCATACCTGCAATGCTGTGACCTCTTTTGGGTCCCCTAGTTCAAGAGGTAACAAAATTCCTGGGGAGGCAGACCATATAGCCTTCAAGAAAAAGATGGGGGAGTTGTGTTTGTTCAATCTAGGAAAAAGAATTTTAAAGTTGATGAAGCCAAATTCAGTTTAGTAATAGCAGCAGGTGGTAAAACATTCAGCAATATCAATAAAGTGCAGCTTGGGAGGTTGTCGTTGGATATTAAGAAAACCATTTTCAGCAGGGGGGCAGCGTACTTCTGAAACCACGACACCAAGAAAAGTTATTGCATCTCCAGTCTCAGAGGTTTTCAAAATTCAGTTAAACAAAGCTGTGGTTGACATGATTTACTCTCAGCAACATCTCTGCTTAAGGTTGGAGGTTGAATTAAGTCCCTCCAGAGGTCTCTTCCACCCAGTGTTTCTAATTGTTCTCCAGAACTGCATTGGCTGCATAGATGTTACAAATGCAGAGAACGGTTTATTTTCCCACCTCTCTCTAGTGGCTGTGTTAGGCACTGTTGGCAGAATTTTATTTAGCATCAACATGTGCAGTCTGCATTTTCATGGAATAGAATCAGGAACAATTCCTGAATGGGAAGGGATATCTGGAGGCTTAGTCCAATCAACTGTTCAAAGAGCAGCCTTCAGAGTAAGATCAGGTTGCTCAAGGTTATACAGCTTCTTGAAAATCTCCAATTTTGTCAAGCTGCTCCAGTGCTTAACCACTCATTAAGAAGAACTTATTTTTTCTAATGTGCAATTGAAATTTCCATTGTTGCATCTTGTTCCCACTTTCCCTTTACTCTATATGCTTCTGCAAAGAACCCGTTTCTTCTGTCAGATGCTCATTAGGACACAGAAGACTGCAAGTAAACCATCCCCCCCCAGCATGGCTACAAGGATACCATGGGAGGCTGTGTGAAAGGGCTTTCCAAAGTCAACGTGAAGAACATCCATTTCGCATCCCTCATCCTCAGAGCCCATCTTATCATCACAGAAAGCAATCAGGTTAGTATAGCAAGATTTAACCTTGGTAAATCCAATCTAGCTGTTTCCTGTCATCTTCATGTTCCTCGGGTGCATGGAAATGGCTTCCTTGGAGACTTCTTTCAGCAATTTCCCAGGAAAGAGGGAAGACTGACCAGCCAGTTCACTATGGGAGAAAGAATTACCTTTTTTCCAGTCCATGAGGAACCTCCAATGGCCACAGGCATTTAAAGATGAAAGTGGCCTCAGAATAAAGCTGACCAACTCCCACAGAACCATGCAAAATATGTTCCAGAGAATTAGATCGATAATTACATTTTCTAACGGAGCTCAGAAATAGCTTTCCCTCAGCCAGAGCATGTATAGAATTAAGTCAGCAGATTCAGAACAGGGAAGATCCCCCCCTCCTTTTTTATATCACGATTCTTAATGTATTATTTTCTAGCTATTTCTAAGAAATAAAGGAGGATATAAAGGCTAAAAATAAAACCAAAAGGGTTTAACATAAAAAAAAAAAAAAAGAAAAATGCAAATTGGGAAAGCTTCGGTGAAAGCAAGAAAAAAGTTATCCTTGAAAAGTTTCAGGACCAAAACTGAAAGTGAGCAGCAAAATAAACCAGCCCATGAAAAATCTGAGCTCTTCTGCTGGTCTCCAGCAGACAGCATCTCTCTCTTCGTTACAGTGAGAGAAGTACAGATGAGTTGCCTTTGCTGTTCCTTTTGCGTAGCTGCCAATGGTGCAACACACAGGTGTTGCCAACTCTCTGCGCTGTGCAGAACCTAGATTAAAATGAGCTATTGTTTCTTAGACTTTTTTTCCCTCGACTGTTTTTCCATCTTCTAACCAGTCCCTTTTTTACTTTTTCTCCTTTTTCTGTGGCATTTATTGATTTTTTTTTTCTTGAATTCTTTTTTCATTGTGCTTCACTATATTTATTTTTTATGGCTCTCCTGTCATGTTCTTTGGTTATTCTATGGTACACAGCATAGCTCCCTGACAGAGCTTTCCACCTCCTGACTCTTGTCTCCTATCTTACATTCTCCAGACACACAGACTCTTATATTCGTGTGGCACAAATACAGATAAACCTTATTCCATGCTTGGAGCTCCAGGGCATTAATGGAATGCAAAAAAAAAAAAAAAATATAACAAGCCATGATATTTAGAAAAATGTATTTATATTATCAGAGAAATTAATTGAAACAGCTTTCCAAGGCAACTGGCTAATTCATCACTGTAGGATGATTTTAAACTGACCCATCTCCAAGTCTAGATACTCAAAATTAGTGAAATATCTCAAATTATTTCTGTATACCCCCTCTTTCCTGGCTGTTCACAGAGCAGAAAACTCAGTCAGGCCTTTGCTATCTTGTGTCTTGATCCCTGCCCACCACAAACTACTCCTCTTTTGTTTCCCTCTTATCTGCTCTGAACCATACTGTAAGACCAGTGTTTCTCAGACGCATTGACAGCAGGTTGGTCTTTCCCCTTTTCTATTTCTGGAGCTAAAACCCCTCCAGGTTTAAGCCTGAATTTCATTTCTTGCTCCCTGGGATGTGCTCACAGCCCTTAGTTGCAGCCATTTCTTTCTTCTTGGCTGAGAGAAGTGGAGTTGCTGCCCTGTTCCCTGAGAACTGCCAGGATTTATGTGAATGATCTTTCTTAATGGTTGGTGCCCCATTTTAATGCCAGCCTCGGAGATGGAGACCCACAGTGTGAGAAATGTTTCTGTCTCTGTGTCAATATCCTCCTTTTTGAGATTCTCTTTAGGTTCTTGCTCTCTAACACATCAAACATCAGGCATGGACGGTTTATCCCAGACCTGCCAGGGCTCTTTCATTCAATGAAGTACAAGTACATCACGGCTTCTCTTCACCTGAACAGCATATTAAGTTTTCAGACACCTTCAGCTTGTTCTGTCGTGCTGAGTGGCCCCATAAACACCCGGGAGTCAGCTTGCTTTCATACCTTTTGAGATCTATTCTATCCTGACACCTGCAAAAAATAAGGCAACTGTTAAGCTCTGCCAGAACAACAGCTTTATTTTGATGACCAAAATGCTATTGTTTTGGGAGGAAATTATTGTTTCTTCTTTCATAGGGGATTTTAGATACTTGATGGGTAGGGAACCATGGTTTGCAGGTTTTAGGCAGCTCCTGGTATATAAAGAATTGGGGCATCTAGGCCAAAATGATGCCAATGTTCTCTGCATGTCATGTTACCTGATCCAGCCAGGTGATTCAGTCAACACCTGAGCTTGTGGGAAAAAATTTCTTCTGGAAGGCCAGTTCCTGGTACAGGACAGATCCACAACATTTGAGCTTGTGGGGAAAAACTCCTGGAGTCTCAGGTCCTGGTAGAGGACAGATCCACACCATTTGGCTGGGCAGCCAGGCGCCTTCTTTCTACAAAGATGCACATTCATCACATCTCTGCTGCTTGCCTTGCCAGCTCACCTTGCAGCAACCATCGGCTGTTCCTTCACCGGTCCCAATCCCTGATCCTCCTAGTTCCCTGATGGCAACTAAAAAGCCTGTCTGCGCTTTCCTCCAACCTCCTCCCATGGTAGGGACAGCCCACAGGACATTCAGGGAGAAGTAAAACCCAGTTTTGCCTACTGTGGAGTGGAGAAGCCCCAAGGTAGCCTTCTCCCAGTGATGAAATCACTGAGGGGGTGGATCATTAAATGTGCTTCTTCACCACTCTAAGACAGTGTCAGGAGGAAACTCTCATTCATAGTTCTCACAGGGGCCAGTTCCAGTTAACAGGGATACATGAGCCTGTTGCATTAGCAGTGCTGGTGCCAGGTACTAACAGAGAGGAAGAACTGGAACTGGTAAAACTTCCTAGCAAAGAGGTTTCCTGTGACAGTTAGTGGATTAAATACCAGCTTTCCAAAAAAAGAGGTGGCATAGCTGAATCCTTAGAACAGTTTGAAGTCCAGAAGGAAGTATTTGTTTTATAAAATGATTTTTTTTTTATTTTGCTGCAAGAGATATCCAGTTATTTTCCAGCCTCCTCTGATTCCTCAGGGAACCACATGGGGTTGTTTCTATTTTCTGGTTGTGTTAATTTCAATACAATTTTTAATTTATTTTTTTTCCATCTCCCAAAAAATATGTCTTCTAAGTTCTGCCATCCCCTTTATGTGCAGTTTCTCGGCATCACTGCACAGCAGCATGGTTAAATGAGAGGGAAGGGCTGGAGTTACCTGCTGGCACCTGCTCTCATTCCCTCTCCAACTTCTCTCAGATTGAATGAACTTCTGTTATGCCAGATACTAAATTGCACTGAATTCTACACTTGGCCAATTCTATTATCTTCTCTCTTGCATTTTTAAAAATATAACCACAGTTGGCGTCTCAAAAAGGTCTTATATTGCTTGCATACCATATACATTATATACTGCACATAGTGAATTTAGTACACAAATATCCAAGCACGTTGTCAGAAACCAGTAACTGAGACCTGGAATATCTACAACAGAACAGTCAGGAATGCCAACTTCATTAAAGGAAATGCCAATGCCAGGACAGGGACCACTGCCAGGGGTGACAGTGCAGCTGAGGAAATGTCCCCAGACCCATGAAGAGGTGGTGGAGTCATAAAAACCAGCCTTATGATACTTCTTCACCCACACTAACAGCCTTCTGCCCCCATGGGTAAATTGTATGTCACGTTTAAGAATGGTTATGCTGGGACATGCAACAGACACAAGGAACTGTGTCTGTTTTAAGTTTTGAAGCTCTTAAGTTCCCTGGCTGTTTCCACCCAGGAGGAGGTTCCATCCACTTATAGCACCTAACTGACCTGTGACCTCCTAGGACTAAGCATCATGTTCCCTTCTAAGCCGAGTAAAAGGCACTAGGACTATATGAAGGACTCAGAGGTGCTCAAGACCCAATACACAGGGAGCAAGAGAGCGGAAGAATTGATTGCTCTGTCATGAAGTACAAAGGATGCATTTCTACCTCCTCCTTGCTGCCAAAAGCAGCAGTAGTGGCTACAGCAAGCAGTGAAGGAAGGCTCTCCTCTCCACCTAAACTGCCTCAGACCCCACTTTACAGCTCCCAAAACCCACCTTGAGCTTGTTGGGATCTTACTGATGTCCCTCAGCTCTGTATTCTTGTCCTTCCTCCAAACTTGGAGTTCTCTTCCCGAACCAAGTCTGCAGTCACAGCAAAAGTGAGTTTTGTCATCCTTTGGATATCATCCTAAGGCAGCTGATCTCATTCCTGCCTGCAGTGCCGAAAAGCCTTGGAATAGCTCCTTCCCAAATGAAGCTGAGGGAGCATTTTTTTCCAATGGGGAAGAGAGAGAATGATCTAAAATTGTGTGGGCTCCAGGGAGGTGACTGCTTGCAGAGAATGCCTTAGCAATAGCCTCCCTCATGAGCTGTGGGAGGTGTGTCCACCTCTTCGTGGACACCCAGATTCAGGCAGTACAACTGCCAAATTGGGTTTCCCCAAAATCAGGCATGAACACACACCCCATACTGAAGGATTTTGCAGGCTGCCACAAGACAATATCAGAGCAGAAAGTCAAATATTTTTGCTTCTTCAGCCAGTGCTCTTGTTTTTTTTTTCCCACTAGATTGAACTGGATCTTATATAACAACTGCTTAACTACATAAAATCCATCCCAAATGCTAAGTTCAAGGGAACAGAAAGATAGAAAGATACATCTGAAGTAAATTATTAAAATGTTTTAAAGACATTCTGAAAATGACAAAACTAAACTTTCAACATTTTTTCTGTGTTTTTCTCTGGTTTTTTGATGGAATTTCACCAGATTTTTTGATAAATCACCAAAATCAGTATTTTTTACAAGTCTTGCTTATCTTAGAGTTCTTCCATTTGCTCTAACTGATCAAGACAGATAAAACTTGTTGTCTGCTGATTTCAGTGGGGCCTCTGTTAATCTCGCTGGAGCTGTATTTTGGGGCCAAACATTTATAATGTATGCATGTTTAGCGAATATTAAAATATGACTTAGTTCAAAAAATACTGAACTAAAGCCATCACATTCCTGCGATGTGATGGACTTGCCTGGCAAGAGGGACTGCTTCCAAGTGACACCATGCATGAGAGCTCACAGATTATTACCTGACACAAGTAATCAGGTTGGAAAATTGCTGCTACTGTAATTGAGTCATTCAATTGCAACTATTGTTGGAGTTATCTCCTCCCCCTGGGCCAGGAGGCAGAGACAGATGAGGTCCTTGTACTTGAAGCACTCCTAGCATGGAAAGCTGCAATGCCACTGTTTTGTTTTCCAGAAATTAAATCTGATCCTCAGGGGAAAGGTGTCATCTAAAGATGCAGGGAAATTTATCTGTGAATCCAGAGGAGATTGTCAAAGTGAGTATGTCTGAATCAGCCAGTATTGGGACTGATGCTTCCTTGGCTTGCAGCTTCCCTTGCTGATTTATAACTTCCAAAAGTTAGGTACAGAAGAGTCTATCAGTAGAAGCTTGTTGGGAATTTTTATTTGATGGCACCCTACTCAGGCATTTGCTTACCATCTCTGGCTGTAAGGATCAAAGCTAATGAGAATCACAAACACACTGAATCTGATGGTCTATTTTGAAAATTCAAAGTCGCATCAATCATCCAAGTCAGTCAATTGATCATCACGTTGCACACATCAAAGCGTTAAGAGGGGTAGAACTCTTTTAGAGTTCTGCCTTGCAAAGCAGCTTGATGGTCTGTCAGGACAACAAGCTTGCCTCCCGAGGTTCTGCACCACAAGCGTAACCTCGGCCTTTCAAAGTACATGAAGCCTTGTGAATGCAGTTAATTATAAATAGTGTTGAAATGGAAGCTTAAAAACGGAAGGTCGTGTTCCCTCCATCTGAACATTAAATCCCTTCAAGATCAGGCTGCCCTAGATAGAAGTGGCTGCATTCTGCTGCATGGTGTCTGCATTACAAAATGTTCTTTGAAATGATCAGGTGGTAAAAGGAGCTTGACTTGTACTTTACCGAAGAGCCAAAGCAAAGAGGAAGCGTTAGATACACCGCCTTGTCTAAGTGCTCAGCTAACAGCGCAGGAATGTTTGTTACAGCTGTTTGACCTCAGGAACGTCTCACTGTGAGCTCTCTTTATCCCACTGGAGATGGGCTTCAAGCAGAGGGCAAAGCCCACCTAAGGCCTAGGTATAAGGCCTGTAGTCCTTCAAGTATATGTGTTGGGCTTGCAGTTATGTCAGGAACTGTGGTCTGCTTGGTAGGATTTATCACATCCACCCTTCTTTAAACTAACAGTCAGTCACACATGAAAAAAAAAAATTAAGTCCCAGAAGTCTTTGCTAGTTTTCCACCATTGCAAATTGACACTGGCCAGAATTGCTTTGTTCTTCCTTGAAGGACAACAATGAGCAGAAAGCCATGCCAAGCCTGATTCCAGACCTGTCCTTGGAGAAGTTCTGTCTGTGCTCCCCTTGGAGCTTTGGCTTTGTCCCATTTATTTTCTTTCTGCCTGTGTTAACCCTGTCAGTGTTAGTTGTTTCTCACAGAATTAACCTGCCAAAGACAAATCCTGTGAACCAAAACCCTCCCATTATGAGACAGGGATATTGAACCCAGTTCAATCCAGTTCAATCCACTTTCTGTCACGCCACAAAAGTACCCTAAATAAAGCTGAATAAAGAAAGAAGCTGCTGCTCTTGTTCCTTGTGGAAAAGGGAGATGAGTCCTGGTGTGGCCACCTAAAATTGCAACCAAATACTTTTTGTGGGGTTAAATAATCATAGGAACATAGAATGGTTGCAGCTGGAAGAGACTTTAAAGATCATCTAGTTCCAATCCCTCTGCCATGGGCAGGGACACCTCCCACTACACTAATACTTGAATTTGGGGGGGGAGGAAATTTTTCTGGTTCCAGTGAAAATCAAAAATATGTTATTTTGCTTCAGCTTGCTTTTTGTACTGTGTTTTTAAGGGTGGTGAGGTCTACTTTAGACCTTAGATTGATTTGGGTGTTGTGTATATAAGTAAGAATATTTAGGAATTTCTGGAGACTGTTTTTGACCTTCAACTGCAAAATCAGACAGACTTGTTTCTCTCCTTCTACCCTTAAAACCACAACAATAGCAATTTCCAGCATAAGCCAGTGCTTTAGGAAGCATGCAAGCTTTTTTCAGATAACAATCAAATGAAACCAGTGCAAAGCTCCATTGCACCTTGTGTGGAGGGTAACATTACCATTGTTTGGGATAGAGCAAGGCCACTGCCTGAAGGAGTATGTGAATATTCTCAAGGCTATTACAGAACTGCAACAACATGAAGCCCACTCCTGACACAATTCAGCCCATGAGGAGATCCAGAACAACATTGAAAATTCTTTCATTCAAATTATAGACATGAGTTGGTAGGATTAGGTACCTTGGCAAGGTTATAACAAGAAAATAGTAGTGCTGATATCCTTTGCAAGCCTGTTTTTGCAACTTCTACTCATATTTAATAGAAATCTGTCTTATAGCCTGATGGGAGCAGCAACAAAACCTATAAAAGGTTTTACTGACTGATCTCCCAAGGGCACAGACGAGCATCAGTTCTACTCGGGCAGACACGTAAAGCAGAATCAGAGCTCTAGTTTTCAAACCTCATTGGTGGTTTAGCTTTACTCTCTCCAGTTACTGCTCTTGACCAGAATTGTGGTATGCATTTGTCATTACAATTCCAGCACCATATTCATCTGATAAGAATTCAAACAATGAAGAAGGTGCCACAAAATTAATCTAGCACTCTGGCAAAAATCGAAGCGATGGGAATTGATGAAGTACAAGCTTAATCATTCTTCTTCAAGTATCACTGTCACTAAAAGGTCCACCTGGGATGGTTATATGGGCTGGATTTCAGGTTGGATGAAGTTTATGAGAAGAGACTAATAAGTATTTATTGATTGTATCTAAGAAAAGACAATTACAGTACACTCATCCAATTCTTTTCAGTGACACATAGATTTTATGACAATATGTGCTAACTGATATAATCAATATTCTTAAATCAAGATAGGCCCTTAGCAGAAAGTGTGTATTCCCCAGATTTTGCTTGAGAGGCCTGATTTTTTGAAAATGCCTTATATAAAATTCACAAGCTATAAGGCATCATTAGAAGCAAACCCATGCACAAAGGAATCAATATAACACTGTTCCCATAGAATTCTCATGGAAAAACTGGCTGCTTATGGCCAGGATGAGCATACAATATGCTGGATCAAGCACTGGATGGATGGACGATCCCGAAGAGTCGTGGTCAGTGAAATTAAATCCAGCTGGCGGCCAGTCACAAGTGCTGTTCCTCAGGGCTCAGTGTTGAGACCATTTCTGTATAACATCTTTATTGATGATGTTGATAGATCTTGATAATGACATAGAGGGTATCATCAGAAAGTTCACAGATGACACCAAGTTAAGCGGGAGTGTTGGTCTGCATGAGGATAGGGAGGCTTTACGGAGAGACTTGGATAGATTGAATTGATGAACCAATGTTAACAGTATGAGCTTCAACAAGACCAAGTGCCAGGTCCTGCACTTGGGCCACAACAACCCCATGCATCACTGCAGGCTTGGAGAAGTGTGGCTGGAGAGCTGCATGGCAGAAAAGGACCTGGGGGTTCTAATTGACAAGCAGCTGAATATGAGCCAGCAGTGTGCCCAGGTGGCCAAGAAAACCAACGGCATCCTTGTATTAGAAATTCTGTGACCAGCAGAAGTAGGGAGGTGATTCTCCCCCTGTACTCAGCACTGGTGAGGTCACACCTTGAGTATTGTGTTCAGTTCTGGGCACCTCAACACAAGAGATATCTCGAGGTTCTGCAATGAGTGCAGAGGAGGGCAACAAAGCTGAGAAAGGGCCAGGAGAAAAAAACTTATGAAGAGTGATGGAAGGAGCTGAGACTGTTTAGTTTGAGGAAGAGGAGGCTGAGGGGAGACCTCATCACTCTCTACAACTACTTGAAAGGGCATTGTAGAGAGGTTGATGCTTGTCTCTTCTCACAGGTAATTACCGATAGAACGAGAGGTAATGACTTCGAGCTGCAAGACGGTAGGTTTAGGCTAAACATTAGGAAAGAAATTTTCACAGAAACTGGTCAGACACTGGAATAGGCTGCCCAGGGAGGTGGTTGAGTTCCCATCCCTGAATGTGTTGAAGAGTCGTTTAGATGTGGTGTTGGGGGATATGGTGTAGGGGAGAACTTTGTAGAGTGGGGTTGACGGTTGGACTTGATGATCCCAAGGGTCTTTTCCAACCTGAATGATTCTATGATAACAGAAGAAAATCCTATTCAATTTTTTTGTCAGCTCCTAAATTACCTGTCTTCATTCTTTTTTGCTGTCCTGTTTCCCATCAGATACTGTGAGCATTTACTCAATGGCAACACAAGGCGTGAAGCGATTCTAGGATGCTTTAGGTAACTTCTGCTCAGTTCATCAGCCCCATCCGGCCTGAAGATGCTTGTGTCGTCAAAGGCATACAAAAATGTACAGATGCCTACAATTTACTGTGACTAAATAGCGGTGACTGCAAATGACAGTGGTAATGATATCCTGGCAATCTGAGCTGAGAATGAGTCACATGCTGGTTTTTAGGCAGAACAAAGAAGACCAATTGTATTTCAGTTTTGCAGGTGTCAGAAATTGCACTGGGGTAAATCCGTGTAGAGGACTCGTTTTTTTGTGGTTTGTTGATACCTCTAAAAAGTAGAAGCTCAAGCAAAAATTTGGCTGAACTGAAACAAACCCCTTCAGATAGCTTTTGCTAAATGGAAAAGTAAAATCCAGAAACAAAAACTTTTTTAGATTCTACAATACTTTCAATTCCAGACATTTCTCCCACGCTAAACCCAAAGAAATATGAAAATTAAGATAATTTTAAATAAAAACTTTTTGGCAATTGCTAGAAAAAAAATTGAATATTTTCTAGTTTTTTATTAATGTTGGTCTGGGAACTGCAAATTTGGAAAACTTTATGCATGAAATCTGCAGTTTTGCAAAAAAATATTAAAAAGAAGAAATGTGAATCTGAAACCTTTTGCACAGCTTCACATCTAAGACCTATGTGGTATATTAAGATTCCCTGTGACTCAAGTTACAAATGCTCCTGTTGTGGTGGTTATTTGAATACGATAGTAAGGCAATGCCTCAAATATAATGTTTTTTATAAAATAGCACTTCGGCTCATGGGAAACTGTCTTCATTGTATATGCCTTTGTGCAGGCAGATTGACTTCTGCTTCCATAAAGTCACAGTACCCAAAATGTCGAGTGCAGCATACAGAAAACAGCTTTGTGCTCCAAAGAATCCATGTCACAGAATCCATTTTGTCCCCTAATCCAGAAAGGACAAGACAAACACATCCTCAGATCCAGAAAGTAATAGCTTGTTCTGCTTAGTTCCCAGATCCCTAATTCAGCTACTATTATACCAGCAAAAATAACAGCTCTTCATACACATATCCTAACTGCAGGTTAGGAATTGGAGTTGAAACTATATCAGGGATACTTTTGTAATGCACAAGTGCTTGTGTAACCTATCCCATTATCTCTGGGATAGCAGAGGTATTACTGACTCTTCAAAAACATTTCATAAGAAAATTCTACAAAACATTAAAAACTGTTTGCTGAGCCTTGCAGGGCTCTGAAGAACAAATTCGTCCCTCTGACGAGGCTGAAAAGTT
This sequence comes from Nycticryphes semicollaris, assembly GCA_013400055.1. Taxonomy (NCBI): domain Eukaryota; kingdom Metazoa; phylum Chordata; class Aves; order Charadriiformes; family Rostratulidae; genus Nycticryphes; species Nycticryphes semicollaris. The sequence goes on from VXBJ01002322.1 coordinate 1,142,947, forward strand.
GCTACTGTCTCATTGATGATCCAAGTATCTTAAATAGAATTTTATGAAAAATGAAAAGTGTTATCAGCAATTGTAATTCAGGCTTAAAAGGGCCTCTCAGTCAGATATCTCAGTATTTTACAAACAAGCCTCATTGTTGATCTCTGCATGTCATTGCATCCATTTTATGGAGTGCAGTCATGCAGGGCAAAGCTGAATGGTTGGTACCAGCCGTGCAAGAACTTATTTGCTGTCGTGAAAGATAAACTCTTGTAGGCCCCACGTGTGGTACCACTGATGTCTCTATGAGACCTCATAGCAAAACAATGCTGTACACCCAATGCTTGGGCAGTGTTGGGTCCTGTTGCAGTAGTTATTAAAGAGATCCTCTGGAAAGAAGAGCAGGAGAATGGGCTGGAAATCTCTATAACAATTGCCACGCTGCTAAATTCTGCCTTTGGGCAAGCACAGCACCTGCTGAAGACAGTAGAACATGTTTTAAGGGACTGGCACTTCATATAGATGTACAAATCAAATCCAGGTTAGTAACACTGAGTTCTGAAGGAGAATATCTTTAGAAAATTCTCCATAAATCTTTAATAATTTCATCCTGGATAGCATTTAATTAGCAATCTAATTAACTTTTCTGTATTTTTTGTTAATACATTCACTGCCTTCCCCTTCTTATTTTAAATCTCATTGATATTTTTGGGCTTTCCAGATGTCCCTAAGCTTGTCGAGGTACAGCCAAATTCTCACCTTGATTTTAAAGAGGATTATGCATGTGCACACAACATTTTAATTCCTCATTATTTCAAAATCTGCTTTAAACCCTTCTAATGTTTTTATTTTAGTTTTTATAAACTAGAGGAAAAAGTGACAAGGAAGAAAGCAACATATTTGTTATCTCTCTTTCTGCAGTGAATCTACTTAAGACATTTAAGAAAATATTTTCCCTCTACTTTAGTCAGTGGATATTAACAAAGAGCATAAGAAAGAGAGAAATAAAACACTCAGGACACTCAGGAGGGGAACCCACTTAAAAATGTTGGTCAATGAAAATGGTTGCATCTTTCTGAACACAATGAGACACACACATTCCTTTTTATACATCTCAAACTGAATCCTGAGTTGAACTTCTGGAATCTGAAGTTAATTTCCCACTACCCTCATCTTCCTTTCTGGATTACAGGCCAAGTCAGGGAGAGAAACAGAAGGATAGCAGAAGAAATCCAAGCCTGGACCATTCTCAAGAGCCACAATGATCTTGTCACCACCAGTAAAGAGCAGTGCATGGTTAAAAGAGAATGAGAGTCCCAAAAGCAGTAGCTCTGAGTAAACCCCTCCCAGGACTGAGCTCACACTCCTACAGTGTTAATTGGAATAAGTAACTTTCATTACTCTGTGCAAAATTACTTACTTATCAGATTCTCAGATCCCATAATCTTGCATGTTATACGACTGTCCACAGCAGCTTCACAGAGAAGACAGAGCATGTTGCTGTTTTTGTCTTGCTCCCTACGTAAATGACTTCTACTTAATCATCGGTTTATAACAAAGAAAAACAAAACCTCTTTCTTTTGGTCACCTCCATGCCATTCTGGGAGTTAAAGCTGTTTTCATACTAAGCTTATTCTCCTTTGAGATATGCATGGGTCTGATAACTAGGATGTCACAGACATCACTGTGGCTCAGTCAGGGGCCATTCTGCACTGCTGGCTTTAATGCTTTTATAGAAGAGAGTGGGCTTACTTAATCCACCTTATGTATTCAGGACATTGGCTTCAGCTACTCTTTTGACAGAATTCACCAAGTCTAAGACACACGCTTGCTGAAGTTTTTCAAAGTAACCAGCAACTCTCAGAAAAACATGGGAAGGCAGAAATTCTGCAATTAAATATTTTTTACTGAACTCCACAGGTATTTTAATGGATTTAATTAATTGGTATTTAAATGGATTTAATGCTTGGCATTTAAAATCAGTCTGAATGTCCTCTCTTTCATCTCTTTGTAATGAGGATAAGCTTAAAAAACATCCGTTATTTACTTACCTATAGGGGCAAAACAAATACCTGAGAACTTCATGCCTCTGCTATCAGTTTTTCTTCCACACTCAGAGGACTTTGTCCATACTAAATGCAAATTATTTTGAGAATTTTCATGTTAACAAGAGATGCTGCATCATTCAGTGCTTCATAATAGACAGCAAACTTGCTAAAATGGCAAATGCTATTGGCCAGCAAAAGGCCAATAAGTACGATATCTTTGTCATTAATCAGATAATCACCGAACGAGGTGATATTTGTTATGTTAGGAAGGGGACCTGTTTTGTTCTGTTCTCCTCCTGCTCATTTTATTCCCAACAACAGCCCACTTCTCTGGCACTGGTGAGTATGCAGTTCAGCAGTCTTCCCAATAGTTGGGGTTTAATTAATTGGGGTTAAATACTAAAGTAACTTGCACCTGTAAATGTGTTAAACTGAATCTAGAAAGTTAATGACACCTGGAATTAACCTCAAAGTCTGTGTTGCTGCCATTCAGGGACTATATTTATTCAATGTTTGGTTAAAAAAAAAAAAACCATGAGGATATGGGACTGGTAATGAATCCAGCGTATTGGGAATTTTAGGTTATCAGTGAACAAAATGACATGTGTTGGACTGTCCTATTTGAACAACCTACAAACTGTCTTGTGGTGCTATAGGAAAAGAGATTTTGGGACTCAAAGTGATGAAGCAGTTTTCTGATGGAGTAATTTATGGGAAAAGATTAACAGGTCTCAGCTTTACTCAAAAATGTTTTAGTCACCCAGGCAGCTGGCTGATCCAAAGGTCCAAAGGGATGAAAATTAGTTTACTTGCTTTTCAAGGTTTTAGGAGCCTGAGCCAGAGCTCTGAAATGCATAGGGACATGACGTATTGGCTTTAGTAGCTTCTGATCTGTCCTTTTTGTGCCAATGCTTAAATATACAACACAGAATGACCAATCTTATATCAACATTCCTGGCAATACCATTATGTAGAAATAAAGTCTGGGCACTGCTGTGTTTTCTGCTTCCAGACAGAAGGTAGGCAAATGTTGCTCAATAGCTAATGACACCGTTGATCTAAAAGCAGGTCTGCTATCTCATTGCAATTCAGGTGCCCTTCATCTTTTTGACACAGGCTTTGTTCTCTTGGATATTTGTGTGTCCCACGAGCTATTTGCAAACCACACAATGATAAGCAGTTCTGAGAAGAAAGAATGGAGTCAGCATCATTGGGTCTGCCTAGTAACCAGCAGGAAGATATTTTGAATGTAAATCATGTTCTTAAATTTGCAAACCACATGAAAAAGAAGAGGGGTCAGAAGGGAGAAACTAGACCAAGCAGATCAAGATCAAATTTCCCAACATTTTAAGACTTTGCTCATACCTTTGGATTTTATATACAGGCTAATTAAGTTGTCTGAAAAAGAGACACCAAACACTATACAGCAGCAAAATCTGGCAGTAGTGTACTTCTCTCCTTGTTAATTCTTGGAGCTTGAAGAATCTGGTTTCTGTTTCAATGCTTTCAAAGATAGTTTTTTATTTGCCATATTTCACTGATAATTATTTCAGGCAGCAACTTTTATACAAGTGGTTGCTGTATGATTATCCTCCAGATGTCTATTAAGGTTGATGAATGTATTTCGGTATTAACATTCTGCATTATGTAAAACAGTTGCAAAAGGACAGATGGCCCCTTGTAATTACTATTTCTGTTGATTATTTATATTTCTGTGTTGCACAGAACTCCAAAAGATGAGAAGATTGCTATGTGAGGTGCTCTCTATTCCCAATGAAAAAGACCGACCAAGGCAAGAGCAATTTGATAGGAAAGAGGGAGAGAAAAGAAGATATATCTTCTATAATTGTACAGATAAAATACTGAGGGATAAAAAGGAGAAGACCCTAGGTGCAATTGTACTAGCAAACTAAGCAGTACCAGGGGTTCCTTCCTGGTTCTGAGAAAAAATGTGTGTGCTTTTTGTGTCCCAACCCTTAAGCACTCTTTACCTCCAAAGAAGATGTCTGAATTAAAGTATCTGACCCGTGCTGAATTTCAAATTGTGCCCAGAAATTGCCTGGGGGACTGCTAGTTGGCTCAGTCTAAAAACAGTTTCAATGACTAGTCTAATGATTAGAAGTAGAGAAGGTTGAATTGTAGTGCCCCAGTGATGTCTAATTTATGCATATAGATGTAACACCATTTTAACACAGGATCTAATTGACACCACATTAGTACCTGTCAACTGATAATGTAACTGGCCATATACATGTACTTAGTCTAGGGGAAATAGCATGAAAATACTTATCACACCATTTAAGGGAGTTAAGTCAGGTCCTTGATGCTTTGTACTGGCACAGGAGCTAGTGCAACCAGACCCTCACCTTCTACTCAGCGTTAGTAACAGCAACTGAAATCAGTACACACATGTGCCCCTGAATATGAGAAGATCCCATTTACATGTTTGGTACAGCAAGTTGGGCAAGCAAACTTCATTAAAGACATATTTTTTAAAAGTTCCATTTGGGAAAATATGTTCTAAAAATATAATTTTTAGGGTCTCAACAAAAAAAATTCCTTTTAGCTTTTTCTTGGAACTTGGATTAGTGACGGAGAGAATATCTCCAAGGACAGAGATTACACATCCTCTGCAGGTACCTGTGCTAAGGTTGTGATCACTCTCATGGTAAAAAATAAATTACTTTTGTTGAGTTTTAATTCCCTTTGTTGCAGCAATAGCCACAATCCCTCATGCTGTCACCACGCTTTTCTCTGAAAAGTCTCTTGGTCGTCGTTGTTTCCCCCAATCAGAGAGACATAGCAAGAAATAGGATCTCTTTGTTTTCCAGCCTGGACACACTCAGTTTCCTCAGATGCTTCTTGTATGTCTTGTTCTCCTATACTGCATCCATCCTGGTGGGTTCATCTGTACTGACTCCAGTATGTCCATGTGTCTCTTGCACTGAGGAGCCCAAAACCAGGATATGGCTCTCCAGATGACTGGAAGAGAATGATCACATTTACCTAGACCCCCTATTAACATGCTGGCTGAATTCTTGCTAACCCAGCCTGGGAAAATGTTGGCCTTCTTTATCACAAGGATATGTTGCTGGTTCATAGTCAACTTATTGTCCACCAGGATTCCCAGTGACTCTTCTCCAAAGCCACTTTCCAGATGGTCAGCCCCCAGCTGGTACTGGTGCATGGACTTACTTTTTCCCAGGGGCAGAACTCTGCTTTTGCTTTTTGTTGAACCTCATAGACTCCTGTCAGTACATCTTCCAGGCTGATAGGTCTGCCTGCAAATTTGCTGAGAGAGAAATCTAGCATATCATACCTTTCATTAATAAAGCTGTTAAGCAATAACTATTGGACCTAGTATTGATCACTAAGGGATGTCAACAGTAACCAGCCACGAGTTGAACTGAGCACTTCCAATCACTTGCTCTTTAACATATTACCCTTTCTAGTTAGTTAATTTCTGTTCAGAATTAAGAAAAAAAAAAAAGATACATTTTGTGATAGTAATATAACGTATTTGAATTAAAATAAACAATATGTCCATAATAATTATTGTCAAGCTCTGAACTGAAGAAGAAAATGTATACTAATGATGTTTTTGTCAGATTCTGTTTCCAGTGCGTTCTGCTGCTAGGTCAACCTTGGATTATTGACACAGTGGGTAATTTTCCATTTATGATGGTAAAACGCTTGAGTAAATTAGTTACATTATTGCTTATACCAGTATACTATAACTATTGTAATATCTGTTACAAGTCTATAACTAGTCTACAACTACTACAATAACCCAAGTTGATGGTAGTATATCATCTACTAGGATGGTCCATTTCTATGACTGAATTCCTTTGTTTTCATTTAGAAGATAAATTCGATGCAGAGGCATTCAGGATCAGGATTTCAGACCAGTTCTGTAAATATAGAGCAGTGTTGTCTCTGAACTTAACATTTCTTTATGTTGAATCAGAACACTGGAGTTTTTTTCATTTCCCATTATTATCTCTATTGCAATAGTATAAAACCATAAGATAAAGGCACCCCACTGAGTTATTGTATAACCTTAAGAAAATAGTCTGTCCTTGCCTGGGCAGAAGAGGGCTGATAACAAAAGCCCTTCCCAGGAAACATGCAGGCACATTCCTAAATATATCTTTACAATGAATATTGGCAATCCATAAAGTTAACAACCTCTATGAATTATTTACGGTACCTAAGCTCTAAAGGACAGGTATACAATTCTCTCCACCACCTTAAAAGCTCTGCCTGTGATACAAATTATAATCTAATTAGAAATTCAGTATAAAACTCTGGAGAAAACAAGTCTGTTTTGCCACCATGACTGCAGCTCAGAGCAGCCAGGTGCAGTAGCTCTTATTAAAACACCATCGCTTGATCACGCTTGATGCCTTGGTGTTCCCATTGTATCTGTCCCTCTATCACCTCTCTGAGCCAGCACCAGAATCCTGCAAGCAGCAACCAAATATTCCACTAACATGAGACAAGGATTTTATTTTAGCAAACTGTACATTGTTGTGTGGTTTCTTTCCCCTCTTTCTGTTATTTGCTGTCACTAAATTAAGACATTAGGGGTTGTCTTTTGGAACGGAACATCCAGTTACAGGAATTTTTAAAGAGAGACTGAAGTAACGTCAGCCATATCATACTGTTGCTTGTGTGAACTTCTTTTAAATGAACTTCATTACAGATCCCCAGGGGCACTCTCCTGTCTGTCTTGCCTCTTAACTCTTTTCCTCTTCTCCCCTTCCTCAGTGTTCTGTCACTTCTGTTGCATGCCATATCTCTTAGATCTCTTCTAGAAGCATTGTTTGTTGTGGCAAAGAAATGCACTGTTCCCTTTACTATTAATTTTAATTAATCTAAAATGCTTCCATAAACAGTTTTGCACAAGTGCCTATTTTCCTTTGGATCAAAGACCTTCCTTAAATGCATTACCATACTTAATGACCCTGTTTCATTTTCTTTTGGCTTTGTAATGCACTTCTTTGCTGCAAAATGAAGACAACAGACCTCTAAAATTTGGTGCCTTCATCTCAGTCTCTTAGACTGGCTCTCTTTACACAGATTAACATTTTAAATGTATGTGTACATGTGGTATGTACAGACAGACAGACGTAAACATGCATTTCTAAAACCTGAGTGAAAAAATTGCCTGTACACAGAAGACTTAGAAATACCAGAACCAAATCAATAGGAGTTCTTTTAAATTACTGCCTTGTTTTTAAATTGTGGCTGCTGTGACACCTTTACTTACTGTACAATTGGCTGGCCAGTGAGTGAAGTTTGAGTGTCTCATTCACCAGACAGCAGGGTGTGGACGTGGTGAGCAGAGGGCACAGCTGATCACTCATAAATTCCGTGATAAAGGATGTAAAACTAGAGCAAGCTCTGTCTCTGCACCCTGCCAGTTACTTCTAAACGCTTTTAGGCTTTAAATCCAAGAACAGCATTATGCAAAATGCGTGAATAGGTGTCCATTAGTTCTTTCTTAGGACTAATCTAGTGAAAAAAAGTAAGCGAATCTTTCAGATTTCAGTGGGGGGTTTTTAACAGTAACACCTTTGATGGCTGGATTGTTTTTTAGGATTAGCCTTTCTGGCTATCTGACTCAAGAGACTGGAAACTCCCTGATGTCATCAGGAGGTTTAGAGTCCCCCAGTGAATAAGGCTGGTGAACTGAAGTAGGATGACAACTCAGCATCATGCACAAGGCAACCTCATTACTTAGACTCACCAGAAATGCACTAGTAACAGAAGAAAGAGTCACATCACATCAGGAAATGTCACACAGGAGGCTGGAAGAACATCAAGACAGCATTAGACTGTGGTCCATCTCCTTCACAGTGTTGTGTTAAAGGCTATCTTCTGTATATCCCCAACTGATTAATTAGATGGAAGATAATAAAAGCATATACTTGCCCCGTTACGGAAATCAAGTCTGTTTCAGGTACACCAGCGATCAAACACTGAAGAGTCTGTCATCGCCTGCATGTGAATTTCGGAAAGGCCACGTCCTTCTCTATGAAGGATGAACCCTTTGTAGTCATTAAGTATGCAGAGTTCATGCCCCACCTTTGCATGGGGCAGTAAACACTGTGCCCACTTTTCACCACCTGCATTGGACCACCAAACAAATGAGTTTTCATATTTCTTTCCTTACCACAACACCAGTAATTTATATTTCCCTATTAACCACTGGGGCTGTTTACCTCAGCTGGAAGTATCTAGCTAGAATGTTACACAACACTGATATAAATGTATTACTTCAGAAATTAGTGCCAGTAGAATTCTGTGCAATGTTTAGACAAGGCAATGGAAGGGAAGGGCAGTTAAATAAGATGCTTAAACCATTAAATGTTTACATTATAAATATTTAGCTTTGGAAACTAGACACGCTGCTATTCCCTGAATGTCACCAGCTATTAATTGTATAATCTGCGATTGTAAACACACTTCTGTTGTTTCTAAAGCGTTTTGGGCTTTAAAGGCTGAGAACAGTTGAAAAGCAGTCAAAATTTATTACCAAATAGCTTGTTCACCAGACAGATTTCCTTAATAGCTTTTTCCTTGGATGGGTTTGAAATTGCACCATTTCATATCTTGAAGCAACTATCTCAGAGATGAATTGGTAACATTGAAGATGAAGGAGGTTCCAGTAAGTCTTCAGAAACTCATAGATGGGTGATCTTGCTGTAAAAATTTGCAAAGTACCCATATATGAGCGTAAGTAAATGTCCATTTTTAGCAGCATCCTGCTACCAGCAGTGACTGCAAGTGAAGTGTACACTGTGTAAGAGTATAAGAAAAAGCAAGATACACGTTGATTTCCTCACGTGTTCTGCCAGACACCAGCAAGGGCTCTCCAACAGCAATTCTATTCAGTATAAAGCATGCTGGCATCAATATAGGCATCTTTTAGTTAAAAAAAAAATTTGCAATATTATCCCAGTGATCAGGCTGAATTTTACATTACATGTTATAGCCTTTCCCTCCCTCAAACTTTCTCTCCATTATGGTACCACTGGTCCCCAGCCATACTAGGTTAAATGATGCCTCTCAAACCACAAGAATCTCATCACAGAGGCCTAGATTGTGTAATAACAGATGCAGAGCAGGCAACTAGGTCATGTGAAGCGCACTCCTGTATGCAACAAAGCATGTTGTGGATGTCCTAGCAGGCATCTTACAGCAGGTATTGGATGGTCCTTTACAACTTCACAGTGTTCTGCAATGGCATTGTCCTGGCTGCAAGGCCAGTGGTAGGATGCTTTGAAGTCCCAGCACAGACTGAGGTCACTAAATCATGGAATCATAGATTCATAGAATCATTTATGTTTGAAAAGACCCTTGAGATGATCAAGTCCAGCCATTAACCTAACACTGCCAAGTCCACCACTAAACCATATCCCTCAGCACCACGTCTACCTACGTCTTAAATACCTCCAGAGATGGTGACTCATCCACTTCTCTGGGCAGCCTGTTCCAATGTTTTATAGCCCAATGTTTAATACCCATACTAAACCTATCCTGGCACAACATTTTCTTTTGTCTTCTTGCCTGTTACCTGGGAGAAGAGACCAACACCCGCCTCATTACAACCTCCTTTCGGGTAGTTGTAGGGAGAGATAAGGTTTCCCCTCAGCCTCCTTTTCCTCAGACTGAACAACCCCAGCTCCCTCAGCCATTCCTCATAAGATTTGTGGTCCAGACCCTTCAACAAGTTTTGTTGCTCTTCTTTGGATGCAATGAGCACAGGCAGTTGCAACAGGGAATCAAACACCAGGAGGGAAGTAACCACTCTGTGCTATAGGTACTAGAGGCACAAGTGCAGTAAGGGCTGGGTGCAAAATAATGGGGAGAAGAGCTTGAAGTCAGAGTCAAATCCTCAGTCTCATCCTCAGCACAAATTTGGTAGGTCTGTGGAGGGACAGGGGAGAAAGTCGAGTATCAGACTTATGCATCTCCTCTCTGGTACTGGGATCCCCACGTTCCTTTCACTTGTATCCTTAGCCAGTTCACTTTCCTAATTTCCAGGACTTCCAGAAGGCAATTAAACCTTTAAATGACCTCTCAGATGCAAAAGAAGCATGTAGCGTGCAAGTTAATCAGTCACATCTCGGTGGTGTAATTCTGTACAGAGCAGTCAGGTCCAAGAAAGCTACATAAGCCGGCAGCATCGGGAAAAAGCTGACTCTCCCCTCTTCTAGCCTCAAACTGTTTCTCTTCACCAAAACATCTCCCCTTTTAATTAACATTCTACTTGTAATCAATTTCTTTGTAGAGGTGACAATGCATGTGTATATGATTTTTTGTGCTCATATCAGAGAAGGGCAATGTCAGTGGAGCAGCAATATGCATTGTTCAGAGCTGGGTAAGTAAACAAGCTGCATTTTCCAAAAAAAACCCACAGGATTTTCACATTTGCAAACACTTCTGAACATTCAGTTTGAACCTCCTCCACCTTTGCTTTTATTCATGAAAAAAACAAAAAAGTCACTTTCTAATCAAAAGGGGTTTTTTGAAAACAAAACCAACAGGTTAATTTCCAAAGCCTCTAAAATGTTCTCTTTTGATGTTTTGAAGATTTTTCTCCCATTTAATTTTTGAAACAGAATTTCGTGAAAATCAATGTGATTTGTGGAAAATATTGGAAGCATTGACTAAAGTTTCTGAAAAACATAGACGCGTAAGTAAAATCACATTAAGTGTCTTGGAAGAAATAACTACAAAAATGTGTGTGCAGCATTCCAATAAAAAACAAATCTGTTCCTGCCTGCTGTTAAGATGTGGTGGGCAGCTTTGCAGATATCGATGGTTCCTGCAGTTTTCTTTCCCCTGTAGTGTGCTGCACAGCTCTTTACTTAGCACTAAATTTGCTTATAATGATCATGCTAGCATATAATTATTATTCATGTGCACACTCTACGCTTTGTCATCATTCTGAAGCATTGAATAACATCTCTTAGGATAAGGAGTAAAGTAGAAGGAATAAAAATGTGCTGTCTTTTGGAGGTATGCCATGGTTCACATGGATGTTGCTTGGTGCTGCCAGAAAATCTGGAAGTTGAACCTTATTCCTACCCCTTCTCTGTATACTGAATCGATTTCTCACAAGTCTTGTCCTCAAATTTTTCACCTCCACTTTTTGAAATCATTAAAATGATTTTGGCATTGCTTTCAGGACAAGGTCAATAAAACTTCAAGCTCTTACTCTGAGAGCTTGGTTGGGGCTGTGAAAGCTGTCTGTGATTAGCGTATGTGCAGTTTCTATGCAATGTTAAAAGAACATCACATCAGCCAGCTGAAATCTCATATTTCTGTGCAGAAGGGCACCCAGGACTACTGGAAACTGCTATTCCTACTAAAGGTATGAAAACTGTTTCTTTTCTGAAATCCAAGCTAAAAATATGCTGACTGCTGCCCCACTTTCAAAAGGAATATACATTGTGCGTTATTGAGGCAGAAATGAGTCCCTCAGATGGTTATGAAATATTATAAGTACTGAATGTTTAGTTATAATTAGATATTGAAATTTCAGAATCTTTAATCTTGTTAAAAATATTAAGAAATGGCTATTTAAAAAATTGCTTTGAAAAATGAGGCTACAGAATCCACTATGAAATGAAACTTCTGAAATATTTCTTTTTTGCTGACCTTCATGAAAAAGAAGAATTTTGCAAATCTTTCTGTGGCAATGTTCTGGATTCAACAACCTGGGGTCATCTTCCTGTTTCTTTATCCACCCAGGCATCCAGCCTGAGCTAATTTTGCAGATCCCCAGCACAGCTAGAACAAAAAGGCTGGTGGGTGCAAACACTACAACATTCCTCCCCAAAGGTATCTTTGACAGGGAGGTTAAATTATCCTCTCTCGTTCCCTGCAGAGTGAAAGAGGATGGCCAGCTCTAAGCACACAGCTAATTTTTAGACATTTGAAATTCAGTGGGATGAGTGTCACTCAAAGAACATAAATGAATTGGAATACCTCTATGAGTAAAAATTAACCTAGACAAAGAGCTGCAGCATTAGATCCACACGGTCTATATTTTCCCCATCAAAACAAAACAAAACAAGCCTGAGTTATCTTGAAGTCTGTGGGATCAGAGAGGAAACAGTGTGTTATATAATAAAGGACTGACTTATTTCCACTTGCTAGAACCAATTTTGATACAAAGAAGCTGCAGGAGAGAAGAGGAATATCAGACACCAAATGGATTCTTGTTTTCTGGTATGAGGAGAAAAGAAATCAATCAGGATAAAATCTAACATACCTCAGAGATTTCAGTTGTATAGCAAGAGGAGGATAAGTCTTTCTTTTCATCTCCTGAAGGGATTTTGTTTATTTGTTTATTTCTTTTTTAGTAAAAAACAGCTAATCTTTTTCAATCTAACATCAGATTTGCTCTCTGATTAAATTGTTTTTTGGAATTTCTTACCAATATGTTCTGGGAAACTATCATGAAGATGTAGCATATATTAGAAATGTCAGAATACCACCTGCAAGCAGCATAGTCACTAAAAAATATCTGTTATTTTTTAAATTAGTATGACAATACTCTAGTTTTTAGAATTCAAATGAAGCATGGGTGTCAGAGATAAAGGAAATACTGCAGCTTGTGAGTGCTTTGTACAATCAGCAATTTTACAAAGATTCTTATGGCATTTTTTTCATCTTAAGTTTGACGTCAACTTCAAAACAAATACTCTGAACTCCCATCAAAAATGTATGAACTAGCTTGTTACCCAGTTCTCCTAAATTTAACATCTGCCTGTTTGAAAAATTGATTCAGAATGGTAATTGGATTGTTGTTCTGCACATCTGATGTATTCTGATAATTTTGGGCATTGGAATATCTACTGCATCTTCACTGTCAACCAAATCTTCAGACTGCAGGGGTCTAAAAGAGGCCTCAGGAGTGGCTAAATCCAGTTATTTGTGAGACTCATTAATCTGACTTCTTGCTTATCAGACATCTAGAGAAGAGAATTCAGCTTTGTGTCTACAGTCATTTAGTCTTCAGCCTGCAGTAGTCCCGGTCCCTGAGAAATTAAAAGCAGACAACAAAATATTTAATTCCATGATATTAGGCAATTCTGTCCATCCACAGAAAACAGCAGATAAATTACAAATTTCAAAACTGAAAATTAGCTATATTTCAAGCCACTGTGATGGATGGGTAAGTACTGAAACAGTCAGTGAAGGGAAATAAAAACAGCCTTACATTCAAAATATTTTGTTTGAGTTTGACGTTCATGTAACACAAGTGAAACATCTGAATTAGTAATTTTGAAATGGAGCAATAAACATTTTGTCATTCTGGAAATACCAGCCAATATCACGATGATTTTACATTGACATCCCTTTTTTACTGAGTGAAATTCAAAAGAAATCAGACTAATTCCATTATTTTTATTTTTCTTAATGCCATTTAGTTCCCCTGAGGTTTCTTTAAGTCCTTCTGCACTGCCCACTCTCTTCAAAGAAGGAGAAATTCAGGACTGGAAATAGACTTCATCAACTGACCCATATCATTGTCAATGTGTACAGCACAGTGTTATTTAAGAAAACAATGGGCTAAATTAAAACTATAGCATTTGGGCAGTATCGTCAGTTTATGAGTCATCTGAGGTCCACCTAAAAAGTCCATTTAATAGAATTTCTGCAGAATATAGGAAAAAATCCACATTCTTAAATAAAACTAGCCAAGACAGACACATACATACATAACAACAGGGACTACAATCCACAAATCAATGCTAGCTTCTTTGTCTTTATAGAAGAAAAATGCTGTTTGTAGTGCTGTTTGCTCTGCTAAAAATCCCAACACGCACAAGAGCTTTATCTTTGTTGGTGTTTGCTGGTGCAGCCGTCTGTTGGTTTCTTTTTGTCCTTATCAGTGTAAATAGCAAAGATCATTGCAAAGTACAACAGAAAAAGAAAATAATATTATACAGCATAAGAGACAGTGTAAGTCTCATATTGGTTGGTACTCCTAACTACAACTAGAATTAATGCTATGTCAATGCACAAAAGAATCAAGCAAAAGTTTAATAAAAACACTGAAAATACAGTCAGTTAATCTGTTTTTTATTTTAAGCACCCAGCTGGAAAATACTCCATATAAGAAATGGAAATAGGATCACAATTAATATAAGCCCCACAATCAGGATTAAGGTTATCTGTTTGAATGGTTTGTGTTAGTTGGATCTCATCGATTTTTAAATAATATGTGATCATCTGAATGGCAGGTGAAATTTGACATAGCATAATTTCATCGTGAAATATGCCGTTCAGCTCACTTGCAGACCAGTTTAATGTTTCTCTATTACGCCCTTGTTCTAACCCTTCATTTTTATAAAAAAAAATAAAAATTTTAAAACTGTCCAAAGGTGTTATGTACTGGGAGGGGGTTATATACTGGGACTTGCCCAGTTTTTTCACTGCAGATTGTGATCCAAAAAAATTAAGCAACACATTCAAGAGCATTCATTGCAAATATAATTTTGCAGCTTTCTCTAACTCAGATGAAAATTCATTTTTCTAAAACAATGTGTTGCTTAAAGGTTGCAGTAACTCTGCCTGTATTTTTTGTACATAAAAAAAAAAGCCTCTTGCTATTAATTTTATTAATTACTGCTACATATGTAGTCATTAATTTACTTTTACATTATTCCACTTTCAGAATATTATTTATAATTAAATGAAATGGGGTTGAGTCTCATTTTTGTAATATAACAAAAAAAGACCTAACATTCTATTAATATTAAGAGGTATATTTAATTCATATTGAAGTTGCCATGAGAGAAACAGAAGACTGCTTGCTGCCCAAATTATTTTGAACCCAAACTGGGTTAAAAAAATACAAATTCAGAAACTTTTCAGGGAATGAATGATTAAAAACAACATAACAATATTAATATTTTTTCTTTGATGGAAGTGGCTGGTTTGCCAAGTCCAAATATATCAAACTAGTTTGCCTGGGCTGCTGTTCAAAGAAATTCTTATTCTAGATCTATTTACTTGGATGTAACTTTTTATTAAGATCTGGGAGGAATAAGGCTACATGGAATAGATCCACAATTCCTTCAGAAGTATTTCAGTTTGCTTTACACAACTGCTGCATATTTTTAAGAAATGACTCCGTGTCATCATAATTTTAAACTTATAAAGGCTTTTGAAGGAAAGTTTATATCTATGCCCCACACCTGACTTTGGATTTGATGCTCCGCAAGCTTGAGTGCTGGATCTGAACGACATTTCTGCTGTCAGTCACTGCGGTTTAATGCTGTCAGATCACGCGACATCTCCCCTCCCCGTCGACATTCACGCTGCATAAACAGCCCACAATTACCAAAATGAAAGGCTGTTATTGCCGGGAGAAGAATGCAGACCTACCCGGGAGCACACAAAATGAGAGGTTGCAATCACCAGCCTCAAATAAGCGTTCATGAACAGCCCCTTTTGACGGAAGTTCGGGTCTGAGTTTCAGAGCCCTATTCAGTGTAGTAATACACATAATTGACGCCTTTTCAGCCTCCTTTGTTCAAATCTCCAGTCAGCTTAATTAAGATCTTGTGAGGGGGTAATGAAGTAAACATTTCAACGAATATCTGCATTAGTTTGATGGCAGATGCCTGCAATTAAAATACTGTAGCGGTATTACAGAACATATATTCTTGTTTCTTTCAGATCTGTTCAGACCTTCCCAAATGAGTGTTTGTGGGTATTGCCTGGATGGTACAATACCAGCCTGAGCCCCCAAACTTCACAAAGACCAAGAGAAGTCAAGTGGAACATGGACTAGACCCATACAGAGTTTGGGTTCACCCCTCCTTTTGTTCCTGTGGAAAGAACTTTGAGTGTGGTGATATATGTTAGAAAAAAATGGGTAAATCACCAGAGTTAGGGTCAGATTTTAGAAACACAGGGGGAAAAGGATGAGGAAAAAAAGAAGGGTAACCAAATGGAAGAAGGGACAAGTAACTTAGCTCCTTTGGTAACATTGCCAAAACAGTTACTAGCATGTCTTGAGAGATTTGAGAGTTTAGTAATATATACACATCAGACCATACCTTTGAGTGTGGGACAAGATACCCTCTCTGGCATGGAACACCCTAATTTGCTGTATAGCAAATAGTAATCTGGATTACTATAATTAAATGTCCTTGAACTGAACTTTTCATCTCAGACTGCCTCCCCTTGTAGTCAAGTAGGCACTTCCAGTCTTGCGATTTGTCTGACTTAAGTTGGCCATCTGCTTTATGGGAGAGCAAACAGGTCCCATGTGTTATCTATACAACACTGGGGACAAAGTGCGTGATGTTCAAGTAACCATCATCATGTGCCAGAGACCAGCAGGCAGACAGATCATTGTTTTTGGCTCTTAAAAGGTAGACCACCATCCAGGGTAGGAGAGCTTCCTGGGCAGGTTTTATTGCACTGACAGAGCTATGAAGGACTACTGAGCTCTTGGAAGCTGAAGCAACACAGTCCAGAAGCAGAGGAGCTGGTAGTAAATAAGAAGCCATCAGAGTAATCTGACAGACAAACTATGTGGGGCATAAAAAGAAAGGCAAAGACATCAAAGCAAGTTGGCTTGTAGGTACGATTGCAGAGAAGAAAGAAACAGCCCACATAAAGGCGGGACAAGAAATTTTAAAGAGGTAGTTCTGACATTAAATTTCTTGCACAGAAGTGATCCTTACTTTATGAGGTTTGTTATTGGTTTACCCAAAGAAAATATCCAAAGAAAAAAAAAAAAAGGAAAGGAAAAATAGGACAACAGTCTATCCTCTCCTTTCCCCTTTGTTTTCTTTTTTTGGGGGATCAGTAATAGAAAACCTATTTAAGAAAAACACCATCACTGCTACCCTGCAGAACTACCACAGCAGACCTAACAGAGGTATGTCTTGGTACTTACATTTTGCTCTCATTAAAGAAAAACATTTGTGCTACATCTTCATTTGTATGCCAGATGCTGGAAATGGAAGAGGGGAGGGACAGAAAAGAGCAAAGAAAATAAATAGAATCCTTTTCTTCTTCAATTTCCTTCTTACCCACCACTCAATTAGTACTCATTCCATGTTGCTCTTGTATCACTGACTGTGATTTCCAGTACCGTGGTAAGTCCTTCATTACCTCTAGCTGCCAAAGCTTCTTAATGAGGGGATTACCATTCACAACTGTTACAGCAAACACAGAAAACACCATCTAGCAAATCCTCTTATCATCTGGTTACTGACAATGATCTAACCTCTGCAAGCCAATTCCAAGCATCCATTTGCCTCCGTAGTTTATTTTCTTGCAAGAGAAACCAGTTTGCTGCAGCCCAAGCTGGAGAGGACATCGATATTGATAAGCAGACTGCAGCCAGTTGGGAGCTCCCTCACCTCATGCTGCTTTCCTGCAGTACTCCCAGATGTCTGGATGAAAGCTTTCTGGGAAATATTTTACGTTATTAGTACTAAAAGGAATGCATTACAGAAAAGAGAGGTTCAGGAGACCTATTAAGGGCTCCATGGCACTGTGCATTGCTCTCAGGGGGCTATTTTATAGTGCTTAGTCCACGGTAGTTCTCATTTTGCCAAGGGGATGTATGGGATCCAGAGGGAAATGATCCTGAAAGAGAGCTATAACTATCTACAGTAACGTAGGACCTCAGCAGCCAACAAAAGGAAAGAAGATTGCCTTTTTTTGTTGTGCTACTACTTTACCCAAAACAAGGCAGCCCTGCTGCCACTGACATAAGTAGGCATTACTTTGTATTGCTAGGAAAGCTAGAAAAACCACTTGGAAAAGTGGATGTGTCAGAACAAGAGCCTGGATAAAGAGAAAATAAATGTGTGCTGGAAGAATTAGAGCAAAGTAATGGAATAGGGCTTTGAAGTAATTAAAAATCAACCACACTTCACACCAAAGAGTGTAATGAGTGAGCAAAATTAACTCCAGAACACTGAACTACTCCACAACCTGCACGTGATATGTGTAACAACATATGTGGTATGTGACAGCTTTTGCTGTTGGAATAAATGTATATTAAATAATTGTTCTTATTGTATTGTGGAATGTGGCACATACACCAGAGGTATGTGAGTCTGTCCAGGTATTCATTTCACAGATGGTTTTACAGGTTAGCATATTCTGTACCTTAAAGTTTTCCAAATGAAAAAATATAGCAGCATAGAAAGCATGTCAGTTTGGGGTTTTTTTTTAAATTTTCACTATCACCATTTAAAATTGCATTTCCATAAACTTGTCAAATTATGTCTGTGTTTTAAAAATCACATATCAACAGCAAGTGACAGTCTCCCTTTTCAGCATAAAATGCTTCCTTGTTTCAGCTCTTAGAAGGACTAAATAGCAACACATCAAGACATAATTTCAAAACAAAAACTGTTGCTGAATTTTGAGGCTCTTCAAAAATGTGACTTTTCAGAATATTCACTTTATGCCACTTTTTTGTGTCACAAATTAATGGCTAACAATAAATTTCATAGAAATACAGTCCAGAAATTTCCATTGTACCGTGTCTTATAATTGCTTATGTTTTCAAGCATTATTCATATTTTCTTCTGGTGACTAGTGAATGCCCTGATATATGTTAGTCAATTGCATACGTTATCTGAACTATTTAAAGTATTAGAACTGTCTGCACCTGAGAAAGATGGGATAAAATCTAGTGATAGTGTGAACCAGCACAAACCATTTGCCCAATCAACACATTCAGGGAATAAACAATTTCTCTCAAAAGATCCCAGTCTTATTTCATTTAAAGTCTTTCTAAAGGTGGTACCTTCAGCTACATACCCCAGTAAGCTACCCTTGCATTTACTCATCCTTATTACACAAGGTACAAGAGTAGATTATCTGAAGGTCAACTTTCTTTATCATTTGCAGGCAATTTTTCCTCTTAAGCTATTGTCCATAAATTTTAAAACCTCACTGCTGCCACACATCTCTACATATAAATAGCTGCACGTAGAGATCAATTCACCTCTTAAATTTATTTTTAAATAAAGTGAATTAGATAAGTTCCATGTAGCTTACACTGTAAGGCTGGTTTCCAACACTTGGCTCCTCCCCTGAATTCTCGCTAATAATATTTCCACACCTTAATATAGGTTTCCCACAACTAGGAATGGCTTATAACAGTCTTATCAAAGCCTTGTCCATTGGAAAGATCACTTTCTTATGCCTGACATCTAACTTTTTGCAGGCTGAGCTCAACAGATCCCAAAATCTTCTTTGAGCCCTCAGCGAGTCTCCACATGCCATGACTTCTTCTTTCCCTGTTGTATTACTTTTGTTTATCTGCACTGAAATGTTAAATGTTTGAGTTACTACTGTAGGCAGTGAAGATCTGGTCAATACAGTCAATTAGGTCTAGAAATTAATTCAGTTGACCAAATGTAGATTTACTGTGGGAAAAGATGAATTCTCCAATCTTGAAACCAAACCATCCAAATAAATTTTAAAGTCCCGCCAACATTTGCTGCTCTGTCAGTCATTGCATCATCAGTAAGCCTTGCCATAAAGCATTTCCATTTTCTAAATTATTGATAAAAATATTATATGCAGTTGAACAATAATCTAAGCCGCACAGGTAAAGACTAGTAAATAACACCCGTTTGAGATCTATAACTCAGCAAGTTTTAACCCACTTAATACCTGACTGCTTAATTAAACAATTTTCCATCAAAACACTGCTAAATCTAGACTTTTTAAGTCAAATGTCATTTATTTCCGTCTTATTTCTTTTATCAATCATAAATATAACCCTAGTTTAAAAAATGTATATTTTACAAGATGTTCTCTGACACCATGCTAACTGATGTCAATCATATATTTAAATTCTATTTTTTGTTGTTAGTATTTTAAGTGAACTAGTGACCATTTATGGTCAGAATTAAGTCAAACTAATAGTTCAGAATTCCCTGAGAATATTCTAAGTTATTTAAAATCTTTTAGTATTCAGAATCTCTTATGTTTTCAGAGATGTCTACAATAGTTTGTTAAAATCTTTCCTCAATTAGAACTGACTGCAAGTAACAAAGACAAGTTGCCTGGGAAATGTTTTAACGTCAAAAGATAATATTCTCTGAAAGATACTGAAAGATGGCAAAAACTTTGTTCAAGTAGTATTGAAGAGATGAAAATGAGTTGTGGTCTTACAAGGAGAAATAAGGGGAAAAAAAAACCTAGAAGTAAATATGTAACAGTTTTATTTTGGGTTTCCTGCTTTATGGCTTTGTTTGTTTTTTTTTTTCAACATTTCAATTTACAGGTTCTTTGTGAAAAACTTAAGGGGTGGGATACAGCCTGGATAAACTCAGTGACCCTGTGTATGCATTCAGGCCCCCATGTATAAGCAAGGTGTTTGGCACCCTATGAAAGTCCATGGGGACTGAATGCTGAGTTCAGCTACCCAGACATTGACCCCAGTCTGTTTTGAGGCATTTGCCTCTTCCATTTGTAAGTACTGAGAGAATAATATTGCTATAAATTTAGGGGCAGCTTTATTAAGCTGTTTAGAAGCGTAAGTTGCTGACTGATGTCTGGAGAGCTTTCTGAAGCACACTAGAAACACCAGTCAATGACTACATGTTTCTTTACACATCTACCTACTTGAAAAATCTGGTCCTTGATCCTTCTTTGAACTATATGATTTTTTAATAAAGACATGCAATAAATTTACAGCTGCCATTATAATTTCAAAGACATTTGCATATATTAAAATTATAATGGCAAAGGAAAATTTATTATAGTAACATAAATCCATTACTCTCTGTTAATTATTCCAGGTATATTCTGTACACAGAATTGTATTCCATACAACAGCTATATTCATTTGGCCTTTTGGGTCATTCAGCATATAAATTTTTCATGTTTAAAAATTGTGCTACCTTATGCCGTGGTATTCATGCAGTAACTCACAGGTCTAATCTTCAATTTCAAGTGATGCTAGCAAGCCTTTTTGTTTCCCATTGATCCTCCAAGCTATGCCTGTCCTACTAGGTAAAACAACTAAGGACATTTCTCTCAGGCCAAATGACATGGTTTGACTGATGCTCATATATCTACATTCTCTTTCCCCTGAAACAAAATCTCTACTTTCAAATTACCTGTGGGAATAATTCCTGAGAAATGTGATCCTTAAACAATGTCAGACCATTCTCTGGGGCTGCGCTAATTAGCACACACTAAGAGCATGCTAGGAGCTGTGCTAACCATTAAACAGTACAGCACTTGGAGGTCAGCACCTGAGCCTGTATCCTGACAATGATTTGTACCCTTGCTGGTCTTATACACCACTGGGGCTCTAACATGACTGATAACAAAGCAAGGTAATAAAGAAACTATCTGCGGGCAAAGAACAACAATTCAAGGATCAGAAAATTCTTTATCCCCACAGTTGCCTTATGGAAATCATCAGAACCAACATCAAGATATTCTGCTCTTTGGACAAGCAGGTTGACCATCCTAAAGGATCCCAGGGTGCATGTTTTCTTCTCTAGGGCTCATAAGGGTTTGGAAGCCCACCCAGCATCCACAGAATTACCTGGCAACAGCTGGCAATGGTCTTCTGGATGCTGATTTAGTTGATGCTTTCAATGCTCTGAAGGCAGGAGGGGCTAGGCTTACAGCAATTTTATAGATAACTTGAGGTCAGATACAGCCTTGGAGTGTACAGCTTCATTCTAATGTTGAACTGTACAGAATAGAGAATGTTAACAATATATGTACTTGTTGTGGGTTATCCTTGGCCAGCAGCTAGGCACCCTCACAGCCCCTCACTCATTTCCCCACACAGCAGCACTGGAAAAACAAAATGAAAAAACCTGTGGGTCAAGATAAAGACAGCTTAGTAAGTGAGGGGGGAAAAGAAAAAAAGTAAGAAAAGAAAACCCAAATGAGTGGTGCAAAGGCAATCATCCACCATCTCTCACAAGCAAACTGGTGCTCATCCAGTCTCTGAGCAATGGCTCCTTGGAAAGACAAAACCTCCTCACCACCAATTTTCATTTCTGGGCGTGACATCATACGGCATGGAATATCCCTCTGGCCAGTTCAGGACAGCTGTGTCCCTTCCTCTGCCCTTTCCCAATTTCTTGCCCACTCCCAGCCTCCTCACTGTAGTGCAAGAAAAAGAGAGAGCCTTGATTCTGTGCAAGCATTTTTCAGCCATAGCTAAGACATGTGTGTGTTATTAACACTGGCCAGGACACACACCCCAAAATAGAGCACCACACGGGCTGCTATGAAGAAAGTTAACTCATCCTAGCCAGATCCAGGAGAGAAGTACTCAACACAAAGGTTTGCTGGTCCATGCCAAGCAGTGTTACATCTCTTTCTCAAAGACTGTACATCTTAGGAAAGCTGCATTCTTTTTAAAGAGAAATGCATTTCCACTGCTGCAGAAAGTAACGGAGCTACAGAAGGTTTGGAAAAAAGCAAAGTCAACAAATCATCAAAATTAAGTACATCATACAGTGTCTAAAGTCCAGGTAGAGATAGATAGATTTTGATAGATTTGAAAATGAAAGATGTCGCTAAAAGAAAAAAATACAGTAGACGTGGACCTTTGTGACCAATGTTATCATTAAGAGCTACAAAGTAGAAAATAGGAGGAAAGAGGATTTGGGCCCTCATTCCAAAATCAGATCACCTACTTCTGCAACCTGATTCAGCTTCAGTCTGCCTTTACTTCCCAAAAGAAGCGTTTGAAGAAAGAGAAGGGTTTGAAGGGTGCCCAGTTTGGGTATCCCAGTGCTAAATAGACCGATTTTGCTGCAGTCCCATTTTATGTTGTAATGTAGACAGGTTTGGTCCTGCTCTTCATGTGGTACCTCAGTCCCCACCCATAAAAAACAAAGTTCCCATGTAAGTACTTCACATATATGTATTGAAGACAGTGTGATAATCAGGGGAGTTTAGGTCCCATAGATAGATCCTCATTATTTAACTTGCTAAAGCAGAATAAAGGCAATATTTCTGTTACAGAGACCCAAACACCTCACTTCTCCAGTCCCTAGTCAGCTATAGAGTAGATTTTTATGTTTGTCATTGAGTTCTAAACAAGAAGAATCCAAAGACTTTAAAGACATTTTTCCTGGTATTTTCAGCTCCCTAAGCCCTAGAGACCACATTTTGCAGATGTAGCATTCTCCTCTGTTGCCACTCTTCCTGTTCTTGTCTCATCACCAGACTGACATTTGGTATTTCTTCTACAATGCTTCTAAAACTGAGCCATCAATTATCACTATAAAATAAAATATTTCTTCAAACTAATCTGTTAACTAACCCAATGGATCACTTGGTCAGAACAACTTGAACTTTGCTCCCTCAGACTCCCTTTACCTCCCTCTTCAGTTACTCCATGGATTTTGCTGCGACACAATACCATATAGAGACAACAAAATACACCACCCTTCAGGGTTTTGTGAACCAAGGGGATTTTTGCTTGCTAATTTTAGACACCCAGCTTTATGCCACCAAGAGCCTAGGACACCTGAATGAGAAAGTTTAAATTTTACTAGATTCTAAATGTACTTCAGGTTTTGCTGAACTTGTACATCTTTCATTCTGTGGCAATTTATACAGGCATAGATTTGGAGAAGTGTTTTGCTGAGCCCTAGTTCCAAAGCAATTTGTGCCGCTTTCTCTCTGGAAACAGAGATGATAATGAAGTGAATTTACTGTTCTCTATTCAAAGGCTGTTTAGCTTCTTGATTAGATTGTTTTAGTAATATAAATTGCCCACTGCTGGAAAAAAAAATAGCCTAAACTTTTCAATCAGCTTTACCATGAGAACCAAGTCTGAGAAAATGTCATTTAAAAAACAACAACAAAACAGATACAGAAAAATGAATGTGCCTCTACAGCTCGGTCCGATAATAACCTCCTCTGTAAAATTATATGAACTCTGTGTTCTGGAACAATAGTATAAATGAGCTAATTGTAGATCTAAAAATTGTTTGCCAGCTGCTGTCTATTCTGTTACCAACACCTGCTTCGGCTCATGCCCTCATTAATTAAAATGTGATGAGCAAGCAGACAAGTTCAAAATATAGTGCTGACAATGTTTGTACAGCTGACATGAAATCCATATTTGTAGTCCTCATCCAAAGCCAGGAAGTAATATATCTGTAATTCAATAGAGGAAGGGGAGGGGGGAGTTGGTTGGGTTTGGGTTGAATGTTTTTTTCTTACTTCAAAAATGCTACAGTAATGAATCTGTTCATTAAGGCTACATTTTGATTGTGGTAAGTTGAGGGTAGAAATCATGGGCTTTCTAGAGCATAAAAGCATCAATTTAAAAATTATACCTATGAAGCAATACCAGGTAACCATTCCAAACATTAGTTGGCCATTTAAAAGTTAAATGCAGATTGGAAACACTTAAGATGTCAGTTTTCATCACTGTCCATTCCTTCACATCAGAATTGACAACAGCTGTAGCATATTACAACTGGATAATATCTCTTTTAAGAATTTTTGCTTCTCAGAATAATTTTTCTTCTGCACCAGAAGCCAGTAGACCCCCAGGATATTAAGTCCCAACTATTTTTCAGAGTTGCTTAAGTTAGTTGGAAACACATCAAAACTGTGAATGTCAACCTGCTCCGGCTGAAACTTCTCAGATCATGTAACAGATAGACACCACCTTTTTCCTAGAGAGGCATAAGCGTCCAAACTAGTCCAACAGGTAGCAGAAGTAGCAGAACTCTGCCAAGTTCTCCCAAAGTAGCCCCAGGTTTAAGACATCAATAGAAATACAAGTAATTTAGCAATTTGTGCCAGCAGTCTGTACTTCTTTCACATATTTGCCTACTATTTGGAACATTCACCCACATTCGCCTTGTCCTGATAGAGAATTATATACTAAATTCTGGAGAAGAGACTGAGAAGTGAGTTGTGCTACAATAGATTTATTCTATACTGCCATTTGATGCTGAGACAGAGTAACAAGCATCATGGGAGCAGAAAAAGACCAAGCTGGAGGTAGCCTATTAATTGACAAACTCTTATCTGTAGCATCCCAGCAGTTCAACCTTGCTTGGTGAAAATTATATGCATTAGAACATCACTGGATAAAACCATTCCTGTAAATTGAGTCCTGAATCCCATATGTGCCCACTTACTAGTCAGTGTCCTGCCATGAGAGTTAGCTCTTCCAAGTTGCTGTTCTACTGTCCCTACTCTGGGCCACACAAGGGCTTTAACCTCAAGTGAAGAAGAAGAAGAAAGGAGGAAAGGGAGAGATATTTACGTAAGATACCTTAGGTATCTGAAAATATGTGACAACCACCTCAACCCCCAACATTACCCTTCACTGTCATGAAATGCATCATAAAAACGGAAAGAAGCACCCAAACATCATGTAAGAACTTACTTCAGCACCAGATCTCCCTGATGATCATAAATATTTAATTACCATATGCCATCATAACCTAATGCCAAGGGAGGAATCATTAACTAAATAAACATTAAGATCCTGCCCTGAAACAATACCTCTCAGAATGATCCAGCAATGGTAAACTATCCAATAGAAGTCAGCTACCTGCAGCCCACCTGTATTGAACAGATTAAAACTACCTGCTTAAAAAAATGTAAACCTGCCAGCCCATATAAATCCTGCAGTACAATAGAATCCAACAGAGAACTGGTAGGTGCTGTACTTGCACCCACAAGATGCACCAAATGCTCTTATGAAAGATACGTAGGTGAAAACAAAAAAGGCCACCTCACACCACCTGTGAACTCACTCAGAGGATTGATAAAGAAAAGAAATACCCGGGAAAAGATTGCTTCTCATGAGGCAGGCATGAAGTTTTGTCGCAAATGGTTGGTTTAGATCTTTTAAAGAAATACTGACAAAGGTATTAGCAAACAAAAGGTTTTTTAAACATGATGTTGTAAAAGTGTAACTTAAATTTCAGTGGCAAGGTTCACTCTATTACTGAGCAGCACAAGTATTTGAATAACATTTCAAAGCTACCAAGGCACAAAGACAGAAATCAAACTTACCATAATACATTTATGCATGATCTGCTGTTGGTGAAAGGTCTCTCTGCCTTGACAACCAACCCTGAGAGGTGTCTGGAGAAGAGAAGACTGAGGGGGGATCTGATCAACACCTATAAATACTTAAAGGGTGGGTGGCAAGAGCAAGGGGCCAGTCTTTTTTCATTGGTGCCCAGTGACAGGACAAGAGGTAACAGGCACAAACTGGAACATTAGAAGTTCCATCTAAACATGAGGAGGAAATTTTTCACTCTGAGGGTGACAGAGCCCTCGAACAGGCTGCCCAGAGGGGTGATGGAGTCTCTGGAGACATTCAAAACCCACCTGGATATGTTCCTGTGCAACCTACTCCAGGTGGACCTGCTTTGGCAAGATGGTTTGACTAGACTCCTATGACAATTCTGCAATTCTGTGATTCTGTCCCAGCTCAAGGGAAGTTCGTCACCATGCAGCCAGGCTGTTTAGCTGTGAGAGTTCAAAGTAGGCTCACTCAGGCTGTCATAATTATGGAATAAAATTGTTGCCTTGTAGTCAAATTACATGCGATGGGAAAAGTATGCAAGAGATATTTTGTACCCACAACTTTCTTTGTTCCATGAGAAATGAGTCTTGAAAAAGCTGCCTGCTATTCATGTGTTAATGGCATGATCAGTGTTCCAAGCTCATATGCGGAGGTTCTCACTAACTCCACACCTTTGCAGATTTGCAGAGAACATATTGGAACTAGAGAAGTTCTTGGCCTGTTTACAGCTCAGGCCTGTACCTCTTTAGGAGCCTGCTATTTTGGTTAAGGGGTTGAGTGCATACATTATAAATCTCTGATCCTTCTGGGACATCTACAAAATCCTTTAAAATGTGGCCCTAGGAACAAAACCCCAAAGCTCTGCAGCCTGTTAACACATACTAATTCAAAACATGTGTTTTTAAATAATAGAAAATCTTATTTCCCTGGTAGTATGTCTATATTCTGCACCTTAAAAGAAAAAATTCTCTTTCCTTTAAAGATAATCATCCCATCACATCTCCCCTTACAAATGTTCTTCTGCTTACTAAGTACCAACTACCTTTGCTTCCAAATGTGATTAATTGATCTAATTGCACTGAGTGATCTTTCTCAATTGGTATTTAGTTTTGAAAATTTTGTCTTCTACTTTAAAAAGCAAATGCTTTGCTTTTATAAGTTCATATTCTAGCCTTTACTGAGCTTTGAAAATAAATAACTTGTAATCAGAAATGTGGTTTTAGAAATTTGATTTAAGATGTGATAAGATAAGCATTCTCCAGAGTTTAAACATCCAGAAGAAAATGCCAACCTTGTTAACACCTAGTTTCTCCTTCTAGTGATGTTGCAAAAAAAATGTCTGCTAATAAGCACATAAAATAATGACACACAATGTTTGCTAATAAGCACATAAAATAAAATAATTGTTAAAGCAATCCCAACAGATATATGTTCTCCAGGAGTGTTTTGCCTTGTCTTGTTTTTTTAATGTAAAGCTTCTGAATATTAATTTGAATATGTATCATGAAATAAAATTTTAATTATTCTATACTATACCTGCTATTTGTGACATTTTGATTCTGAAAGAAAGTTGGTTTTGATATTTTTCCTTGTTTATTTTTCTAGGTTATCATTAGTGCTTTGATTTTCTTCCCAGACTGTTGGAAGGAAAAAAATCTCAACTGCAAAAGTAAGAGAAAGGGAAAGCAACAAACTGACCTTTTCCAGCATATAACCTAGACCTTTTTAATAATTCAGTTTTCCTACCCCACATTCTGGACTTGTCCAGCCTTAACGTACATGTGAAGTGGAGATAACTGTATAGTGTTTATCTCACTGTGTATCCTGGTGTGCCTTACACCTAAAACTGCTGATGAAGAGACAGAGAGTCCCCACCTGAAATCCAATTCATATTATTCAGAAATCTTTTTGAAATGCATTTTAAGCTAATTTCCACAACGAATCTCCATGTTGACTGGTACCTATCTGTTCAACACAGCAGGAGGTATGCACAGGAAAACAACTCCTGGCATGGATTCACTGTAGAAAGAGACAGTTATTCTTCCACATTGTTTAATGATGGATTTAGAGCTTCTTCCTCCTTTAAATTTGCAACCTTTGCATATTTACAGTTCTCCTTCTCTGTCTCTGTTTTTACACACATGGCCTGTACACAAACAAAAACAAGTGAAATTCGCATTTCCCCAGTGGTCTTTAAGCCTTTTTGTTCCCAGTACCAAGACCATGTACCATGTATTAATTTTCTTTATTCTTTGAATTTCTTACAATTTATAAATCTCTCTGCCAGTGTGTTCTTCAGAATCATAGTAATTGTGCTGCATTTTCAGATTTCTCCAAAGGGGAAGCATGAAATTTTTTCAATGTCAGCTGAAAATACAGTGGTGTTATTAGTTTTCATATGCACTTTAAAAATTGCATTCTATGCCCATAATGCAGAGGAAAGGTCTATTACAGCAAACAGACGAGTAAAGAAGCGCCAGGAAAATTGAAACTGCCATCTGCATATATTCAGTGATAACAACATTGCCAGCTTTTGTTTAACAAATAGAATCCTCATGTAAAATTAGACAGAAAAAGACAATGAAATTAAGCATATGCCTGAAGTCGTTTGATTCCATTACTGTAAAAACCCATTAGAAAATAATTACATCGCTACACTTACTGCTGTTGGTGTGTAACCATATTGTAACAGGTGAAATGGGAAATGAAAACTTTTTTAGAAGGTATTTTAATTCAAGGGCAATTATGATATAGCCCACCAATTAATTACATGTTTGGAGGGTATGTAAGAGGAACAGACTTGAGCCTCAAAGCATCTCACATTATTTGCAGAAGGCAAAAGCTAATCAGGTGAGGCCAGAGGTATTTGAGCAATTAAAGCATCATTTCATATATTTAATTCAGAGCACTCCACTTAATTTAAAGAGAAATTATATTTCAAAAAATGCCCTTACTGAGCTGTTATGAAAGAAGCAGAGCAGAGGTGCCTTGCGTAATGGACCCTGCCCTTGCAGATCCAAAGACATACTGAGGAGCTCTGAGCCCCCAGAGAACTCATACCTTAATCTGAACATGCCAAAACTTCTGCATGTCATGTAAAAGCCTGGAAGACCCTGACTTAGGTACTGCCTGACCAAACGCTATTTCATCCATGCATATTCAATGGCTTCTGATCCATCCTCCCTCCCTCCCTCCTCTTCAGATGACGTCTACCCAGCTTGGTTTCCCAGATATGTTTCTGGTGAAGTTCTGACCCAGGTTGCCCACTGCGGTGAGAGATGGCCGGTCCCTGGAAACTTTCAAGGTCAAGTTGGATGGAGCTATGAACAACTTGATCCACTTGAAGATGTCCCTGCTCATTGCAGGGAAGTTGGGCTAGATGACTTTTAAAGGCCCATTCCAACCCAAACTACACTATGATTCTACACCAGAACAGCTGGTCTGGTACAGGGGTGCACATTCTTTAGGAAAGGCACCAAGGCCTTAAGGGAAGTACTGGTGCCGTACCACGTTCTGTCACCAGCTTCACTGCTTGTTTTTAGGGTGGTTCATTTCAGAACACTACAACCAAAAATAAGAGCGGTTTTGGACAGACTGGCTCTTATTCAATATCTTGTCATTTGCATCTCTACAAATTCCGTCTAACTTTATAGATGCCACTTAGCATACATTAGCATAAAACAAGGCAAGTGAGAGACAGGGGGGATGAGGCTCATTAAATTTCTATCTAGTTTTATGTGGAAGAATTGTAAGGGTGCGTACTGAGTCTGGTTGGGATGGTGACAGCTTTCTTCTGGATTTGTGACTAAAACAGTGTTGATAACACACTGATGTATGGCTGAACCATGTTTGCACACTGTCCAGGCCTTTTCTTCTTCCCACTCAGTCCCTCCAGCAACTAGGTTTATTTTGTCGGGGACACAGTGAGGGCAGATGATCTGAACAGGCCAAAGGGATGTTCCATGCCACATGCCATCATGCTCAGCAATAAAAACTGAAGATTTTTGTTACTCCAAGGGAGCTGCTGCTCAGAGACTGGCTAGGCATCAATACAATTGTGGGAGGTGGCAAGTGAGTGCCTTTGCATAATTTTTTTCCCCTCCTGTTTTCCTCAGTTTTAAAGCATCTTCAGTTGAACCCATATTTTTTTGTTTTTTGTTTTATTCTTCAAAGTCTCTCATCCATCCTGCTGTAAGAGCGAATGAGTGAGCCAGTGGCTGACTGTGTGGCTGATTATCTTCTGGCCAGAGTAAAGCCACTACAAGATCAAAGTATAAAATGCTATACCTTTTTTTTTTTTTTTTTTTAATTAGGCCACTGAACAATCTAGGTATGGATTTAGGAGCATGTCTGTATTCACCACTTGTGACTCTAATGTTTCCAAACTTGTTACTGACTGATCATCTTTAGCATGGAATTTTGCTTGAGCCTAAGCCAACCAGATAGCTTTTTCTGTATAGCTTTGAATAAATGTAAGAAAATAAAGATCAGAAGAGGGTTTTTGTTTTGTTTTTCTGTGTGTCTGTGATCCCAAAATAACAGTTTTTCATTTTGTGTTTTTGCAATCCTTGCTGCAGAAAACACAAAGAAAATGAACTGTGATATCACTATGCTGAAGTTAGGACATGGTCAACTGTATAGTGAGACAAACAGATTTGAAGTGAGAAGGTGGTAATACAAAGGCAGGCCAGAGCACTTGATTTCCTGAATTACATCACCCCATTAAGTGCCTTAATCTAGGAGGACGTAGCTAAAAAACTCAGTTTGTCTTTGAAATGCCAGAGCTTTGCTCATGAGTGGATTCGAGACCTTTTTGTCACTTGAAAAGGAGGTCATGGACTACACTCCAAAGACAGTTTGGATGTAGCCAAGTTGTTCTGGAGACTAAACAAGCCAGATTTGACTCTAGCTTAGTTGTCTACTATTGCTGTAGCTCAAGATGACTGGACATGGGAGCAAGGTACTTTCCCAGCTCTCCTATTTCTCACAGATTTTACTGTTTCCATTTGAGCTAGAACCTGGTACATTTTTCTCAATGGGTAGACAACACGTATAGACAACATGTATAGACAATTATACAAGCTTTGCCTGTTCTCAATGTTTTGAACACTTCTTCCTAGTTCACTTCAAATGAAAAACTGGAATTTTGCACTGGAGTTTTCCATCTCCTTCTTTTAAAACAATCTTTCCTCCAGTGAGCCTGCAGCATTTATCAGCCGAGTGGCAATCCTGCCTGGGAGTCAGGCATTTGTGCAGGGGAAAGTTGAGCAATGTCAGGTTTTCAGCTGTATTACAACATGTTTAATTCCTTGTGGACCTGCTTCCATTTATATCTGTTTTATACATTCATGCTGTTTAAAAGATGCATGGCAAGATTTCCTCTGTCTATTTTCTTCCAATACATTCCTCACCAAAACAGGCAAAGTTGGTTTTACGGCAGCTTCTTCAGACTGACTTCCTGCAGTTTTGTACACATAGGACTATGTGCAGATGCAAAAGAAGTGTAAACAGGTGGAAACAATTCTTAAAATTCAATAATATTAAATATTAGAATTGAGCTAGCATCCATTTTTCATTTTTCCACCCTTCTTATTCCTGTCTTATATGTTTGGGTTGTAATCACTACAAGGCAGGACATGTTTACACCTAAATACATACGCTTGTTATCTTTAACAACAAGGCTCTTATTTTGACTAGGGCCTCTGGGAAGCGAATTGCAAGTTAATAAAGATGACAAGGAACATGGGCAATGAGCAATAGCCATCCTGGTCATTTGTCACCCTAGAGGAAAAGAGTTTGCATTCTTCAGAGTTCTTGCAACCTATCACAAGTGGTAGTTCTCCTTGATTAATTTTTACTGTACGCTACAGAGAAGCAGTGTAATTCCCTTCATTACTGACCTGGTTGATAACATACACTAATAAGAGACAGAGATGAGGTCAACATGACCACTGCCATGTTGCTGTGGTCACAGCCCACCTCCTGAAAATCCATTAACATTGCCAATCTTTTTGAATCACGAATCATTTCGCCAGGCAACATTTTTCTGTGTTGAACAATTACTATGAATAACTTCCAGGATCACGGCAAAGAAATCTATCCTGCTTCCTTGGTGGAAACACTACAATAAATAAAGCATATTTTAAAGACCTGGACTTGAACAAGAGTGGATTAAAAATTAAAATATATTTGGTGGGGTGGAGACATGACGAACACCATCTGATGTTGTTGGTACAGTTACGTAAAACAGAAGTATTGGCTGCCCTCCAGCCGTCACTCTAGAAATAACTGTACAGCTCATGTTATCACAGAATTATCATCCTGTGGAAATCGGTTCTAATCATTCCTATTGAAAGTCACTCAAGTTCCTGTTTTTAAATCTCAAACAATAAAAGCATAACAAATACTTCGAGTCTGTGAGGTTTCAAGCATTCATCTTTTGACATCCCTTCTACAAAACTGAATGAGTCAACATTTATCTCATTTATAGCCTCTTCTGAAACTCTACATTTTAAAAATGAGTGCAGATTTTCTGCCAAAGCTAAGATTCCTCAGCATCTTTTGGCATCAGTGGAAGGATGGTCTACCAGAGGAACATCTAGTGATATTCATCTTCAGATAGTCTTAGCCATACTGCTGAAACTGTGGGCTATGGAAATTATCTAAACTGAAGATTAAACTGTCCCCAGGCTGGGGAGAATATAACGCCACATCTGAGGAATGGAGATGGGTTCTACTTAGCACAGGGAGAAAATTACGTCTACACAGAGAATAATCTAATGAGGAAGCAATACGGCAGAAAAGAATATTTCCAGGTTAGTAAAGCACCGTAAGGAAATAGCATGCAGAGTATTAGCATGTGCTTTGTTATTGGTCACAGTTCACCAACAACTTCTGAGGTCTCATTTCCCTCAGCAGGTCATACATCTTTATATCCAGTGACATCTTTTTTTCATATCACCATCCAAAACTCAAACCACAAGAACTTTTCAGAGACTCAAAGTTCTGAAATTCTTAATTTCTGAAACCTATAAACAATACAATAGTGAGGGGTTTTTTTGTTCTGCCAAAAACGTTCACACCAAAACTGGTGTATCATTATATCAGGTGCTGTACTCAGTTGTGGCAACAGTTCCTACTTAAAAGAGATCGGTGTCTAAACAGGTAAGAAACATGTAATTAATTCATAATGATTTGCCAGTAAAATTATTTATCTGAAGTCTGCCAAATACACTTGATATTATACAGGTTTTTTTCACGTACCTGTTAAATATCTGACTTTTCTCAGGTAATGAATAATTTGTTGAAATAATACTTTAGTAAACTGAATTTGGACTTTTAAATGCAAAAAAAATAAAA
>VXBJ01002325.1:13879-36321 GCA_013400055.1 Nycticryphes semicollaris
CAGCCTGTCCTCGTAGCAAAGGTGCTCCAACCCCCTGATCATTTTCGTGGCCCTCCTCTGGACCCGCTCCATCAGGTCCATGTCCTTCCTATCTTGAGGGCTCCAGACCTGCACACAGGACTCCAGGTGAGGTCTCACCAGAGCAAAGTGGCAGAATCACCTCTCTGGATCTGCTGGCAACGCAGCTTTTGATGCAGCCCAGGATGGGGTTGGCCTTCTGGGCCTCAAGACACTCTGCCTGCTCATGTCCAGATTCTCATCCATCAGCAACCCCAAGTCCCTTTCCTCAGGGCTACTTTTTAATGTGTCATCGCCTGGTCTGTATTGATACCAAGGATTGTTCCAGCCCAGGTGCAGGGGAATGAATGGTGTTAAATTAGAGCCATTTTTCAGACAGTAAATTTCCTATTTGTACTGAATCTAAGGGTTGGAACCTTTTGAC
This sequence comes from Nycticryphes semicollaris, assembly GCA_013400055.1. NCBI lineage: Eukaryota > Metazoa > Chordata > Aves > Charadriiformes > Rostratulidae > Nycticryphes > Nycticryphes semicollaris. The sequence continues at coordinate 14,322 of VXBJ01002325.1, forward strand.
GCTCTGAAACCTTAGTTTGGAAAAGTCTTATTTCAGAAGTGTCAGCTTTCGGATAATACAAGTAAAATGGCAGTGACAGAGCTGTGAGATAAGAGCCAACTTATGCCTTTATTAATGCATAATATGAAAACTAATTCCTGTTTCTTTTATGACTTTCTCCCTCGGTGCTGTCGTAACAAAGGATTTCTGTTGCTTAGAGCAGGTTGGTTCCGAGGGTGCTTTGAAACACACGGGTTTGCATTGCACTCGTGCACACCGGGTGGGCTTCAGCGCCGCCGGAAGAACAATCAGTAGACCTGTCTTTTATCTTCTGGCTTCAAATCTTAATTGGACCGTTAAATTAAATCTCAGTTTACCGATCTCTTAATCGTACCAGAGAAGGGTTCACAATGGCAAACCCCAGAGAAAAGCGGCGGCCGCTGCGTTCACACCAGTGTTCATCAAGAGACTTCGTGAGTCAATTTATATAATAATAACAGATCAAGCTCTGAAAGAGGTTCTTAAAATTAATGTCCTGTGGCCAGGGCTGTTAAATACTGAACCCTCAGAGACTCGGCTTGCCTTTTCCTTTTTTATAACCAAAGAAAAGAAAAGAAAGAAAAGAACTGAGGATAATGAACAGTTTCACCAACCCAGGGATGTCTGCAGGTATTGGGAGAAGCAGAGGCACAAATCCCTGCTTTCCGATGGTGACGTGTCTCCAGTCTCAGCATTTCAAGAATAATAGGTAATTTTTTCCCCTTTTTTCACAGAATCTTCATGGTTGGAAGGGACATCTGAGATTGAGTCGAACCATACACACACAAAAAGAACCCTATGATTGTGGCCACTAGAGCATGTCCTGAAGTGTCACATCTACAAGGTTCTGAAATATTTCCAGGGATGGTGACTCCACCACCTCCCTGGGCAGGCTGGTCCAGTGACTGACCACTCTGTCACTGAAGTCATTCTTCCTAAGATCTCATCTGAACCTCCCCTGACACAACTTCAGACCATTTCCTCTGCTCCTGTCATGATTCCTTGGGAGAAGAGGCCACCTCCCACCTCTCTACAACCTCCTCTCAGGTGGTTCTAGAGGACAAGGAGGTCTCCCCTCAGCCTCCTCTTCTCCAAACTAAACATGCCCAGTTCCCGCAGCCCCTACTCATAGGACTTGGTCTCTAGAACCCTCACCATCTTGGTGGCTCACATGGGAATTGAAATTTATGCTAAGTTTTCTGACCGAAAGGGGTTTTACAATGTCAGGATGATGTTGGATTTCATTGACTGCACTCCTAGTGTGGACCATGAGTGTTCAGGATGCCCCACAGCCCCACACTCTGATTCCTTACTTCATGGGGACCTGTTGACATAAACAGGAGCTTTTGGTAATTCCCACCCCAGAATATTTCCAAGCAAAGATCACGTCACTGAAAGAAACAAGGAAAAAAACATCTTTCTGTGCGTTTGACTTTGGGTGATTTTTTTGCAACTCCACCAGCTTGTTTGGTTTGTGGTGTTTGCACTAAAAAATGACCTGTTCATCTCAGCAAAATTTCGTGGCCACATGGCTGGTGAATTTGTCCCTTTGACAAATTTTGACTTGTGTTATTTACATCACCCTGAAAGTCCCTCTTCTACAAGGATGTGTGGTGATAGGACAAGGGGTAATGGCTTCAAACTGGAAGAGAGGAGATTTAGATTGAATATTAGGAAGAAATTTATAACTCTGAGGGTGATGAAACCATGGCCCAGGTTGCCCAGAGAAGCTGTGGCTGCCCCATCCCTGGAGGGGGTTCGAAGCCAGGTTGGAGGGGGCTTGGAGAAACCTGGTGTGGTGGGAGGTGTCTCTGCCCAGGGCAGGGGGGTTGGAACTGTGTGGTCTTTAAGGTCCCTTCCAATGTGAAATGAAGCATGTTACAGAAGTGATAATGGCACTTTTATTAGATGTAACATTTTATTAGATGCTCGAAGTAGAGTGAAAGGTAAGGTTTTCTCAGGAAAAGGTTATTCTCATATTTAGGCCATGTTTGAAAGAGGACATTGTGGGAATAGAAGATAAACAGCTCCAAGCCACTGAGTCTGAACCTCAGTTTTATTCTGTGGCCTCTCAGGAGTGGAGTTTGTGTGCACAGGATACCTGGTGAGGTTTTTGTGTCAACTGGTCAACCCTTGGGTAGCTTTGGCCTCCTCTTTTACGAGCTCTTCACAGAAGAGGGAAGTCTATTTGCAGATGCTCTTTGTGCTTTTCATCCTCCACTTTGTCACCGTTACTGCTTACACATACAGAGGTTTCCTGGTCTGTGGAGTGGCTTTTGTTGGGAGCCAGAAGCAATTTATAAAAATCTTGATAGTGTTAAATAAAAGAAACATATGCTGGTCTTCTTAATGGCTTGGTGACCTAGATTAGCTGTGGGGAAGCTTATAAGCTGATCAGCCATTCCAAAATTGGGAGGTGTCATCACAATTAGTAGGAAAGGCTATGACAAATCGGGGAGACAACAAGGGGAAAGAGAACATTAGTAGCAAATGTGTCCTCTTGCAGGTGTGATTTACCAGTGTAAATATAATTAAGTTAATCTTTAAATGAATTAAGCATTTTTTTGTATACTGTGCATTGAGTGTAGTTGTTGTCAACCGTATTAAAATGCTGCTTGAGCTGTATCCCCAGCAAGAGGAGTTCTCCATGTGGGCTCGCCTGGTTTTGCCTGTCTGTAACATATGGAGGTGAGGTTTTAGGCTGATATCAGATGTTTCCAACATGGAAATATCATTGAATTTGGTTTAAGCCCGGTTGAACCTGATGGGGATTCTGAGCGGGCAACTGATGGGGACAGTAATACCCTGGTCTTCCATCTGGTGTGAGCAGTCGGATGCCCCACATGCCATTAGAAGTGGTTGGAGCCTGGGAGCCTCAAGCTCATGAATTATGGAGATTTCCCAGATGGACAGACCCACGGCTTTATTTTGAGAGAGACTGAATCAGTGTCAACCACTGAATGGTCTTGGACAAAGTGTTGCTTTGCTCTGTTTCAGGGTCTTCTCACATGGAGCTGGGTGGTGACACGTTGTTACCCTCCGCTCTGTGTCTCGTGGCACAGGACTCCTTAAAAATACCATTTCTGATTGCTGAGCTGCCTTAAAAAGGTTTTTAATATCTAAATGTATACTACTCTAAAAGCTCAGCTTGGGACAAGATGGTTCTGTGTTCCTTGACCGCGTTGTGTGTGTCTGCTGACTCATGTCTGCACTTTGTGGGGGAAAAAGCATTCACGGCATCTCGTTAGTCTGTGCACCAGGACAGGTTGGGGGTGACCTGCTGGAGAGCAGCTCTGAGGAAAAAGACCTGGGAGTCCTGGTGGACACCAGGATGCCCATGAGGCAGCAATGGGCCCTTGTGGCCAAGAAGGCCAATGGCATCCTGGGGGGCATGAGGAAGAGTGTGACCAGCAGGGGGAGGGAGGTCATCCTCCCCCTCTGCTCTGCTCTGCCCTGGGGAGGCCCCATCTGGAGCACTGGGACCAGTTCTGGGCTCCCCAGTTCAGGAAGGACAGGGAACTGCTGGAGAGGGTACAGCAGAGGAGCACCAAGATGCTGAGGGGCCTAGAACATCAATCCAATGAGGAAAGGCTGAGGGACTTGGGTGTTTTGAGTCGGGAGAAGAGAAGGCTGAGGAGGGATCTGTTCAACCCCTAGAAATCCTTGAAGGGTGGGTGTCAGGAGGATGGGGCCAGGCTTTTTTCAGTGGTGCCCAGGGACAGGACAAGAGGGAATGGGCACAAACTGGAACATGGGAAGTTTCATCTGAACGTGAGGAGGAACTTGTTCCCTGTGAGGGTGTCAGAGCCCTGGCAGAGGCTGCCCAGAGAGGTGGTGGAGTCTCCTGCTCTGGAGACATTCCAACCCCACCTGGAGACGTTCCTGTGGGACCTGCTGTGGGTGGCCCTGCTTTGGCAGGGGGTTGGACTGGATGATCTCCAGAGGTCCCTTCCAAAGAACTTTGATTCTGTGATTGAGTGATTAAATGAACATGATGCAAATTCACACAGAATCATGGCCTTAGAACTGGAATTTTATTGAAATCTTGAGCATCCTGCAGATACTTCTGGACAAGAGAGAGCTGCAGTTTGGGGGTAGAAGATCTCATCATCCCATCCTTCATTATCACGATCGGCCCATTCAAATTTACTGCTCTATGTGAGCTCTTTGGAAACAATTTGATTTGATTATAGTCTTCAAATGAAACTTTAAATTTTCGGTGGAACCTTCCAGCTTTTAAAACTGTGGGTCTTACAAATCTCTTATGCTGGAGAGGAGGAAATATTTGAGGAAACCTGTGCAGAAGTTAACTCTTCTTGTGATGGTGTTGTTTTACAGATGGATTTGCAGAGTAGGTTGAGGATCTGAGTTGTGTCATTGATTTTTTCGACATGTTTAACAAGTGATAAGAAGCCAAAATGAGAAAGTTTGCAGCATTAGTCCAGTCCTGCCAGTTTGATTTCTTCTAGCTGGCCTGGTGGGGGATCTGGTGTAGGGGAGAACTTTGTAGAGTGGGGCTGATGGTTGGACTCAATGATCCCAAGGGTCTTTTCCATCCTGAATGATTCTATGAAAAAAAGAAATGTAAATCCCAGTAAAATCCTTACTGGGTTGTATCCCCCGGCGGTATTTGGGATTTGGGTGTCCACTGCACACTATGCTGAAGAACCTTATGTTTTTTGCATTTTAAAAGGCCTTTTTAATAGCAATAAATTGTCCTGCCTGTGATTAAAAACAACCAAAAACAAAACCAAAGGAATTCTTAAGAGTCTTTTCGAAACTATTATTTGCTGTTCTAGTGGAATCCTAGAAGCTGCAGTTTGGTCTTCGCTGTTTGTTTTGAATGGAGCAGGGTTTATAGGACAGAAATAAGGAGGTGACTCAAGATCCATCACTTGCTTGAACGTGTCTTTTGATCTCCAGTTGGAGGGCGTTTGGCTCATTAAGGGCTTTCTTGAGATACGGCGTGTACTCTTTTGAGCGTAAAGAAATGAATGAGGAATGAAAGGACAAGGATTTCCCTGACAGATTAAAATTATGTCATGGCTGTAAGTAAGCATTAGTACAAAATGAAAATATAGCATTGGTTATAAATGTTGGTGTTTTTTTTAACCTTCTCGGGGTGCTGCTTATTTCACATTTTAACTGATGCCATCATATCTATATCTATATCTATATCATCTATATCTATATCTATCTAACGTTGACAGGCTGAGAGATTTGGGGGTGGTTCACCCTGCAGAAGGCTCTGGGGAAACCTTCGAGCCCCTTCCAGTCCCTTTTAAAGGGGCTCCAGAAAAGCTGGGGAGGAACTCCTGATCAGGGAGGGGAGCCATAGGATGAGGGGGAAGAGTTTGATACTGAAAGAGGGGAGATTGAGATGAGATCTGGGGATTCTACTCCTCTGCTCCCCATGTGGTGAGACTCCACCTGGAGCCCTCAGCACAGGAAGGACATGGGTCTGTTGGAACAAATCCAAAGGAGACCACAAAGATGCTCTGAGGGCTGGAGCCCCTCTGCAGTAAAGACAGGCTGAAAGAGTTGGGGGGTTCAGTGTGGAGAAGAGAAGGCTCCAGGGAAACCTCAGAGACCCTTCCAGTCCCTAAAGGGGCTCCAGGAAAGCTGAGGGGGGAGTGTTGATCAGGGAGGGGAGCCATAGGATGAAGTGGAATGTTTTGACACTCAAAGAGAAGAGATTGAGGTGAGATCTGGGGAAGAACTTGTTTGGTGTGAGGGTGGTGAGAGCCTGGCCCAGGTTGGCCAGAGAAGCTGTGGCTGCCCCATCCCTGGAGGGGTTCAAGGCCAGGTTGGAGGGGGCTTGGAGCAACCTGGTCTGGTGGGAGGTGTCCCTGCCCATGGCAGGGGGTTGGAACTGGATGATCTTTAAGGTCCCTTCCAACCCAAACCTTTCTATGATTCTATGACTTTTCTAGCTTTGTGGTTCAGTGACCTGATTTTTCTCTGCAGGAGTGTGAAGCCAGGGTAGATGTGAGCACCTGTGAGGAGGGAAGTAGAGCAGTTACTGATAGCACCTGACTGAACCGTGTCAGTACCCTCCAAATTGCTCCTGAAAACCTTCATTCCACCACGTGTGGAAAATTAGAATTCACTCAGACCCCACACTTACACAAGGGTTTTCAACCAGGCTTTGTACCTAATTTTAGGAACACAAGGGAACAGTTTATGAAATTTCTGAGTCTCTTAAGTACTTGAGCCAAGGTATTTCCCACCACCATGTACTTTCACTGAAGTTTGTGTTGCTCACAAAGAGAATATTGCACTTTGAAACTTCTAATGCTTTTAAATGGAAGCTGAAACTATAGGTACAAAAGAAGGAATCAGGATTTAACAACTTTAATGTGCACCGGGTCTTTATATCTGTTGAATGACTCAACCTTTTTAATGGTAATGGCCTTCAGCAACTTTAGGAAAGAACAAGCTTTTAGGTAAAGTAAATACACTTAGTTCTGCAGTGAATAAATCAATTTGCTGTGAAGTTGTGCAGAGACATGTTTCTGTAGGTCATTAATTGTGCTCTTGGGTCCACAAGTAGGTCTTCCTCCAACTACTGCGATTTATACGGGCTCAGGTGGGATGAATCTCGCTGCGGATCAGGGTGAGGGCTCTGCCCTCTCTTGCCGGGCTCTGGCTGTTGTCTCCCCAGGGAGGATTTCCATGTTCTTCCAGACCAAGATGCATCTCCTGTAATGTCGTGCAGAGCCCCTGAATTATCACGAGTGTCTAGCTGAAGGATAAAAGCACAGGAGGCTTCAGAAGTGACATAGCCATGGTAAGCTGCCAGGGATATGTGCCACCTGAGTAACTGGTGCATCTGGGTGATTAAAACCTCCATTCTGTGTCTGAAATGTCAGTTCTGAATAGATGCCTCCTTCCAGCTNATATGCAGATCCTGTTGTTCCTTTTGATAGAACTTCATCTGTATAGGGGTGAGTTGGCCTTTGTGTAGATGAGTCTTTATTTATCATNTTTCTGATGGGTCATTGGTTGCTTGTGTCTGCTTCTAATATTCTGTCCTGTGAGGGTGGTGAGACCCTGGTCCAGGTTGCCCAGAGAAGCTGTGGCTGCCCCATCCCTGGAGGGGTTCAAGGCCAGGTTGGAGGGGGCTTAGAGCGACCTGGTCTGGTGGGAGGTGTTCCTGCCAAGGGCACAGTGGTTGGACTGGATGGTCTTTAAGGTCCCTTCCAACCCAAACCATTCTATAATTCCAATATGCAGATCCTTTTTGATAGAACTTCTTCTGTAGAGGGGTGATTTGGCCTTTCTGTAGATGAGTCTTTATTTATCATTTGACTTTTCAGTCTTTCAAACATTTCCAGAACTCATTTGGTTTTCATTTCCTTGCCCTCCTTTACTGTAAATATAATCATAGAATGATAGAATGGTGTCCAGGCTCGGTTTGATTGTCTCCAGAGAAGGAGACTCCACCACCTCTCTGGGCAGCCTCTGCCAGGGCTCTGCCACCCTCCAAGGGAAGAAGTTCCTCCTCGAGAAGTTTGTGCCCATTCTCCTTCTCTGGAGACATTCAAACCTCTCTGGGCAGCCTCTTGCAGGGCTCTGCCATNTTTGACTTTTCAGTCTTTCAAACATTTCCAGAACTCATTTGGTTTTCATTTCCTTGCCCTCCTTTACTGTAAATATAATCATAGAATGATAGAATGGTGTCCAGGCTCGGTTTGATTGTCTCCAGAGAAGGAGACTCCACCACCTCTCTGGGCAGCCTCTGCCAGGGCTCTGCCACCCTCCAAGGGAAGAAGTTCCTCCTCGAGAAGTTTGTGCCCATTCTCCTTCTCTGGAGACATTCAAACCTCTCTGGGCAGCCTCTTGCAGGGCTCTGCCATTAGGAATTTTGGTGGGGGTCAAGGCAGAAGGAAAGTACCAGCAGTGAAAAAGGATCAAGTCAGGGGTAACTCAAGAACTGAGACACACAGAAGTCCATGTGAAATGGTGGAACATATCTTGAGTGTGCTGTGGGAGTTGACTCAAGCCCCTGGAAGCCCACTGTTGGATCACATCTAGAGAAGTGGTTTTGGGCCCCTGGATGTAAAAATGGTGTCGATAAACTGGAGCAAGTTCAGTGGAGGGTTGCCCCATGTTGGGGGGCTGGAGGACTTGGTGTAAGAGGGTGGGCTGAGGGAACTGGGCTTGTTTAGCCTTGAGAAGAGAAGGTTTCAGGGCAGTAGGAGTTACAGAGAAAGGGTTAGCAGCATTCCCACACATAGGAGGAGGTTACTGAGATGGTGCCAGGTTTGTTATCATGGAATCATAGTATGGTTTGGATTGGAAGAAACCTTAAAGATCATTGAGTTCCTTCCCCTTGCCATGGCCAGGGACACCTGCCACTAGACCAGGTTGCTCAAAGCCCCATCCAGCCTGACCTTGAGCAGCTCTGGGGTGTTTATAGAATTGTGTGTGAGGAACATGAGAGAGAATGGTCAGGAACTGGAGTCAAGAGCCTGATGGAAGAAGGCAATTTTTCATAATCAGGGAAGCACCGGTGCAGGACCCCAGAACAGCTGTAGAGTCTCTCTCTTTGTCCCTGGAGTCTTTCAGGACCCAACTGGACAAAACCCTGGTCTGGATTCAGTATTAAAGCTGCTTTGAGCAAGAAGTTGGACTAGAGACCTCCTAGATTCCCTTTCAACGTGAATTATGGCTCTAAGATAAGAATATTTTAAAAAATATATTGAAATTAGCTTAAAAAGAGGCATTTTAAAAAGTCTTTTAATATGGTAAAGGTCATTGCGATCTCCTACATCACCAGTACAGAAAGGACATGGACCTGATGGAGCGGGTCCAGAGGAGGGCCACAAAAATGATCAGGGAGTTGGAGCACCTTTGTTGTGAGGACAGGCTGAGGGAGCTGGGGTTGTTCAGCCTGGAGAAGAGGAGGCTCCAGGAGACCCCACAGCAACCATCCAGTACCTGAAATGGGGCCTACAGGAAGGCTGGGGAGGGTCCGTTTCCAAAGGCCTGCAGTGACAGGACGAGGGGCAATGGCTTCAAGCTGGAGAAGAGCAGATTTAGACTGGATATTAGGAATAAGTTCTTCACTGTGAGGATGGTGGACCACTGGAAGAGGTTGCCCAGGGAGGTGGTTGAGGCCCCTTCCCTGGAGATATTCAAGGGGAGGCTTGAGGAGGCCCTGGGCAGCCTGGTCTAGTTGGGGGTGTCCCTGCTGACTGCGGGGAGGTCGGACCAGATGACTTTTGGAGATCCCTTCCAGCCTGGACTATTCTATGATTCTATGAAATGGAAACTTTTACCCCAAATTCTAGTATTTTGTGATGTTTGTGATGCTTTTGATTGTTGGCAAAGAGGTGGGTAGGCTTTTGTTGGTTTGCATTTCCACTCCTTATATTTTATGAAATGACATTGCTAGGTGATATTTCAGGCAGGCAAGAAATTAGCCATTCTCAGGGAGTGACTTAATTAATTGTTATCATCATCTGGGTAGTATTTTAGTGAGTCCAGAATGTATTTTGGTTGGGATTGACTTCGGGAACATAAGACTAATGACTAATGGGACTTCCTAGAACACAAGTCATCTAACATGAAGAGTAGTAAAAATGTTCAGAGCACGTCACGACATTCCCCCCGCGTGTACACAGGTAATTTGGGGTGCTGACTAACACGTACCGGTTTAATTAGCTTATACTTTTATTGTGGTTTTATTGTTTGGCTCTTTTTTTGTTTGTTTTTAATTTGTATTTCAAAAGGCTTTCCTATTGGCTCTCCCGTAGAGTCATGCTGTAGCATAACTCCCTTTTGAAAAGCACAGCGATTAAGTCTTCGAACTCAGCGAAAGATGTTATTTGCTGTGCATTTTTCAAATTCCTAAATATTTAATCAGGCTTAGCATAATTGTTTTTTCTTTTTTTTTCTTTAATTCCTGCAGATTAATCTGGTTTCTCCCAGCTAATACGCGCAGCACCTATATCTTCAAGACCTTACTTTTTTTTTTTCTTTTCTTTTTTTTCCTCAATAACGTTCAAGATTTATAGCCTTCCTAAAACCTGGCAGGCACCAAGAGGAAGATTATGTATTGCAATTACTTCACCATTAGCACTGGGAATTTTTAATTTTAAATCCTGTAGACGCTGGTTTTTAGCCTGGGTTGTATTTATAGAGGGGTTGGTAAATACCGTCTTTCGACCCTTTTTCTATTCCTTCCCCAATTTGCTTAATTTTTGCATTGTTAAAAAGATGTTGGCCCGGTGCTGTTAATGGTTTTGTCTTTGATATATTTATTTTAAAATAGCAGTTGACTTCAGGAGAGAGAATATCAACTCTCTGGTTGACATAAATAAGGGTTTAAGTGGCTTCCGTGTTTTGCTTAGTGCTGTCATCTTGTTCAAGTCTGTCCTTAAAATTCTGGACAAAAAAATGAATGTGAGCATAACATGAATTTCAGCACTTCTTATTTTTTAACTCTTATTTTTGCTAAGTGCTTCGTCTCAGACTGTTACCTCATGTACATCCCTGGGGTTTTGTGGAGTTTGAGCTAAAAATTGGAAGTGATGTGAGCCCTTAAAGAGAAAAATTGCAATTTAGGACCATTTAGGACCCGGAATTCCCTTCAGATGAACAGGACAACGAGAAGGTTTGGAAGAATCTTTAGCAAAGCCTCATTTGTTTGTTGGTTTTGGTTATCTGGGTGTTTCACACAAGGCCATCGGAGAGATTCCAGAAGATCAGGGAGACTCAGTAAAGCTGCAGGACGCCACAGCCTCCATTGGCCTGGGCTGCAGCTCTGCTGTCACACGTCACAACTGCCACCTCCCCAGTGGCTCTTGGCATAGAACTCCCATTGATTTTAAACTACGTTTGTAATTGAAACTTTTNGGTGATATGAGCCCTTTAAGAAAAAAAATTCAATATAGGACCATTTAGGACCCAAAATTCCCTTCAGATGAACAGGACAACGACTACGTTTGTAATTGAAACTTTTTGCCTCCATCATCGTGGTGTTGGGGGATCTGGTGTAGGGGAGAACTTTGTAGAGTAGGGCTGATGGTTGGACTTGATGATCTCAAGGGTGTTTTCCATCCTGAATGATTCCATGATTNATCCTGAATTATGCCATGATTCTATGATCAACGCTGCACTAAATTACAAATAAATATAAAGATATTGGGTTATTTTTTTTGTATGTATATAAAAATTACATGTTTCCCCTACATGTGCCTGCGTACAAGAAGGGTCTCTGCCCTGTCTGAGGTCAGAGTGACGATGGTGTCTTGGTGGACAATAAGTTACCCAGGAGCCAGCAATGTGCCCTCGTGGCCAAGGAGGCCAATGGTTTCCTGGGGGGGCATAAAGAAGAGCTTGGCCAGCAGGTGGAGGGAGGTCATCCTCCCCCTCTGCTCTGCTCTGCCCTGGGGAGGTCACAGATGGAGTAGATCTGGGCTCCTCAGNCAGATGGAGTAGTTCTGGGCTCCCCATTTCAAGATGGACAGGGAACTGCTGGAGAGAATCCAGTGGAGGGTGCAAAGATGATCAAGGGACTGGAGCATCTCTCTGATGAGGAAAGGCTGAGAGATGTGAGGCTGTTCAGCCTGGAGAAGAGAAGACTGAGAGGGGACCTCATCAGTGCTGAGCATTATCTAAAGTAGAGGTGGCAAGAGGATGAGGCCAGACCCAGGGCAAGGGGCACCGGGCACAAACTGGAAATTTCTTCTGAACATGAGGAGAAACTTCTTTCCTTTGAGGGTGTCAGAGCCCTGGCAGAGGCTGCCCAGAGAGGTGGTGGAGTCTCCTTCTCTGAAGACATTCCAAACCCTTTCTGGATGCATTCCTGTGGGACCTGCTGTGGGTAGACCTGCTTTGTCAGGGTGTTGGGACAGGATGATCTCCAGAGGTCTCTTCCAACCCCGTATCAGTCTGTGATTTTAAGTCCTGCTAGTTCAGACAAATCTAAAAAGCTCTTTGGAAGAGAGGACCAGAGCTCCAGGCTTACAGCAGGTTGGTATAAGAAGATGAGAGCATCCTCAGAGGAGTAAAGCTCAGTTGTTCACCTCTGAAGTTTTATGAGAACAGACTGTCCTTGCATGGTGGCAGTGGGAAGGATGACTCTAGAAGTTGGGGAGAGTTACAGGGAAGAGCAATTTCCCCCATGAGCAATTTTATTTCTTCTTCTTTTATTTTTTTCCTAAAAGAGTTTGTTGTTGGGGATTTTTTTTTTGTCTCATTTGCCCAGCTAATCCTGAATCCTCCTCTTTGCCTTCTCATTTTATGCCAGCTGCTGGGCAAGATCAGGCAATGCCAGGATCAGGGAAGAAAACATAGTCACGGATGCCAGAAGCATGAGTGGAAAGAATTTTCAAGTAGCAGGTAGTTTACAGGTCTCCACAGATGTCAGGTTCTCTGTGCTGTGTTTCATAGAATCATAGAATGGTTTGGGTTGAAAGGGATCTTAAATACCATCCACTTCCACCTTGCTCTCCTGGGCAGGGACACCTTCCAGTAGACCGGGTTGTTTCAAAGCCTTCTCCAGCCTGGTCTTGGTTTCTATCTCACCAGTGTGAAGTTTTGAGGAAATCTCTTCTTCTTCTGTGTTCTCATCCAGTTTGTCAGTCAAGCCTAAATGTGGTCATCGTGCTTTGGGCATCAAGTCTTGCTCTTCCTAGCCTGGAAGAGCATTGACGGAGGTGAAAGATTAAGTGATAACAGAAGATACTCCCAATTTCTCGGCAAAAGTCAAGAATGAGACTTAGAGAGGCTTGAGATAAGGTACAGGCTGGTAAAATAGTGGGAATAGTGCACTTGTGACTGTTTAAATCTTCTAAGCAGCATCATTCTAAAAGATGCTCTTTAATCTGGTTTTGGAAAAAAATCTTTGGCCTCTGTAAGTAGCTGGAAGGGCAGGCACATGTGTTCCCACCTAGGAAGGGGAAATATCCTTGTCTTCTCCATCCTTGGCCTGTGGAGTGAAGAGAACAACCTGTGGTGCTCAAAACATGCTGTGGTCAAAAAAGTGGCCTGATACCTTAAGAAGTTGCCTCCTTGCAGTGGCAGCCTCTCCTGAAAACTAGTATATCTGCAAAAGAAGTGCCCAAAGGGACTGTCCTCAACTTGCAGACCAAAGGTAGGTGGCTGACTCGACCCCAGCAGTGAATGCTATTTAAAATAAAGCAATGAAAAACGCCAGTTTTGAGAAAGTCAGAGGCTTAGAGCACCACTGATTGTACCAGGGCTCAGCTGTTGGTGACACTCTTTTCTGTCTTGTTCTTTGCCCAAGGCACATGAGTGATTTGGTCCCCTAAAAAACTGGTGTAGTCCATTAAAGGGGTTATAGAGGGGTGGGAGTGTGTTCATTTAATTAATTAATTAATTAATTCACTGCCTGTGGAATGCAAACAGTGTGGGTAGAGAAACCGTTGGCCAAGTTTCAACCCCCGAAGCTATGAAATGATTTATTTCTGTTGAATTTGTTAAGGAGGTTGCAGCCTAGAGCTTTCAGGCTGCAGTAGGGACAGCAGTCTGGTTGGAAGTATCTCGAGGCCTATGAAGAGCTGCCTTATTTATCTCAAAGTGTATTAAGCATCATGTGCTTTCTGGAGGACTTGTCACACGCTATACCCTGGGCAGAGTTTCCCTGGGAGCTGAGCTATTGCACCTGTATTTGGATCATAGAATTGTCCAGGTTGGAAGGGACTTTTCCACACCATCGAGTCCAACCATCAACTTAACCTTGACAAAACCCACCACTAACCCATGTCCCTCAGCACCACGTCTGCCCGGCTTTTAAATACCTTCAGGGATGGTGACTCCACCATTTCCCTGGGCAGCACATTCCAAGGCTTGATGACCCTTTTGGTGAAGAGATTTTTCCTAATATCCATCCTGAACCTCCCCTGGTGCAACTTGAGGCCATTTCCTCTTGTCCCATCGCCTGTGACTTGGGAGAAGAGACCAGTACCCCCTGGCTACACCCTCCTTTCAGGGAGCTGTAGAGAGTGAGAAGGTCTCCCCTCAGCCTCCTTTTCTCCAGGCTGAACACCCCCAGCTCCCTCAGCCTCTCCTCACAAAACTTGTTCTCTGTTGTACACCATGATGCAGTGAAGTATTTTCTATGCAAACCATATTATAATCAATATGAGATTATATGATGTAGGGGTTCAAAGTTTACCACTGATGCAGCGTGTCACAGGTGAACTACTCTCATTAATTTATTCTCCTTTCCATTCGAAGTGGGAGGATTCTCTGAGTAGGCACAGGTAATACCTCCTACTTAAAGCATTCAGAGTCGATTAGCATGGACTCTAAATATTTCAGCATAGTTATTTCATGGGATTGATTGCAGTTGGTCATTAAAAAGCTGATCAGCTCTTAAATGTGTAACTCAGTTAGGACAAAGCACCGTGTTTGAGGCACTGGAATTAACTCCGGGCAGATTCCGCCGCTGGAATCCCAGGCTGCGAGAGCGTTTCGCGCCGATCCATAATTCTGGGTGAATTTTTTTCTCTTAAAGCGAGATGTCAATTCCTGTGAAAAGCAATTAAATTTTGTAGGTTTGGTTTTTTGTTTTTTTTTTTTTTTAAACGGTAAACTTTGTAAACCAGGTTTGGACTCATGCATTTATATTTTCAGGGAAAACTGAGAAGGGCAATAAACTTTTCTTAATGTATATCAAGCCAAGAAAGGGGGGGAAAAAAAAGGTATATATGTGTAACATATGTATATTTCATATATACAAATGTATAAAGCCCCAATTTCTTGCATCTCTAACATGTGAGACTTGGTGAGTTCCCGTTGCAGTAGCAGCAGAACCAGACAGATCCACGTGGCTTTTGAGTCTTGATTTACATCAAACTGCTCCATTGCTTACTTGGCATCTCCCATTGACATTAGGCACCTTCTATTGACTCTTGGCACAAAGTAAACCAAGGATATTAAACCGTGAATTAGCTTTCTTAAAGGAAAATACCTCTTTTTTCTGTTTTTTCTCCCTTTTTACCCTTGTCTTTCAGTTATACCTGCCGCCACTTGCGGAGATATGTATATGTCTTGGACAAACTGTATTTCCCCCACTCCCACTGCTCTACGCTGCAACATTGCTTCTCGACCCTCAGTGACAATGGAGAGGAACTCTTGTCTTTAACTTGTTCTCACATTCTCAGATCCTATGCTTCCAGGTTATTAACCTCTGCTCTCCCTTTTACTGCATGCTGCATGCCCCGGGACTCATCTCTGCATGTTTTTTCCTTAAATTGCTGAATCACATTAATTTCTAAAGGGGCTGGTTGGTGTCTTTATGTCATCCTTGATTTATGTCCTAAAAAATGTGGTAGAGGTGGGAGTCTAAAAATAGTTCGGGTTTTTTGTTGTTGGGTTTTGTTGTGTTTTTCTTTTCATTCAAAAAAAAAAGAATCAGAATATAATTTGTAGAATTAAGATGTGGCCTTTGGAAGCTCTTAAATGCTCCTTCATGTTAAAGTATTTTAATCCTTTTTCAAAGGATTNAACATTCATGAGGTCACCCCTCAGTCTCCTCTTCTCCAAGCTCAAGAGACCCAACTCCCTCAGCCTTTCCTCCTCTGGGAGATGCTCCACTCCCTTCATCATCTTTGTAGCCCTGTAATTTTGGTAACATTATCCCTATAAATTGCTTCTCAAGACTGGGAACGATAGAACTTTTCCCTCAGGTCCAGTAAAGTCATGATCAATTAAGCAAGATCTGCCTTTTTTGATATTCCCAGTCAGTTGTGGTTCTACAGAATAAGAACGGTGAGAATTATCAGCCCTGAGTGACACCATAAAACCCTGGTTCCTGATGCTGAATTAGAGCTGCTCTGCCAAAACTGTAAAATAGCGGGGAATTTAAAAAGAAACTAATCTTGTAGTAACTCCCAGATATATTTTCATCTATGTTTACTCCAAGTAAAAAATAGGTTTTACTATTTCACTGTTGACACTGGGGATAATTGAACGTATTACCCGAGATGCTACAAGTTTGGGGAAAAGAAGGTAAAATAATGCAGAAGAAAATTGAGCAGAAGATGGAAAGCATCCAGGGTGGAAACATCGCTTCCCAGCGAAGCCGGCGCGTAACAGCAAGAGACCACACAGTAAATTTTAAGTAAAACCAGCTTGATTGAAGAAAATCTGGCAGGCACACTGAAATAGCTCTTTCTGTACAGAAGACATTTTATAGTAGGACATATTGATGGAGAGATTCGCTGATGGATGTCAACAAGAGATGAAAATCAAACCGTCCTGGGGGCATTCTCCAGATTAATTTGGAACAGGGGCACAGTATTGAAGTAGGCAAAACGTAAAGAATATCAAAGGGGTTAGTTAAATATGATTAATAACAATGAGGAGAGTCCACACTAAAATCTCGTTTAAGGTGGAAGGTTTCACGTGTAGCAATGATATCCTGAAAAGAAAAGAAATGGCTTCATCATTCCTGTTAATCTCAGTGAAATTGGGGTAATTCTGTGCGATGGCAACGTGCCAACATTAAGTTGGCAAAATCACCCCCGGGGAGATGAAATGCTGCTCCATGGACAGGGCAATTTTTAGGTGACTTTAGGGTTGAAAATAAGCACTGATGCATTTTGCTGTGACAAGCTGGTGAAGTCTTTAGAGCCAAAACGTCGTCTCGTTGATCCCCACTCTGAAACCGGTGGAGAAACGGTTTACTGGTATGACTTTGTGAATTTGGGAGTTCTGCATCGGTTGAGATCTATTGGAATATATCCACACCTGGGAGACTGTAAAATCTCAGCTTTTCATTACAGGCAACACTTTAATGAGACAAAAGGAGGACAGAGTATTTGAAATGTCTGTATCGATGATGTGGATGAGGGGATTGAGTGCACCCTCAGTAAATTTGCAGATGACACCAAATTAGGTGGGAGTGTTGATCTGCTTGAGGGTAAGAAGGCTTTGTAGAAGGATCTGGACAGGTTGGATTGTTGGGCCAAAGTCAATGGGATGAGGTTCAAGAAGGCCAAGTGCTGGGTCCTGCATTTCGGTCACACCAACACCCTGCAGTGCTACAGGCTTGGGGCTGAGTGGCTGGAAAGGGGACTGAGAAGGACCTGGGGGTGCTGGTGGGCAGCTGGCTGAACGTGGGCCAGCATTGTGCCTAGGTGGCCAAGAAGGCCACCAGCATCTTGGCTTGTATCAGGAACAGCGTGGCCAGCAGGAGTAGGGAAGCGATGGTGCCTCTGGACTGGGCACTGGTGAGGCCTCTCCTTGAGTGCTGTGTTCAATTCTGGGCCCCTTGGGACTACAAGAAGGACACCGAGGTGCTGGAGCGTGTCCAGAGCAGAGCTACCAAGGTGGTGAGGGGTCTGGAGACCAAGTCCTGTGAGGAGAGGCTGAGGGAACTGGGCATGTTTAGTTTGGAGAAGAGGAGGCTGAGGGGAGACCTCCTTGTCCTCTCCAACTCCCTGAGAGGAGGGTGTAGAGAGGTGGGTGGTGGCCTCTTCTCCCAAGGGAATCATGACAGGAGCAGAGGAAATGGTCTGAAGTTGTGTCAGGGGAGGTTCAGATGAGATCTTAGGAAGAATGACCTTACTGAGAGAGTGGTCAGTCAGTGGGACATCCTGCCCAGGGAGGTGGTGGAGTCACCATCCCTGGAGGTATTTCAGAATCGCGTAGATGTGGCCACTTCAGGGCATGTTCTAGTGGCTGAGATTGTAGCGTGTGGTGGTTGTTGTTGTGGTGAGGTTTTTTTTGGGTGTAGGTGGTGGATTTTTTTGTTTGTTTATAGTTGAACTCAATGATCTCAAAGGTCCCTTCCAACCGTGGTGATTCTGTGAGATAGACACTGCTGCCAGAAAAATAAGCAGGTCTTCGGTTTTAGTGGCTAATTCTGTGGTGTTGTACTGGTAATAAATGGTTGGGAAAGGCTGGAGTCAGGGAACTTGCCTGCCTAAGTCTGTAAATAACGTGAAATACTGCGGCACAAATAGAGGTGTAACACACACACCCCCAGCCCAGAAGTAGAATTTGTGTGACTCCACATATTAAGTACTGCAGTATTTTATCCTGGGAACAGCCTGCTCAGCATAAACGGAACGCATAAATTACTAGAGACAGAGGATAATTAATTAGGTTGATTTATACCTCACAACCCTCCCATCCAGGCCTCTTTCAAGGACTCCTGGTCAGAAATAGAAAACATAATCCTGAGTATTGCCCAGTCTCTAACACTGTCCTGGTCCCCCCCAGGTGATGACGTCTCTAGACATCCCATAAAATTAACATTTTTAATGCTTTTTTGGTACATTTTGTGTGCAGACATGAATGTGGGCATGAGCGCATGAACACGAACACCTTCAAAGTGGAGGTGGGGAGAGGGAATTAATACAAAAAACAAAAGGAGAAATCAATGCAGCTTTGGAACGATGGTGCTGACTAATTAGTAGGAGTTAATAATCCCTTTTTCCCGTTAAAGCACTTATAAAAGTGTGTTTATGCTGGGGGCTGATCATTGATATTCCCGTTTTCAAGCTACCATGGATTTGTGTAAGATCAAATAAATCTGTAGCATTTAGACTTCTACGAACAGAAATAATTACAAAGCATCTCAAGCGAAATGAACAGCTAAACTGGTTAAACTGGGGGAGAGGGGAAGGAAAACAGTTTACATTCCCATATCCCCCAGGGAATAAGCCCGCAGCCCCAGGTCTCCAGGCAGTTTAATTAGGATTTAGTGGCAGCGTTGCTTTCGGGGGCTTTTCGAAAGATAAAAAAGCAGAGGAGGCACAATATCTTACGTTCTTATGGAATGAATTAGCATAAATAATGAGCCTGGGCTTGTAATCTGTCATTTCTAGTGTCTAATAAGTCTGTTGTGGCCGTGCTATGTATTGATTATTGCTGTAATCGTGCTTTTGGGACGTGAAATACGTTCTCCCAGCCTCACCCTTACGGTTTCCTTCTCAACCGCACGTCGGTGAGTGGTGTCAATGTTTTTAATGCCCCTGCAGCTTCCCGTTGTGTTTTCCGCCTCGTTGGGTCCCAGTCGGCCTGGGGGAAAAACTGGGGTTTGAAAAGGAAACCAGTTTGGCACACATACCGGCAAAAAGATGACCAAGTGGCAGTGATTTGTTTGGGGGCGCCGAAGAAATACGGGGGGTGGGGTTGCTAAAGCGGGAATTATGGTTTTGCTGAGCCTTGTAGATTGGGGGAATGTGTTGAGGGAGCAGCAGAGCGAAGCAGAAAAGTCAAACTCTAGAGGGATCCTTTTAAATTAAGGGCGAGGGTTCTTTCCCACAAGGAACTACTGTGTCAGATTGACACAGCTTACCCTTTTTGCCCATCTTTTATTACTTAATGCTAAGTTGGTTGCAATGGCAAAATGCATCTAATAAGGTTTTAATACTCCCTTTCAGAAGGGTTTTCTGGCACGTTGTCTGAAGCCTGTAGAGAATAAGCTTTGCAACCCCGCTCCTCCCATGCCATCGGAGGTGATGGAATTATGCAATTCCGTTAATTTAAGAATGTGTCTTTGCCAGATCAGGGCCTTGGAGATTAGCTTTGAAAAATACTTCTAATTACCTGCAATATTTCTGGGTGAAATACTGCATACAGACAACACGTATCCATTATCCAGTTACCAAATCCTTTTTTTCCTTGGAATGTGAGCTAGGCTGGGACATCAGGGCTGGATCCCAGGAGGTATAGACTTCCTCCTGGTACGGATCACTGGCCAGTCCTTCAAGTGCAGAGGGAAAAAGTGTCAAAGTATCACGCTTGAAAACAACCAAAACATTTGTGAATCTGACGTATTTTCATTGGCTTTAGTCTGTGAAGGGAAAATAGGGAGAAACGTGAAGAGGATACATTGATGTCCTCGTTTCATGGACAACAGGATGCCCATGAGGCAGCAATATGCCCTTGTGGCCAAGAAGGCCGATGAAATCCTGGGGGCTATCAGGAAGAGTTTGACCAGCGGGTAGAGGGAGGTCATTCTCCCCCTCTGTTCTGCTCTGGGTCCAGTTGTTGGCTCCCCAGTTCCATAAGGACAGGGAACTGCTGGAGAGGGTACAGCTGAGGACCACAAAGATGATGAGGAAAGGCTGAGGGACTTGAGTCTTTGGAGTCNGGTTTTGCATGGATTAATGCAGTATGGAAAAGCCCGTTCACTTGTATGCTTTAAAATGGGGTTTACCTGACGTGAATTCTTTTTCTCTGATATTAAATATCATCTTGAGCATTTGTTTACCTTCAGTTTTTACGTGGTTAATATAAAAAGCTCGCTCTGATTTACTGCAAGGGAAATAGTGCATCATCCTTACATGGGATGCTTCTGGATAACAGAAGATCTGGGTGTTCTCTTCAAGAGCCCCTTCACCCTTTTGAGAACTCGTCTTTCTCTGTTTTCTCGCTGTTTCCACTTAAAACACTCCTATTTATAACTTTCGAAAATAGTTTCTATCACTTGTGATACTTGCTGTGTTGGGGTAATTTAAATACGAGGTGGCAAATATTGATCCTTATTTCACAGGAGAGGTGATAATGAAAGTGTTCCCTGTCTAAAGAGAAATCAAAGCATTGTTGAGAAGTGATTACAGTTCTATTATAAATATTTAGTCGGTGGGACAACATATAAACACAGAAATCAACACGATGAGCAATTTTATTTTGACTTTAATGACCGTGTAAATGGGTAAGGTCTCCATTTGGTGGCACACCTTGGGTAAACAGGGCTTTCTCTGCAAACAAGTCTCCCAAAGAGAGGGAAGTCAAAGCCAGGAGGGTTTCCATCCAAAGTGGTACGTGAAAACAAAAATGTTGTTGGAAATGGGTGTAAACAGATGAAATTGGTTGAGAATGAGGCAATTTCCAAAGGTAACAGAAATCTTAATAGTGCAGGAAAATTAGGCATGAGTTTTCTCTCCTAAGGAACTCCAGTCACAGGACCTATTGAAATTTTTATTGGTAAATAACTCCATAAAAATCTGTCAGCAGGAAAATGACTGGACCTTATTGAGAAGGCTTCTTAAGTCTTGAAGTTTTGGACACCAGCTTGCTTTTTTCCCGTTTTATAAATCAACCCACCTATGTCATAGGATTGGAAGTAATGCAAATGGTAGAGGCAGGCAAGAAATAGCTCCACTTCATTTATCATTAAAGCAAACTGGTTTTGGAATGGCAGGCAGACAGTTTAATTTCAAGAATTAATACTTCACCAACGAAAAAGACCAAAAAGTCTTGGTAGATTAAAGTACTTTTTAAGAAGAAACTAACTTAGTAACTTGATACTCTTTTTTTTTTTTTTTACAATACTGATAAAAAAACGTCTTTTTCGGGATATTTTAGGAAGATTCTGAACCTTTCCTCCAAAATTAGCGTCTGACTGAAAGCTCTGCGAGTGCTTTTCCTTTCCTTTTCCTTCCCACCCCCACGAGCGCTGTTCCCATGCGTTGTGCTCAGCATCCTGCCCAGCCAGAAGGCTGATAAGCACAGAATTGGTACCCATTTGGGGATTGCAATGTTGTTGCATTATCATAGGGTATAATTCAGGGTTGATTGGAAAAATCTTGTTATTGAGACATAGGGATGCCACCCAGAGGGACCTGGACAGGAGGGCCCATGCCGAACTCATCAAGTTCAGCCAAGTCAAGTGCAAGGTCCTGCGTCAGGGTCAGAGCAATCCCAGGCACAAATCCAGGTTGGGTGGAGAATGGCTGGAGAGCAGCCCTGAGGAGAAGGACTTGGGAGGGATGGTGGGTGAGAAGCTCAACAGGAGCCGGCAGTGTGCACTGGCAGCCCAGAAAGCCAACCCCATCCTGGGCTGCATCAAAAGCAGCGTGGCCAGCAGGTCCAGGGAGGTGATTCTACCCCTCTGCTCTGCTCTGGTGAGACCCCACCTGGAGTCCTGTGTCCAGCTCTGGAGTCCTCAGCACAGGAAGGACATGGACCTGTTGGAATGGGTCCAGCGGAGGGCTACAAAAGTGCTCCGAGGACTGGAGCCCCTCTGCTGTGAGGACAGGCTGAGAGA
>VXBJ01002325.1:36394-48395 GCA_013400055.1 Nycticryphes semicollaris
TGATAAATATATAAAGGGTGAGTGTCAGGAGGATGGAGCCAGGCTCTTCTCAGTGACAGGCAGTGATAGGACAAGGGGCAATGGGTACAAGCTGGAACATAAGAGGTTCCACTTAAATATGAGGAGGAACTTCTTCATGGTGAGGGTGAGGGAACACTGGAAGGGGCTGCCCAGAGAGGTTGTGGAGTCTCCTTCTCTGGAGACATTCAAACCCCACCTGGACACGTTCCTGTGTGACCTGCTCTGGGTGTTCCTGCTCCGGCAGGGGATTGGACTGGATGAGCTTTCAAGGTCCCTTCCAATCCCTGAGATTCTGTGATATTTATTCATCCGGTTTCTAATCTCAGTGTTGGAGATTGTGCATTTTTGTGGCACTGAGTAACAGTTTTCTCTTCATGTGATCACCTGCTGAATGATGAATTCCAATTCCCAGAGTTTAACCTAAAGACTCAACGATGGGGTTTTTTTTTTATTCCCCTCACGGATTTAATATTCATTGCTCTACTTTTTCATTTCAGCACAAACCCAGTGCTCTGGGTTGCTGTTAATAAGCCCTGATTTCAGTGGTTATGGTGTGTGCATTTTAAATTTCAGTCCTTGGGTAGACTGTGGAAGAGCTGACAAATTCAATTAACTCACTTCAGTAAAAGTAAGCATAAATAAAAATGGGCAAAGGGGGAAAAAAATATAGATACAATCAAGCTACACGAATATTTCTTTCAGGATGCAGGCTGGTTTGTTTATACTAAAGTGCTGAGATTTCTCTTAAGCTTTTATGGAAACTGTTCCCTGAACTTCAACACAAGATATTTGGTGTGGACTTGGTTCCCGGTTTGGGATCACTGGTCTGGAAGACCAGGCTTTTTTCTTCACCCGCTGTGATGGTGTGGAACAACGTTTCCCTGCAATCCAGCTCATTTAATTATTTTCTTTTTTGAGGGGAAAAAAACCACAGAATTTAAAAAAAAAGATGGTCAGATTTCTGTTGAACAGATAGAGTTTAATGGTTTATTGCTTTTTGATTGTGATTTTTAGCTGCTGCTGATTTTATTGCAGAGTTGGGGTTTTTTTATTACCGGAGGATTGCTTTACACTCAACATTGAGTGACTTGGCAGAGGGGAATTGTTTATAAATAATTCTATTTCAAATTATTTGTCTTCCTACTTCACAGCCTATCGATCAAGAAACCAGGGAGAGAGATGGAAAATCAGTGCTGTGGGTATTTGGTGGGTGAAAAATTGCTTTCCTTGGAGGTCTCAAAATGTGGTTTCACTGGATGTTCGTCAAGTGTTGAGCACACGTCTGGTGGAAACCCTCCTGCGTGGGTTCATTAACTCCTCCCCTGTTTAAAATAGCGTCTCAAAGGAGTTTTTTAGGGAAGCAGTGATCAATGAAGGGGAAAATGTACTGATTTCAAAAAAATAACCATCAAAGCCCGATGGGAACGAGGTGTATTTTCGTAGAGCCGGTAGAATTTCACGGACGTGGGTCAAGTTCTTGGGATGAGAGATTCCAGTGCCATTGACTTTGAAGGGACATAGCGGGGGGCTGGAACTCAATGATCTTTAAGGTCCCTTCCAACCCAAACCATTCTATGATTCTATGACTTGGAACTACTCTAGGGCAGATTTATGAGTTTACTCTGAAATTATTTGGGAGATAAAAGAATAAATTCTTTAATAAGGAGCCCTTTGTGATGCTCTCCAGTAGCTGGACGTTGAAGCAAAACCAATTGAGACTGGTTCTTATTTATTTTATTTTTTTTTACATTCACTGGAATAGTTTAACAAGGGCTCTGGATTTCCCAAGATTGGAATTTTTAAATTAAATTGGATTTTTTTTTTCCCCCTAAAAGATATGTCCAAGTCCAGCCGCCGTGATTGGCCTCGAAGGGAGGAAGTAGCTGTGGGAATTCCTATGGCTTGTGTCAGACGAGCTGATCAAAGTGGCTTCTTTTGGCATTAAAAATGGGAGTTACGGGCAAATCGCCAGGAGGGATTTTGGGTTTTTGTTTATCTTACAGATTGCTTTAAGAGGCTGCATGTTAATTCAGAATTTTCTCATTACAAAATGTTCGCTTCCCAGGTACTATCCCCCAGGGTGATCTGACCCAAATAGTACAAAAGAGCACGAGTTGCCAAAATAGTGCTTTTTGACGGACAAAGAAGAATTAAATTGAAAGGGAAACGTTGCAGAAGCGATGTTCTTTCTATGTAATAATCCTTATTCCTCCCACCCTGGTAAAAATTTATCCCAGCCGTGATCTAGACGCGTTCTGCCACCCCATTAGCATGTGAAACTAAAATGCATCTCGATGAGACGTAATTATTTTTAATTGAATGCTGATGAGCCCACGTTCCCAGGAGATGAAATTGGAACAAAATTACTTTCACACATTGCCATTGTAGCAGTGTGTTCGGAATCCGGGGGTTTTGCGTTCATACGTAATGTCTGGCAATTAATCAGGATCGGGGAGAGTGGCTTATTCTTCTGTAAGTATGTAAATAAGCTATTGTTTGGACACTAAAAAGAGAAATATTCTATAGCTTGCCTGAAGAGTTCAGGAGAATGCTAATGAAATGAGTGTCAGACTGAACATCGTTTAATAGTTTGTAGCTGAAAGCAGAAAGGATTTAGGCTTGTGAAAGCCATTTTTCTGCTTAGAGCTGAAAGCCTTCCTGAGGTTCAGCTCCTCTGTAGCATCTGCTCCATTTCCAAGGTGCAGGATGTCACCTCTTGGGTGGAGAATATCCCCTCTTGTATGGAGAACATCCCCGTGTAAGTCAATTTTCTGCTTCAGCCCAAAAGCTCTACTGAAGTTCATCTCCTCTGTAGTATCTGCTGACTTTCTGAGGGTGGAGGATGTCACTTCTTGAGTGGAGAACGTTCCCATGTAAATCAATTTTCTGCTTAGACCCAAAAGTCTTACAGAGGTTCAGCTCCTCTGTAGTATCTGCTGACTTTCGTTGGGTCAGCTGACTTTCCGAGGGTGCAAGATGTCACCTCCTGGGTGGAGAACATCACCTCTTGGGTGGAGAACGTCAGCACGTAAGCCCATTTTCTGCTTAAACCCAAAAACAGTTCTGAGATTCAGCTTCTCTGTAGTATCTGCTGACTTTCTGAGGGTGGAGAATGTCACCTCTTAGGTGGAGAACGTCAACTCTTGGGTACAGAATGTCACCTTTTCATCAGCTTCAATAAGTCACTGGCAGCATGGAGTGTAGTGTGGGTATTCTTTGTTTTGCCCACCTCGGTGACGCACTGTTATCTGTTTTGGTTTCCCAGAAAGCGTTGCATGAACTTCAGCTAGTGAAGGCAACTTAATCAAATGTGTAATTATTGCTTAAATATAGAAAATTATTCACTTGGAAAATAACGAACATATGTTACTGATTCAAAACATCTTCCAATTTGTCAAATTAAAGAGCAGATTCTCACCAAAGCTACATTTTGGCTTATGGAGAAGGTCCTCTTCATCATGAGCTCTCCTTGCAAATCAGCAGACCATGGCTGTCATTCCAGTGCTCGTTATGTTTGGATGAAATGAGTGGAAAATACCGATGGCAGGTAGAATTATGAGAATAATACTAATTGTGATGGAGCTGTTCCAACCAGAATGCCTGAAGTTAAGCATCAAAAGTGTATGCCTTTGTTGGTTTGTTTTAATAGTGAGGAGTTCATTGTTACAATTAATTAAGAACTAAATCCTTAGCCATGGATGTGGAGAGAGAGAGCTGGGAGTGGGTAGTGCCTTAAGTACTAAGATATTCCAAAGAACTTTGCAAACGTTGAGTAAAAAATGATTCACCGATTCCCCCAAAGAATGGTGGATGTCATCTTTGCAGATGTCTCTTGGAGACAGAGATGTAGGCGATTAAGGGATTCAAACCCTTCAATATGAACAGAAAATCGTACGTAGAATCAAGGAATGAAGTTTTGGTGAAGGACTGAAGAACCGGAAGCAACAAGAATCACAGAATCTCAGGGACTGGAAGGGACNTCCTTCTGGAACTGAGGGGCCCAGAACTGGACACAATATTCCAGATGGGGTCTCACCAGGTATGTTGTTAATGTGGGAAGCAAGACATTGGCTTTCAAGGTTGGTTGCAAAGTATCCCACTCCATGAAATGTGTAACATTTTAGGCCAGCGGGGATTTTTAACTGATAAAGGCAAAAATCAAGGATGCAGTTAAAGGAAGAGAAACTCTTGACATCGTAGGTGTCTTTCACTTGAAATGGAGTTTGGTTTGTGGGATATTGTGCATAAAACGTGCGGTTGAGGAGTCTGATTTGGGGTTGACTGAGCGAGCAAACCTGGTTGTCCTACATGTGCCGCCTGACTTCAGGTTACTTAATGGCATGTTAGTTTAAAAGTCATAGATCCAAGAGATAAACCTCATATAATAAAATCCAGATGATTTTTTTTCCTTTCAGTAAGCCCAGACTGTCTCAAAGCCAAGGTTGTGATACAGGAGCTTTGGAGATGTTCTACACAGGGGCCACAGGGTAGAAGCACTGAGTGAAAATACCTGAGAGTTCTCATTTTCCTAATTAATGACTGCTCCTGAGTGTGGAAAAGTTTCTTAAAGATATCTACTTATTTAATATCTGATTAACAATATAAGTGATTAAAAGTGTCATCTTCATGGTTCTCCTTCCAGTGGAGTTTTGGGTGGTCTCTCAGCTGGTCAACCCTTCAATTTCAATTAGGGGTTCTCCAGCAAAGGGGCAAATGCCACCAGTGAGGGGTCGTAAGCACATTGCCCCTGAGCTACTGCATCCTGCAGATCTGGCTGTCTCCCCCAGGGAGGACATGGAGGCTGTACAGCCCCTGGGCAGGAGATGGAGAGAGGGAGCAGGGAATGTTGTCCACCTGCTTAGCGGAGGTGTAGCTGCTAAAGGTTTGGAAACTGGCATCGGATCCATTCATATTGATATAAATGACCCAGAAAATGCCAGATTTGCAGAATTAGTAACCCTGCAAGAACTATTTCTTTCGTTCTTTTCATTTCCAGCTTCTAAGGAAAACATCCAGCTTACAAGAGCTGTCATTTCTTCTCACGTTTTGGTGTCGCCATTGCTCACCACAGCCTGTTTGACCAAGAAATGCAGAGATGGGGGGAAAAAGACTGGGAAAGGGTGGAAATTAGTCAGCTTTTTATTCCAGTCCTCCAAAGGATTGCTTTAAGTTGTGTAAGGAGGTTTTGGATCTCTGCTTTACAGCAGGATGTAGAGCTGTGAGCTGTTCTTAAGTGGTGGAGTGGGTTTTTTTTTGTTCTTTCGTGTTTGTAAGCTGGATTTTTGAGAAAACACTGATGAGAATGCTCCCACTGCACCAGCCGCAGATCAGAAAAAGCAGTGGGAGAGGAAAATAAGAACAACCACAACTGGTTTCCAAAGATGACTAATCCTCCAGCCCCAGTTTAACCTCCAGGACAGTGATTAGCGTTTGGCTTTTCTTCTAAATGCTGGAAATGTTTTCTGGGGCGTCAGCCTAGTTGAAAACTAGTTTAATCCGTGTACGCTAATGAAAGAAGATTTTAAAGTTTCCATTTAATGTTCCTGCCTCCCGTACTTGGTTACTTGAGATATTTCTAGGTGCATAACGTGTGGTATCACATCTCATCTATGTTCCTTATTAGTTATCAAAACATGTTATGGAAGAGGAAAATCCAGTTTTGTAGGCAGGATAAAAAAATCCGGTACGTGACCCGTCAAGAATAGTGCGATATTTCTACTTCTAGTGTGATTATTTTACTTGTAGTTGGTGAAAATTCAATCCTTAGTAAGTTTGCATTGAAGTGCAGTCCAGCTTCACAGAATCACAGAATGCTATGGGCTTGGAAGGGACATCTGGAGATCATCTAGTCCAAAGCAGATCCACCCACAGCAGGTCCCACAGGAAAGTGTCCACATGGGGTTTGAGTGTCTCCAGAAAAGGAGACTCCACCACCTCTCTGGGCAGCCTCTGCCAGGGCTCTGCCGCCCTCACAGGGAAGACGTTCCTCCTCAGGTTGAGATGGAACTTCCCATGTTCCAGTTTGTGCCCATTCCCTCTTGTTCTGTCCCTGGGCACCACTGAAAAAAGCCTGGCCCCATCCTCCTGACACCCACCCCTGAAGTATTTATAAGCATTGAAGCTTGGTGGTCTTCCACTGAGAAGTGAGCCTCAGAGGAGCCTCTGCCATAGCAAAGGTGAACCTCAACCCTACTGACTGTTAGACAACTCTAAAGTTCTTGATGCCGAGCAGAGAGGAATGATCACCTCCCTTGATAGGCTGGCAAAGCTCTGCCTAGTGCAGGCCATGGCTTTCCTTGCCATGAGGGTGCATTGCTGGCCTGCATTCAACTTGGTAGCCACCAGGACCACCAGGTCCTTTTGGTCAGCCCTGCTATTTCCTTTAGAGCTTCACAAGGTTTCTGTTGGCCTGTTTCTTCAGCCTGCCCAGGTCCTCCTGATGAGCAACACAACTCTCTGGAACTTGCCAAGTGTGTTTTCTGCTTGGTCAACCAGGTCATTAATGAAGATGTTGAAGAGTGTTGGCTCTAAAATCAACACATGGGCTATGCCACTAGTGACTGGCCTTTAGGTGGGCTTCACGCTGCTGACCATAGCTCTCTGAGCTCAGTTGTTCAGCCAGTTTTCTGTCCATCTCCCCATCTATTTATCCAGCTTCTGCTTCATCAGTTTGTGACAATTAAAAGATGCTATGATTTTTGTGATTTTGCTTCGCATCTTGACACACCTTTGCTTGTCACCTGGGTAAATTTAAATTCACAAAGATATTTGTATGTGCCTAGAAAGCTACATCGTGTCTCTTCTGAATATCTTGTCTTTCTGTCTCATTGTAATATGTTTGTATTTGGTCCCATTTTGCAACAATTCCAACCCAAAGCGGAGGGGGATTAACGTCCCAACTCATGAGGGTTGCACTTGCTTTTTATGTAGAATAGAAAACTGTTGGTCTTTGCTTTATCATTGTGTTAATTCCGTTCTTGGAAGTGTTTTCTTTTGCTTTCAGGAAAAAAGCACACATGACCTGGAACATCCCTGAAATTTGCCTTTTTGAAAAGTACATTTTGGGGAGGGCATTTTTTTTGTCAGGAATTTGGGAGGATTTTCGCATTGGTAGAGGCCGAGCGAATTGCCGCGGGGGGTGAGATGTATAAAGCTGAGTGGGAGGTAGAAATACACAACCTCTTTTTCTCTGTGGGAACGAGGTTAATTTCCGAATGAATTGAAGACAATGTAAATTTAATTACTGTGCAACATGAGGGACTTAAAAAAATATATATCATGTTGGTTTTGAAGATGGAAAAATATTGCACAACTGCAAGAATGCTTAAATCAAATCTCTATCAGTTTTCCCACCGATGCCAAGACTCGAGTGTGTTTTGTCTGAAGGCAATAAAATAACCTCTCTTTTGAACAACAAGTTTAGGAGCGAATCAGGTAATTTCGGATGATGGCGTACGTGGGAAATAATGACCCTTTTCCTACTGAAAAAGTAACGAACAATGACTTTGAAGCGTTACCTAAAATAAAATCCGCTTTCTCTTGCCTAAGGGCTCTTCATGCCCATGTGACATTTCTAAATCTTACCGGTAACGTCTGTAACACCTTTTCTAACGGAAGAACAAACCTGAGAGGGAGACTGCAGTGAAAAAACGTGATTACCTTTTAGCTCTGTCAAGGTTGGATTATGAAACATGGGTATAAGGTTTGCTTTTTGCTAAATATGGTGCGTATTTTTATAAAAGAAGGAGGGACGGTCACATACAGAGCTCCTTCCGGATGATGACGGGGTTTTTTCCTGCTGTGATCCATGGTTATTTGCATCGCACACGTTTGTTGTTTGAGAGAGGTGATGGAGATAAAAGCTAGTCAAATTCAGTATCCAAATATTTTTCCTTCTTTAAAGACTTCCAGGTGATCCATTTTGTAACTGCCGTCTTGTGGCAGTGACAAATATTTTGAGCTGTCTGTAATATAGTCCTAAAAAAGTTCTCTTGATGGTGAAGTTGACATTGTGTTCTTGATACCTTTATGCCACACTCAGAAATTATGTCTGTACCCATCACAGAATCACAGAATGGTAGATGTTGGAAGGGAACTCTGGAGATCATCTTGTCCAACCCCCTGCCAGAGCAGGGTCACCCAGAGCAGGTCGTACAGGAACGCATCTAGGAGGGTTTGGAATATCTCTAGAGAAGGAGATTCCACCACCTCTCTGGGCAGCCTGTTCCAGGGCTCCACCACTCTCAAAGGAAAGAAGCTTTTCCTCGTGTTGAGATGGACCTTCTTATGTTCCATTTTGTGCCCCTTGCCCTGTCACTGGGCACCACTGAGAAGAGTCTGGCCCCATCCTCTTGCCACCCGTGCTTTAGGTATTGCTTAGCATTGATGAGGTCCTCTCTCAGCCTTCTGTTGTCCAGGCTGAACAGCCCCAGGTCTTTCAGCCTTTCCTCATCAGAGAGATGCTCCAATTCCTTGATCATCTTTGTAGCCTCCTTTGGACTCTCTCTAGCAGTTCCCTGTCCTTCTTGAACTGGGGAGCCCAGAACTGGAGAAATGTTCCATCTGTGACCTTCCCTGGGCAAAGCAGAGGGGGAGGATGACCTCCCTCCGCCTGCTGGCCACGCTCTTCTTGATGGACCCCAGGATGCCATTGGCTTCCTTGGCCACAAGGGCATGTTGCTGGCTCCTGGGCAACTTGTTGTCCACCAGGATTCCCACGTCCCTCTCTGCAGAGCTGCTTTCCTGCAGGTCAGCCCCTAACCTGAGGGACCCGAGACCAACCATGGACCTTACAGGTCCTTACTCTATATTTGTACAAGTTGGTTTTCCCTTTTGCATGTTCTTTTAAGACCTGTAGAACAAGGGGAGGGAAAATCACTGACTTTTCCAAGTTTAGGACGTGACGTTAGGATTGGCAGCTTTAGTGTTTGTCATAAAGACGGACGAAAATAAAGCAGATTAAATGCCTCGTTGGTATTTCTAACATAGATGTAGGAATGAACTTGGGTGCTGTTGAGGGGCTCTAGCTACCAAGAAGAAAGAAGTAGAGAAAATAACGTAAAAAAGTTAACTAAGAGGAATTAAGAAAATGCTGTGGGCCAGCTTCCCAGGACGTTGGCGCAGCTCTTGTACTGAACCGGGCAAGGGCAGGTTGGGGCTTCCAAAAGCCAAAATTAACCTCCATGTGGGTCATTAACTGTAGCTTTTTCCACAGTGAACTGAAGTCTTATGAAATGCTTCATTATCCCTTGTTTTGTTCAGCATCCGCTCCTGTTGGCTTCTGACTGGGTATTAAATTCCCTTAGAAGAAAATAATACTAATTAAAAAACAATTAGTGCTCTTGGTAAATATTTTCTTTCAATGACACGGATATTTTTCAGGATGAAAAGACCTGTTATTTATTTCCTACCTATTTTGATACGAGTTTTCCTTTGGAAAGAGCTTTATTTATGACCGGCTACATTTTGCAGGTTTGGATCTAGGTACATAAATCCACAGAAATTCAACAAAGGGGATTGATGTTGACATTACATTGAAGGATGTGGACAGTTTTTACTGGTGATATTTATTTTTGAAGTGTATTGTTATTATGCTTTTACAGGAAATGTTTAGTAATAGAGGTTAATCTTGGTCTTGGTGTTGAGAAGTATTTAATTTATTGCATTATTTGGCATTACCCTGCGTTTTCCTTGGATTTTTCCTTTTCTTGAGTCGTAGTACTTTCATGTGCCTGTGAAAATTTTCAGTATTTCAGTCTCTTTCAATGCATGTAGACCTGCATGTCAGTGTTATTTGCAGTCAAAAGTTGTATTTCTGACAAATATCTCGCTTGGAGGAAGTTGTGTTTATCTACGTACGTGCATACATTTGTTGTGCCACCTACTGTAGTGTGAATTTTGAGTTCATTTGGATACAAAGCACGATTCTCTCTTCCTTTCAATGTATTTCACGTCCAGCCTGATCAATTCAGAAAGGAACACGTAAGGAAAACGTGAAAATGGCTTAGAAGTTCCTTGTTTGCTGGTCTGAAGGTGTAGTCACCTTCAGTTTCAGAAGGAGCATCCTTCTGAATCACAGGATCACGGGATTGTGTTGGTTGGAAGGAACCTTTCAGATCATCAAGTCCAGCCATAAATATGAATAACTGAAATTGTAGGGGAAGGAAGAAACTGCTGCTCTGCCGGTAGGTTTTGTTAGTAGCACAGCTCAAACTATATACTTTATTGGGTTTTTTTCATGCCTGGAAATACAGTTAAAAGCAGAATTTTAGAACCAAAATCACATGGGTGAAGAAACTCTGCTGAAGAAGGTTGTGATGCACTCAAGTCCAAGGTACTCCGTTTTGCACGCTTAACCGCATTAAAAATAAAAATAGCTTTGATCAACATGGAAATTTCCCTCCAAGTTTAGGAAAGAATAGATTACGGTTGTCTGTGGAGATTTTTAATTCAGCATCTTTGTTTCAAAAGCCAAAACACGGGCTTTAATTAAGCGGTTATACATTGTTTTCTCCGCTGAATGTAGTATTATTCGCTGCTTTGGGTTTTTACATCGTCTTTATTCCCTGTGTGGCCTCAGGGCACACTGAACACATGCCATCTAAACTCTGTCCGGAAGACAAAAAAATACTCATTTCCTTAATTACTGATTTTATTTTTTTTTTTTAGATCCTGTTTTACTCATAACAGTTTCTCAGTGGTTCATGAAGAAAATACAAAATATTTCTGGATTTGGGTTTGAAAAAAAAAATACTACCCGTCCTGAACAGTTAATGGAAGTTATCTACAATTCCAAATGCATTGTCTTTCAGATTTGCTTTCTTTATGGGGTGTTAGAAGTCTAGAGATGACCTCATTGTTATGCAAGAGACATTCCTT
Organism: Nycticryphes semicollaris; assembly: GCA_013400055.1. NCBI lineage: Eukaryota > Metazoa > Chordata > Aves > Charadriiformes > Rostratulidae > Nycticryphes > Nycticryphes semicollaris. The sequence continues at coordinate 47,294 of VXBJ01002325.1, forward strand.
GCATCCAAGGTCATGTTTGGGAGCACATCTCAGTGGTGAGACCTATGGCTGGTTTGAATTTAATAAAAATCATAGGATGGTTTGGGTTGGAAGTGACCTTAAAGACCATCTAGTTCCAACCCCCATGGCTTGGGCAGGGACATATCCCACCAGACCAGGGTGCTCAAAGCTCCACCCAACCTGGTCTTGTGCTTTGGGTGATTTCTGTAAGGTCCTTTGCTTTACTGTAGGGTCCTCATAGGTCCAACTGATTTTCTTTATTTCCTCAAAAAAAAAAAATGGAAAGGCTTTAACTCAGTAGGGTAAGTAAACTCTCTTGTAACGATTGGGGAGAGGCGTGCGGAGACATTGCGAGACCATTAGTGGGACCCTATTAGGATCACTGTGGAGGACGTGTGATCAGGAGGGACACCTGATTGAAGAGAAGGTCAGTGCATTAGGAAAACAATAAAACTCATTCTGCTGGAGCAAGAATGGGAAAGAGACCTTTAGGAGAGGGCTTGGAAAGAGAAGAGAGGAGAGGGGAGAGAAATAAAGAGAGGCCACCCTTTGAGTATTGTGTCCAGTTCTGGGCATCTCAACACAAGAGAGATCTTAAAGTGCTGGATTGAGTGCAGAGGAGGGCAGTGGAGCTGGTGAAGGGCCTGGAGAATAAATCTCATGGAGAGAGATTGAAGGAGCTGGGAGTGTTTAGTTGGAGGAAGAGGAGGCTGAGGGGAGACCTCATTCCTCTAAAACTACTTGGAAGGACATTGTGGAGAGGTTGGTGCTGGTCTCTCCTCACAGGTGATAAGCAATAGAAGGAGACGGAATGGCTTCAAGCTGCACCAACCCACCAAGAGTAGGTTTAGGCTGGACATGAGGAAAGACTTTTCCCCAGAAAGAGTGGTCAGACCCTGGAATGGGCTGCCCAGGGAGGGGGTTGAGTCCCCATCCCTGGATGTGTGTAAGAGTCGTTGAGATGTGGTGTTGGGGGATCTGGTGTAGGGGAGGAATTTGTAGAGTCAGGCTGATGGTTGGACTCGATGATCCCCAGGGTCTTTTCCAACCTGAATGATTCTATGGTACTATGATACTCTGCTGTGGAGTCACTCCACCTGGA
>VXBJ01002326.1:0-47871 GCA_013400055.1 Nycticryphes semicollaris
GTATAGCACACAAGGAAGCTGTGTCTAATATAACAAAAACCAGACAATGGTGGAAGTGTAATATGGTCCAATAAGAAATAGCTTCCAAATAATATCACACCTAGTTCGCCCATCTGGGCTATTTTCCCATTTTTGTTACAGTACTTGGTTTCATTGTGATGTTTATCCTCTCACAAGGCTTTTTCTTCAATATCTTTCTGGAATCAGCTGTAGTCAATACAGAGAGTCCTATCCAAAGAAGAAGTTTTAGAACTTGGCACTGCTTTTACAGGTCATTAAGCAGCCACATGACATCACAAATAAACAAAGCTTCAAGATTTTAATCCATAAATTGAACCATATTTGAGGTATTATGAGGTTGATAGATTCCCATAATATATACTCCAGATACACATTTAACACCTGCATGTATTTCTTTGCACTTTTTTGGTACTAGTGCATGGGAACGTGCAACAAATATCATGGTTATGGTTGTGATCATACCAAACTGAAGCATGTCCCTGGAAATATGGCAGTTTCCAGACTATTTGGGTAACTTTATACTGGGAATGATGTTTTTTTAACCGGACTAGATTGACAGGTTTTATTTTTAAATGCAGTGTGTGATCCATTTTCAGAGTGGGTCTGGGAATTTGATAGATTCTCTGTTGCTGCTCTTTACTGTCTTCCCACAACAGTTTTGGCTTATGAGGTGGATTAAAACCATAAGTATGTTACCCCGTGTTAATGAGAAACCAGTGCCTGATGGTGCATGGAACTGATGCTCTGCAGAACCTGCTCAATTCAGCTTATGGTTATGATGGAAATGATGTTATGATACAGATATTTTCCCCTTATTGCTGTGTCCCTATATATACTCTTTAGGTAATTTTACTTTCCTTCTTTAATGTAATTCATATTGAAGGTGCTGAATGTGTCCAGGTGACTGTCTCTTTAATATTTTGTTCTTTTCTCTCAAGGAAGCCCTTTAAAAAACATGGACACATTCTGGTGAGGAAAGGCACAGAACTGAAGTTTGATTACAACTCCCCCTCTCCCTCCAGCTTCCTTCTCTCCTGCCCTCATCCCCAGTAACCTCATAACATTTTCCAGGAAAGATGATGCTGAGAACATGCTCATGAAAACATCCAGTCCTTACATAGAGTTTCAGCAGCAGAGAGAGGTGAATGCAAATTATATTTTGTTTCACTGTGAAACAGTGATTTCACTATGAGTAGTGATTTTTCATCCCCATTTTGGATAGCAAGAAAACAACATGCAACACCTACAGGAGTAAAAGTCTGTTTTCTTCTCTTTCATCCCTCAAAAGGATTTCAGGGGATATGTCAATGGAAAATGCATGGAATTTCTAGTCCCTTACACTGGAATATCTTATACTGATAATAATAGCAATCTCAAAATATTATTTAAGAAGAATCACTCAGTAGTAGAGACAAATCACTGACCAGAATAGTATTTGGAATAAAAAAACCTGTTCCTGGACTACAGAGAGGAATAAATATAAGCAATTACGTGTATTGAAAGGTGTAACCAAGTAAGTATTATTGTTATTTTTGTAAGATATAAATTAATGACAATATTCAAAATTTACAGGTTTTACTACAGTCTGAACTTCTAATCATAGCATCAATTGTTGTGGGTATTATTTTAAATGAGAAGGAAGAAATCATTAGACTTTTGTTCATTCTGAATTATTTCTTTTCTTGGTTCATGTTTATTTAACAGTCGAAAGATTTGCTCAAGAAATATATGCATCAAGAGCTACTTAATACAATTGTTGGTTGTGCTATAAATGAGCAAGCCATTTCTTTCCTTAAGGAAGATGAAGCAGAGAATAAACTATGTACCTCAGGAAGTGAATGAGAATTTAGACATAAGCTAATGAAACTTGAGAAAGGAGTGATGAATCACAGAACTCTAGGTCATGGAGGAGAACCGTGTAAATCATTGATTTTTTTTTTTTCAGTTTACTGACCCATCTGAAAAATGAGTAGAAAAGAATTGTTTCAAACTAACCTTAAATGTGTTGTTTATCTGCAGCCAAAAAAAAAAAAAAAAAAGAAGAAAAAATATTTTTGAAGTTAGAAATATGAACAAAAAATCCTTGTACTCATTCAGAAGCCAGAGGGTTCATTTGGAATTTGAATACTAGTGTCTTATATCTTACCAAATTTAAAAAAGAGGAAGCAATCTTAGAAATAAGCACTTATTTATAACTGAGTTTGCATTTTGTATGACAACGAATACACATCTGTCTTCCCTGGTCTGTCAGATGAAGTTTAGAGGAAATGACTGAGGCTAAGTTCTGTCTTTTTATTTAAAAAGATACAACTGGACAGTAGCCATAAAGACCTTTACCTAAGTCCTTTTACAGATATGTAGGCCAATATTTAACTAGGCAGCTTTAAACTCGATAAGTTTCAGGTATTTTGAGATGACTGTAAATTCTGACTGCATTTCAAGAAGCTGCCTTATCAGCTTATATTACTGCTGTTTTAATGTGAGAATTTAGCCTTGTAAAGAAAAATTAGACAAAGTGGGCTCAGTTTATCTGCAGCAGTCACAGAGCTAAGAAGAGGGGTCTGTAACTTGCCTATAAGACAGCGAGCTAAAATATGGGCTGTGCTACCTCTCAGTCTTTAAAGCATTACTCCTTCAGCCAGCTGAACCATGACCCTGTCAGTGCTTGCTGTATTAACATTAAATATTCACATAGATATCAGTGGTCTAGAGTCAAGTTAAGAAGAGGTGCCATGGGTGTTGATTCAAAGAAATGCTACGTGAGCCCTGCAAACTGAGACAGAAAGTCCAGGTTGAGGGTCTTTGCAATTTGGGGCCTCCTTACAATCTTTTTCAGAGAACTTAATTTTTCTAAATATTAGATATACATGAAATGAAATCATATTAGCTTCATATTACATATATTAATCTATCTGTTGGATATCTATGAATTACAGTTAAACCATCATCTGGGGATTGTACAACTGGGGATAGATATTTGCATGTGAGAAGAAAATCTGGAGTTCAGACAAGTAACTGTAAGGGAAAATAAAGGAAGAAACTCATTGCCTTTTAAAGTCAAATGAATATTTTCTTCCTGTCACTAGATATAGTGGAAAGTTGTCATACTGCTAATATAAGAAGTGCTGGCTAATTTGAAAAAACATGCAAATGAATGAAATTGAAAAAGATGACTACCAGTGTTAGGCACTCCACCCATTCCTTTTCAAGGAGAATGCATGAAGTCTGAGGTTACTTCTTAAAGGCAGTAATTAACTGGACTGTCGGTGAAAGACATACTTGAAAATGTGCTCTTTCCTGTTACATTTGTCTCCCTCAAATAACTTTGTGATTTGATGTAAAATTGTACTTCCTTATTAGCATAGAGCTAGCTAACCACACATCAAATTGGGATGCTATTTGAACTCACCCTCTGAGAGATCAAATACTTCATCCATCCAGAACAGCTTCCAGAAACTGGAGTGGGATCCTGGGGTCCTATGCCTCGCAAAGCCCTATGCCTCCTTCCATTAAACTGCGACTGTTTAATGGAATTAAATTAACACTATGGCAGTCTCTGTAATACAACAGAAATCTATATGCTAAACACCTATGAGATACTGACTGATTAATTCCTTTGCTGAAAGGCAACTAATTAGCTGCTATTAGGAGGTGACCTAACATTTGAGATAGAAATGTTTATGTATTATTTTTTTAAATGGTATTTTGGCCTTTAGATAAAAGCCCGTGTCACCATATACGTACTAGTCCTACAGTCCTGTATTTTTGTTCTGTAATTGTGGACCATAGAGATGACCAAAAATGGCTGAACCCATTTGCTATATTCATATCATATAATACAGGTTTTTGCTGCAGGCTTTTTTTTTTTTTTCCCCTAAAAGAAATGTGGTTTTACTAGGTCCTGTATATCAATGTGTAGCTTGCCATTAGTTTGGAGGAGGTACATTGAAATCAAACTCTTCCTAAGCCCATCCTTTCCTTCTTACATATACTTATCTCTGCATTTTGATTCTGGCATATTTTCCTAGAGCTAAGTAGACAGAGCAAAAGTGGTAGTCAGATTCCTTTTCTTTCTGGGAGAACAGAGAAGAGATACAGTCACTAAAGTCTGAGTTGCTTGTCTGTTTGAGAAATGTCTTACTATTTCTTCTCAAATGGAACTCAGTATGTATGTTGAAGGATGGGGGTTATATGCCTCCTGTATTTATCTAGCTACTATATCAATATAAAGGTTAGTTTCCTTTTATAAATGCTCTGAAGATTATTATGACAACTATTTTGTGTCAGTGGGCTCTGTACCTCAGCCACAGCCAAGCTGTAAGAAATATTTCTAATGATTAACTTCAGTTTGTATCTTGTTTTATGGAACTCCTCCTCCTTCTTCATGAGATATGAAGACAGTAGGTGCTGGATATCTGATTTACATGCTCTGTATGTTCACTAGGAGATTTTGCTAGGTTCCTGAAATGCCCACTTTCAGTCATGTCTTTTCTAAACTGAACAGACTCAATCTTTTAAATATCTCCTTCTTTGGAGATTACTGTGTTCCCATTATGTATTATGCATAATATTTTATCAATCCTTTCTTCACCTTTCACCTTCAGCGATATCTTTCCTGAGATCTGATGATAAAACTGAATTAAAAATGTCAAGTGATATTTCACAATCAGTTTACACAGTGATGTTATGAACTTCCCAGCATTCATTCCTATTCACTCTTTATGTATCCTAACAATTTCATTTATGCATTTATTCACTATTTATTCTGTACACTGAATAGCAGTTTCACTAAGCCACCTGAAGTGGTACTACATTGATTTTCTGGTTTTGGGGTGGGTTTTTTTCAGAATTGTTACAGCTAATTTCAAAACCAAGAATGTGTGTGTAGTTCAGATTATTTCAATGTCCATTATCAAGCATTTAAGAACAATAAAATTTATAGCCAATGTACTTCCTGTGAATAATTAATCTGATGAAGTTAGTTCTTTCTATGACTCACCCATTGAACTATTTTTTATTCTGATAAAGAATTTGTCATTGGTAATTTTTCAGCCAACAGTTTATGTAAACACATTTCAGTCTTCAGTTGTTCACCTATTCTTTAGTTTGACTAGACATTCATTATATATTATTTGCACTTCCTGATTAGCTATTTAAGTCCAGCTACACTAATAACATTTTAGGCAACAACACATTGCAAATGAACACAGTGAATAGTAGAAAAAAGGAAAGTTCTTCTTCATCCATAGAAACATGTATCCACTTAATGACAATGAGGTTCACATCCCATACAATCATGCCAATAACAACGTTTTTTTATGATATTCACTGATGGCAAAGGACAAAGCTAAAGCTATGATCAGCATGAAAAAAATACCTGAGAATGTAGTAATGTGCCAGGTATTCTGACTTATTTTGGGCATATCATTTACCTAATTTTTTCTGTAAAGAAAGTCTAGGGTTGTATTTCCATGAATAGAAGAGTCAGTATATTTTTTGTGATCAAAAGCGTTTGTATAATGACAGAAGAAGCACAAATCATTGAAGAATGTCATCAGGTGTATCAGAAGCTGTGTGTAGATGCAATGCTGAAGAAATCTGATAACAGAGAAGGAGAAAGAGGCACTAGGAAATTAGCAGAGAATCTCAGAATGCATACAGGAATATTTTAGGTTGACATAGCTAAAGAGTTGACCACAGATCAGAGAACTTTATAAACAATAGCACCAATCACAAAATTGTCAGAGTTAGAAGGAACCTCTAGAGATCATCTAGCCCAACTCCCCTGCAAAAGCAGGATTGCCTACAGTACATTACTCAGGACTGCATCCAGGTGGGTCTCGAAAATCTCCAGAGACGGGGACTCCACTGACCTCCCTGGGCAGCCTGTTCCAGGGCTCTGTCACCCTCACTGTAAAGAAGTTTTTCCTCATTTTGAATGGATATTCCTATGTTCCAGCTTGTTTCCATTGTCCCTTGTCCTGTCACTGGGAAGAGTCCAGCTCCATCCTTCTTCAACCTACCCTCTTTAGATACTTATAAGCATTTATAAGGTCTCTCCTCAGGCTTCTCTTCTCCAGGCTAGAGTCCCAGCTCTCTCAGCCTTCCCTCATAAGGAAGATGCTCCAATCATTTAATCATCTTTGCTGCCCTGTTCTGGACTCTCTGCAGTAGTTCCCTATCTCTCTTGAACTGGAGAGCTGGATGCAGTATTCCAGTTGTGGCCTCACCAATGCAGAGTAGAGGGGTAGAATGACCTCCCTCGACCTACTGGACACACTTTTTCTGTGCAGCCAAGGATTCCATTGACCTTCTTGTCAACAAGGGAACATTGATGGTTTATGGATAGTTTATTATCTACCAGGACCCTCAGATCCTTCTCCTCAGAAGTGCTTTCCAGCAGGTCCACCCCTAACCTATATCGGTGCCCAGAATTCTTCTTCCCCAGGTGNAGCCAAATTGCTTCCTTAGCAACTTATGGCATGATATTTAATGAAGATTCAAGGCAAATCTGACATATGATGTGAAGGGACAAACCATTCTTGCAAGCCCTATATAACCCCAAAAGTACATGCAGTCTGTGCATGCCTAAGCTTTTGAGGCTGCTATATCCTGCTTGCCAAAAGTTTTGCACTAAGCTAGAGTACAGCTGCATAAGTCTGGAAGTCACCAACTACCAAGCATTGAAATGTCAATATGTAATGCAATTTGTGGTTCTATAGTGTGTTCGTCATTTCTACTGCTGCTTCAGGTGCTAAAATGAGTCTATGTGGGTAGTCACCACCTAAATATGTTAAGTCAGCTCTCCTGTCTTGATCCACAAATGAGTCAGGAGTACTAATGACAGCCAGCACTCTTGAGAAACTTGTGTTGCAGTGAGCTGCATTTCTTAAAAGTGCTTTCCTTTCTGGGTCCCTGCCAGTTGCTAACCTGCTGCTCTCTATCCAGACAGTGAATGCAAAATGTCTGGATATGAGCTTAAAAAATTTAACTGGAGACAGAAAAAAACACAGTGGAAAAAAATGATATGAATAACTTGAAGATTTTTTGTAGAACGCAGGTCTCATCTCCTAAAGATCCATGTCAATCCAGCACTTCCCTATTGTAAAAATTCAATTACTTTTCAAGGGTGCTTCTTCCTATAGCTGTTATTGGTCAGGTTTTTCAAGAAGATAAGGTCATATTATGTCACTTGTCTGAATTACACTTTGCAGATCATTAAACTAAACTGCCTAACAATAGGATGTTAAAGTTAGGATAAATTTTAGGTCTTCCTAAATTTTATGTTAGATTGGATCAGATGATCCTTGAGGTCCTTTCCAACCTGGTATTTTATGATTCTATGACTGATCGATTCAGAAGGTGATTCAGGGGTGTATCCTACTCCTTTTTAGGTAAATATAGCCACATGTGTTTTCAATTTTGTTAATTTCAAAGAACATCTCTTAAATTTCTGAAGCAGTAGCCATAAACACAAATGCATCTATCAAGATAACCCAGCTCTAGGTTAAGTAAAAAACCTCTGAAGTATATTAGGTTGCTTCCTATTATCAGCAACAATAGTATTCAAAGATCTTGTAGGAATGTCTGAATTACTCAAACAAAATATTTTCTTTTATACTGCAACACTGACAAGTCTTCCAATTCATGTTTATGAAGTGCCCATTAGAAAATGATCAGTGGGGATTCAAGGTCTTTATAAGTGATGTTTTTCATTATCAGTGAAGCACAGTGACAGCAGAAAGAGCAATGTGAATTGTTATTTGTTTATCATGGTACTCAGATTTGCACAACAGGAATAATTCCACCGGAACTGCTAAACCGACGACTGAGAATACAGATACTAACTCCCTGATCAAAAATAGGGGGCAAGAGGGAGGGAAAACAAACATGATAAATCAAGAGGAGAAAATCAGGATTACAATAGATACAGGTAGGAAAAAAGAGAAAACAGAAGAGACTTAAAAGCAGGAACCAAAAAAGTTTTGTGATAAAGTAAGATGAAACATGAGATAGTTATATGAAATGCACCTGTAGTTTGATAAAAACTGTCTAGAATGAGGAAGAAGATGCCTGTTTAGTCTTTGGTCAGTGCTCCATTATCTCTCAATGTCTCCAGAATCCTTTATGTTAGAATTATACTTCCAAAAGGTACAAAGAGTGAAAAAAAAAAAATGGTAAATGTGTGCTGGACATAGGGGTGGGGAAGAAGTGGAGAATAATTGCAAAATATTATTTAAACAGTTATTCTAAAAGAATTAAATGACATTGTTATAATGGGGACTTTAGGTGAGTATTTTGTGGTGATAAATATATATTCTAGGAATAATAATTTATGATAAGGTAAAGTTACATATTTTTGTGTACTGCAGACATTGAGCAGGTTGGGCTGATATAAAGGCACTGGCATATCCAATGAAAAAAGGTGTGTAGAAGTCCTAAAAAAATCATGAGAAAATCTGTGAATATAGTAGTGGCAATAACCAAAAATACAAGAAGTATTTACATTTTAATAGTAGAAATACCAGAGCTAATACTTTCACAGGTTTTTAAAACCAATTTCTAATTTCTCCACTTTGATACATTGACTCTTGTAGGCTGACAAAATTTGGAAAAGCAGCATTGTAGATTTCCTTTCAGGTAAATGGTTTCTTTGCCAAGCAATATAAACATTGTTAAACTTCTTACAATCTAATTCAATAACCCAGTCTGAAAAATACAAGTGAAATTAAAATTACATGGTAACAAAAATAAAATAGCTTTTAATGATTTTTTTTTCCTAAGGAACCATACAATTCTGCAGATATTAGAATGTTTTAATCTTGCTCCAGAAACTAACCTTTCTTTCTAAATAATAATTTACATACTATTACCCACAATTCTTTGCTGTAAGTTCTTGCTTGCAGTAACTTAAAGAAACTTATGGTTCTGATTATATCTGCAGTAATGCTCAAGCTTGTCATTCCCATACATCTTGAAAAATTCTCAGCTAGAAATATAAATTATCAGATGCCATCTTAGCTTTGAGTGATAGTCCCTACAATTACTAACTACAATAATTTAGGATTTGCCAAAATTAGAATGAGGAATATTGGATCAATTTTCTCCTCATCTTTCTAATTGACAGAACCCACATAGAAAATATACACAGAAAGACTATGTCATTTTTTCAACATCTTTGCTGACTTTTAAGGCAAATCTGTTGAAGATGAAGATAACTTATTTATCTGGAATTATATCTTTAAGAATAAGTTTGAAAATGTTACTGTGGTATTGTGAAATTAAACATTTGAGCAAATGCAAAGTGGATACAATGTTTTGCCAAACTTTTTGTTTAAAATTATTTGCTCTTTTGAATTTACAACCTGCTTATGAATGTGCTTTGATTCCAAATTCCTCAACAGTTTCGTGCAGGTAAATTTCTTCCTATCAGCAGCCCAAAAAATGTGTTCACTAGAGTGACACAGGTCATATATACTTGAGAGCAGCACGTATCTTCATTGAGTGCTACAAATCTCCTGGGTTACATACGACAGGTCGGTACTAGACAGTGAGATAAAGCAGGTCTCTTGCAATTACATTGAATGCTGAAATCGGATTTCTCCTACTTGGAGTTAAGATACCCAATTGAGACTCCTGAGTTAGGAGCCACAACACAGGAAGAGTGTGAGATTTTGTGAAAAGCTGTGCATTTCCATTTTTAAAGGGGAGGAGTCCACTCTGCAAATGAGAAAAATGCAGTAACTGGTTTGACTCTCCCCTTCCAGAATACAGCCTTGAAACACAACTGGTACAAGAGTCAATAATGTTTATTGATGTAGCAACAAGCTGCTAAGAAACTAAAAAATAAAAGAGTCAATAACCTAATTAACTAATGGACACAATGCTGTTATCAATTTATGATTATATCATTTTGCACATTATTATATGCAATTACAAAGCTGTTATTTATCATTCTTAAATCTCATTAATTGCACACAGTTTCTAGTAACATACAATTCTGTCACCCTTTCCTCCCCAGTCAGCTTAGAATTAGGATGCAATTCTGTTGCTCTTTGGTCCACCTTCCCATATGAAGCTTTCCAGGCACAGAACAGAGAGTTCAGGGGGTTGTCCATTGGGGTTCCCTTTGTCACCCTCATGGGCTTGGGTCTGCAGGTCCACAGCACACCCCTACCATCAGAAAGTCTACCCACCTTTGTTGTCTGGTTGATTTTGCATTTTATTCTCCACTTTCCCCTATATCTCCACACACCTTTTCATTGCTTTTCTTCTCTTTTTCTCCCTGGTCTCATCAGAAATATGTAACATGTCAGTTTTCCCCCACTGATTCTACTTTTTTTTACATCAACAACCAAATTTGGTACTTTGGTATTAAAACAAACCTTATCCAGACAAATGAGCATACAGTTCTTCTGATGTGCTTAGTAGGGTTATGCATTGCCATATCTTGTTTTTTTACTGCAGTTGACAAAAATGAAGAACAGAAGCCATATCATTTTTTCTAAAGGAATGGGTATTCTTTGTGTCATTTGCTACTTAGGGTTGATTTTCCTTAATATTTCGTAGAGTATTTAAAAAACCTGAATAGCTTCTGAGTGTAATTGGCATCCCATGTAGCTAACTCACTGTGAAAACTCTGTCTTTCTTGCATCTGTATTTCTTTTCCTTTTTCATTATTCATCAATTTGTCTAGCTCCAGAGTATTACTCTGCTCTTTTTTAATCAAGTACTGTATTGCTGTTAAAAACAGATTCCTTTTCCTTTGTACCAATAAACATAGACATGCTTCATGTAAAATCTGAGTCAAAGCACTTGAATTCTTTGTCTCTTGAGAGCTTCTAAATGTTACGGAAGCCAGATATTCTCCACAGAAAACTTCAAGGAAGTTCAAAAAAGGGAAAAATTGTAGAGTGGTTCTTTAGCAATTTTTCCCTTTTCCTTCTCCTTCTCCTTCTCCTTCTCCTTCTCCTTCTCCTTCTCCTTCTCCTTCTCCTTCTCCTTCTCCTTCTCCTTCTCCCTCTCCTTCCCCTTTTTCTCTTTCTCCTTCTCCTTCTCTCCTTCTCCTTCTCCTTCTCCTTCTCCTTCTCCTTCTCCTTCTTTCTCCTTCTCCTTCTCCTTCCCCTTCTCCTTCTCCTTCTCCTTCTCCTTCTCCCTCTCCTTTTCCTTCTCCTTCTCCCTCTCCTTCCCCTTTTTCTCTTTCTCCTTCTCCTTCTCCTTCTCCTTCTCCTTCTCCTTCTCCTTCTCCTTCTCCTTCTTTCTCCTTCTCCTTCTCCTTTTCCTTCTCCTTCTCCTTCTCCTGAAAATTCAAGAAAAAAGGGGCCAGAGGATGGTTTGGGATTTTTTCTACCACTATGTGACATCAGAGACCTAAATTTCATTCTCTTGCAACTTGATAATATTTGACTTTTGAAGACATTTATGTCACTTTTGTGATTCTCAAAGGCTATTTAAGGGAATGGGTACTTGAATTCAAGGAGTTAAAAATCATAAAAACATGTGAAGATATTGAAGGTCTATTTCTGAAACTCGCATAGCCTTTTTCTTCATATTAGTCTTTCACTCTGAGTATCCAATTTATTGTATAGCGATAGCAACAATTCCTCATCCTGCGGGAGGTTAAACATCTATTCCTGTCCTCTATTTGTGACACCTCCTCAATACTGTGGTCATATATAATATTTTCAAGACATTGCAAAGGTCTTTCAATAGCCAACATCAGGCTCTTAAATACATGATTTCTGTGCTAGCCACAGCTAGTGACAGATGGCGACCTATTGCCAAAGATGTCAGCCAATGCTGAAAGTTTTGTGTTTGTTTTGAAGAAGTTGTGCTTCTTTCATCAGTTCCCTTTAGGAAGCTCCAAACAAAAATCGAATGTTTTAGAATTTAATTTCTAACTGAAATCTACTTTTTCTGTGTTAGTTATACTCTTTTTTTTAAAAGATGTAACAATTCTGAAGAGATTGAACTACAGGTTGGAAATAAAAATAATGCAGATGATCAATTAAGTCAAATGCAGATATCATTATTATGGCATCTGAAATGAGCTTACAAGGCTGAGCAGTGTCTCCTTGTGCTATGGCACATACAGCGTAAAGTAGTGCACATGCATGATTTGATAGACATATGTTTTTTCACTCAGTGCCCAGTGCCAGTTTTGAAAACTAGCCAATATACTTTATCTTGCTTACTTGGAGTATTAATAATGCATACTCTCCAACAAACACAGGCCTGAGGCTCACAACTGATAAAGCATGCATGACAGAATCATTACGTAAGGCATGAAAAACACGATTTTTTAATCAGACATGTTTTTCATGCCTTACATAATGATTCCAGTACACTATTCCAGTACAGCAACTTTTCCAGTATTCTGCAGACCTGGAAACTGATCAAGAATCTTCAGTTCTGATATTTTCTAATGAGATATCTATAGCATACAGACTGGGCTTTTCACTATTATCAAGTAGTACTATGACTTTAAAAGTGAGTAAGTTTTAATACTTGAACTAAAGGGTTAATTATTCTTTCATGTATATGCAGAAGATGTCATACTAGCAAGATGAGCCTGGCCTACTGGGAAGAACAATCTTTTATTCTGCACTTGCATTACTTTTTATAAAGTCTTTCTTTTCCTGAAGACACCGCTTACCAGCCAGCTAGCTCAGTGATAATCAGAGCTAGTCAGACTGCTAAATGGCTCTCATTTGCTCCATGCAAAGTCTTACCTTTATTTATAACCAGTGAAGATTTTTTTGAGAAGCTACTTTGTGCTGCTGCAAGGTATAGTAGATGATTAAGTCACCGTGACAGCAAAAACACAAATATCTCTAGCAAAGAGTTAATAACATGCATAAATCATAATCCAGATCAAACTAACAAACTAATCCATGTGTGACAGAACTATAAATAAGATAGCCTGGGATTTTTTCCCCCAGGAGGAATTAAATTTTGAATTAGGAAGTACAAGATAATAACAATAATAAAAAAAAAAAAAAAAAAAACAACAAAACCACATAGGGAACTTGAAGCAAGTCTGATATCCAGAATCAACTTCTGCTCATATTAAGCTTCATGAAGGAAAACTTTTTTTCATGTACTTGTGGTATAATCTTTTTTTCACAAGAACTGAGCTTGATTTCCCATTGGTAGAAATAAAATACAGAAATTATATAGTAGAATAAGTTATTTTTCTTTACATGACATCTGGTCTTGAACCGGTTTTGAATCAGAACAAAACCTAGTGAAGAGCATTTTATGACAGAGATGTGTGTTGGTCTTTCATTGTGGCAAGTTAAATTAAGTAAAACGTTATAGTAGTAACCATAAAAAAATCAAACCCACGCGAGAGGTTTTTCTAATCGAAAACAAGTTGAAATTACTAGAGAGCCTCCTAATGCTTTTAGTAGGCTTTGACTCAAGTGGGTCATCATTATTAAATTTCTCTCAGGATATAGAACATGGCAGGGTAAGGTAGAGAGAAAAGGTAAGGCAAGGCAAGGCAAGAAAAGGAAAGGCAAGGGAAAGGCAAGGCAAGGCAAGAAAGGAAAAGAAAGGAAAAGAAAAGAAGGAAAAGGAAAAGGAAAAGGAAAAGGAAAAGGAAAAGGAAAAGGAAAAGGAAAAGGAAAAGGAAAAGGAAAAGGAAAAGGAAAAGGAAAAGGAAAAGGAAAAGGAAAAGGAAAAGGAAAAGGAAAAGGAAAAGGAAAAGGAAAAGGAAAAGGAAAAGGAAAAGGAAAAGGAAAAGGAAAAGGAAAAGGAAAAGGAAAAGGAAAAGGAAAAGGAAAAGGAAAAGGAAAAGGAAAAGGAAAAGGAAAAGGAAAAGGAAAAGGAAAAGGAAAAGGAAAAGGAAAAGGAAAAGGAAAAGGAAAAGGAAAAGGAAAAGGAAAAGGAAAAGGAAAAGGAAAAGGAAAAGGAAAAGGAAAAGGAAAAGGAAAAGGAAAAGGAAAAGGAAAAGGAAAAGGAAAAGGAAAAGGAAAAGGAAAAGGAAAAGGAAAAGGAAAAGGAAAAGGAAAAGGAAAAGGAAAAGGAAAAGGAAAAGGAAAAGGAAAAGGAAAAGGAAAAGGAAAAGGAAAAGGAAAAGGAAAAGGAAAAGGAAAAGGAAAAGGAAAAGGAAAAGGAAAAGGAAAAGGAAAAGGAAAAGGAAAAGGAAAAGGAAAAGGAAAAGGAAAAGGAAAAGGAAAAGGAAAAGGAAAAGGAAAAGGAAAAGAAATTTCAGTTGTAAGGTACCTACAACAATCTACCAACAACCTACAACAACTGCCTGTCCAACTGCCTGACCAAATGCAGCATATAAATTATCCAGTTCAAAAGAAATCCTACATTGCTCATGAACAAAAAAGACTAGCTCACCAAGGAGAATGGTGCCATGCATCTCCGGGTCCCACAGCACAGATAATGAATACTTCCTAGCAGTGGTGGCTGCAAAGTGGAAAATAAAGCAGACCCAACCAGGACTCCAGCTGATTTGTAATAATTATGTTGCCTATTTCTTCTCAGTTGCTTAATGAAAAATTACACACTTAGGCATATTTCTTTTGCCACATTTCTCATTCTTAATTGTACTCTCTGGAGCCGGTTATTAATTTGAAGAAGATACAATTATCCAGCAATGCAGGGGTCCTGCTATTTCTTTAAAACTCAATTTTATTAGAAAACAATAAAGTTAAACTGATGACCCTGAGGGGGAAAAATAACAAAACAACAGCAAAAAAAACCGCAGAGATAGTTATTGTCTTTACTAGTTTGGACTAGCTGAGAGAAGAGGTGGAGCTGTGTAAAAATGATGAGACTTTAATAGAATGGCAATTGGTGAAGTGGCTAAAGTGTCTTCTCATAAGCAGCCACATGGCCTTTCTGTACAACAGATGGTAAGTTTACATGTAGACATGACTGGATTGCGTCACCCATCTCAAACACTTGGATTGCAGCTTTGCTGTGCTCATTGAGATGTGTGACTGCAAAGAAAGCCAACAATTCTGAAATGTAATTTCTTCTTTGACTTTTCCTTTAGTCACTCACTCATGCCATTTCCTTACCTGTGTATCCCAGAGGCTTTTGGTGGTTGATAATAGTGACAACAAGAACAATGAGCCTAGTGCTGTCCTCCTCCTTTAACAACCAGTTATCACTTGGAGTACATGTAGGCTGAACCCTCAGGAAATTCATAGACAAGTGACTGTCTTCTAACTTACTATGGAACCATGCATGCAAGTCAGAATTTAGCCCCTGAATCCAGTATATTCATTTGAAAATATTCCCCCTATCTAAATGTACCAGGTTATATAAAATTCCATAGGCTTTCTGAAACCTCTCTTTGGTGTCCATCTCTGAGGAGTCTTGTTTGATATTTATCAGGCTAGATTGTAGACACAGGCACACGACTGATCATCTCTCTGGGATGTCTTTACTGGCATCAAAGCAGATAACATCCACAATTTCCTTTTATTCATCAGAGTGGTAATTAATGCTGTTCTTACGGAAGAAAAAAACAACACTCTTCTGTGTTGCCCTGATACTCTTACTGAGAAAAAATAAATTTATTTACTCCCTTAGTCTGTCTGGTTACTGAAACCAAGGCAGGGACAAAGAATGAGCAGAAACTATCTTTCACTTCCAGATCCCCTCTCCAGATAACTCACACAAAGCTTGATGGCTTTTATTCTTTTCTGTGGATAAATAGTCCAAGCCACCAGCTGTTCATTAGTGGTTTTGACTTGTAGTACTATAAAAAAGTAACAAAAAAGTATCAGTGGGATGATCTAAAAATATATTTACTGACACAGTGTAGAAAGATATCAAGACCTACATCTCTTCTTATGCTCACAGCCATGGCTAAAGATGAATACAAGCAACAGTCACTATCTCTCCACCTCAAACACCCACAAGAATGGAAGAGATTTGCTACTTGGTCTGAAAGTCAACAATTCTGGTTATTTTTAGATCACATTGACAAGAATTCAAAAGTAGGCCCTCACAGAGAATAGGTTTTGCAAGGTAAAGTTCAGTAAGGTGCAGGGTAAAATTTAACTTCAGCTTTTTAATTGTCATAATCAAACAATAGTTATGCTCTTGGGCTTTATCTTTGTAACTGTATGTGCATACAGTACCAGCTAATTTTTTGCACCTTCTGAATTGTAAAATGTCTACTAATTGCTTGATTTTTACAGAGAATCTGTGTACGCTGTTCAGATAGACTTGTGGCTATTCATCACCTTTGCAAACTGAGCCAGATGTTTCAAAGGATCAGAGTGGCCATGCCAAAAAAATACCTCCTATCAAGTTGCTATACCTCAACCATTCAACTGAAACTCTTTCAAATCAAGGAGATATTTGTGTCTATAAGTGCACATTAAATTTTGTACAGAGGGAATAAATATAGCTGAGACACTGAATTACTTAAATTGAGAGTATGTATTCATTTTTTGTAGCTATGATTTGAGGGACACATATAGAAAAATAGAGCCACCCAGTTAGAAATGAAACATTGCATTTCTCTATCATTAATAAGAAATGTAATTAAAAAAATGTTGAAATATTGATTTAAGTAATTCTAGTGCCAAACCAACTGAAACTAGAGGACATTGTTTTAATTTACACACAGGTCCATTTTCATCACTTTGGCAGTGTCAGGTGGGTGCGAATTATACTTACATACTCTTTAAAGCTGAAATGACATGCTAGAGCTCTGCACAGTGGATGCAAAAGAGGCTTCAGAGGGTCAAGAGGGTCTTTTTTAGAGAGAAAGTCTTTTTGAGTATTCAAGAGAAAGTGGGCTCAGATTTGGATGATTGAGAAAAATCTTTTTCTAACACTTCAGTTCATCTGCTGTGGTGTTAGCCATTTTGACCTTCCCAGGGAAGGGGATTAAGAGTTTGTTTACACATTTTTCTAAATGACACAGAAAGAGGTAAGGCTCCAATATGCTCTCTAATCTAAGAGGGCAACAGGCTATGCAGGGAAAAAAGAAGCCTTTTTCTGAGTCTCTTTGAAGTTGCTAAGAGGTTTCAAATGCTAGAGGGTAAAGATGGGTCAGTGGGCAGGGTTGAGAGAAGGTGATCAAAGGTGGAAATTAAAGCATTTCATCATGTAATCCTAAAATTTATTACATTAATAAAGTTACTGCACTGCAGCTACGAGCTGCCCTGCAACTGAAGCTGGCAAAAAGCAGCAGTCGATATTATGTGTCATCGTAGAGTAGTGCAGAGAGGAGGGAAATTTTGCAAGGGCAATAGTCAAGACTTATTGCAGAAATGATCAGAGATATTCACTGGACAGAGCAAATGGACTTCAGCTACTGCAGGCTTGTCTGAGAGTATCTATGTATTCAGTTTATCTGATTTGGGAGGAAAAGTGCCTAAGAAAAACCTGACAACATTTAAAACTGTGGTGAAGTTAAACTGATTTGGCAAACTTGCATGCAGGCTTCCAATCTAGGTACTTTGCTTTATCAGTCTGATTTTTAGTTTTATGAGATGTACTACCAAGAAGTATTACTTCGTAACCTGTTCTGAGCTGCAGATGAGCATCTTTGGTACTTTTGTCTTAGAGCTGATGAATTTTGGGAATGCTTGACAATGGGCACGCAAAGGTGGTTAGGCTGGTGGTCAAAAGCTAGGCTGAAGTCCCACTCAGTCAGTGGAAGTCTCAGATACGTGGGAACCTCTCTTTGTTACATAGGATTCATTAACCTCGTGAGTCATTAGAGCATTCTTCACTGGGATACTCCACTTTTACATACATTTAGCTTGTTCTTCCATGTGAGATTAAACTTGCATATGCTATCATGTTACAACCAAATCTTTCAAGTTGCTGAAAAGAACATTACTACACTTGTAATGTGTAGACCACAGTGGGAATGCCATCATTTGTGCTATTAAGCTAGGGGTTTTTTTTGCTGGTTTTCATGTTGTGGAAGTTGTGGCACTGACCAAGATAGTATGGTGATCCAAACATCTTTCTTTTCCTTCTGGCAAGAAATCATGTGATCAGGACATAACAAATGTTTAACTCATATTAATATGACATTAATAACATTACTAGACTGTCAAAAGTGCCACTGAAATACTGAAGGTTAATTTATATGGAAATCCTCTATCTTCTGCACTTAAGTGAGCCTCTGGTCAACACTGTGATGGTTAAGGAGTGTTTGAGAGCCAGTGATAGAATTTAAGATTTACGGAAGGCTGGATTAATTGAGGCAGCAGTGAATTAAGTGAGAGACCAGGTCACTTCCAAAGTAGAATGCACAGAAAGAGAAGGAAAATAATTCTTCACTCTCATTCCATGAAGGCCAAAAAGTTATACCAGTCAGAAAAGGAGTTTCTCCTAGAGAGAGTTATCAAGAGAAGTCCAGCTAGGGGAATTTATTCATAGAACAGTGAGCAGATTTAAAGATGTTATCTAATTCTCTTTTTATGACCCATGGGATCATGAGGACAGGTAGCTTTGCTACACTAGAAATTCATACTCATTAGTCATCTAGTTAACATGGGAACGAGCAGTGATTGTTTTATTTCATTCAAAATACAAACAAAACAATACATTTAAATTATTAAAAATGTTAAATTATTAAAATATTCAGTATTCAACATTATTAATGTTTAACTGAGTTTATAGATGTATGTTTTGTAACTCTGTTGGTTTGGGGCTTACCTCTAGCAAAATAAGACAATCCAGATTTAATTTAAAAATAAAACATGTATTACCTGAAGATTTGACATTGGTTCTTAAGAGTGTTTTGGAGTCTTAACCTGGTACATATTGGCAGTGAGAAACATGCAAAATTAACATCACTAAAATAAGAGGCAAATATTTCAGCCAATTGGACTAAAAATCCTTGAAATTGAAAACACCAATAACATTCATCTTTGCTCACATGACACTTCCCTTAGGGAGACTGTTAATACATTTAGTGTAGGTGGTGTGTTGAAAATGACTTGTAGAGTTACAAGGTAATGTATTACATTCTTTCCCATAGCTTCTCTTAAAATATAAGGAAAATATTTTTGATGCATTTCCACGGCAGTTTGAAATATAGACAAGCTCTCTCTTTTTTTTTTTTTTTAAAGAATTACTTTGCAAGAATTCACATTAATAAATGACTGTGTTATCATTTCCCAATAAAGAAATAAAACATATCAATAGTTGAACTTGTAGTGCACAAAGTGATCTCACATCTCCCTCTTAAATGAAAAAGAAAATGGAGAACATAAACATACCCTTTCTGCGGTGATTGTTGTCAGTGAGGTCCTTTCATGGTCATCTCCTGACAGGTTGTTTCATTGTTGTTGTGTATAGGCTTGCGTCAGAAACGTCTCTTTCGCTTCATATTCTTTTCCACGTCACCTGTAACTGTGCACTGAAATGGCAGAAGAGTCAGAACAAAGTTCTTTGTCCAGACAACTGGTCATTCCTAGAAGCAGTACAATTTTCTCTAAGTCCCTGCACACCATCCTGGACAGATTTACTGCAGTAGTAAACGCTAGAGGCAATGTCTGTTAAGAAAAGGAAATGTTTTCTGCTGGTTACAGTGGGATTTGTTAAACCTGAAGAAAATAAATGCTGCAGTCTCTGAGTGCATTCCTTCCTCAATTCTCTTCAGAAGCCACATGAGCACATCTGCTTGCTTTTGGTCTCCTTTCTAACAGTTCATAGGAAACATAAGAGCCAAACCTACATCAGAGCCACAATGACAGCAGTACTCTGCTCTTGACCAAGATGGTCTTCTACAACCACAGGGTCTCCTACACCCTGTAGTCATGGACCTGATATGCACCACACTAGATCCTGTAGAAGTCATCAAGGTCTGAACTGCAGAAGCACTTCAAAATTTGAAGGTTGGCGTTATGAAGGGTGGTGACAGCTGACTTACATTAAGCAATGGGTGAATTTGCCTCAGCCATCTGTGGCATTTTTTTCCTAAAAAAAAGGCAAGAAAACCATGTCTCTTTTTCTCTCTTAGGATAATTATATATGATCTATAAAAATTGAAATATTTTAATGTAACATTTGAAAAGACCAACCATTCTGTAATGAGCTTTCAGCGTCAGCTGAAAGTGGAGCTTACTCAGGAAGACAATTGGAAGTCCCTAGATATATCTTATTAATTAACAGGAGGACATCATTGCCAGTGTCTCTGAATAATTTATCCACTCTATTAACTATTTTGATCCTAAAATTTTGTAGATATTCATCCTCTGTGACTGATTGCAGGAAGAATCCTGATTCTTTAATAGTGATATCAATCACTTTTATAGCACTCAGCAGTGATTCTTAGCACCAACTCATAAAACTGGTGTAACAGAGAGATGAATAAGGACTTGTAAATTCAAAGAGCTGTACAGATATTGACTAATCACTGAAACATCATGGTGGCTCACTGAGCCAATATGTTATTATGCGGATGGGAATATTAACATAGAGTGACTTTCTGTATCTTGAAAATTAGAGCTCATGACTTCCCACTTTGTTCTCATTCTTTTCTCTACCACACTGCTTCTGTTTGCCATGCACTAATATTCGATGACAACAACCCAAAACTGCTGAGTACATGCAGCAATCTGAGGAATGTCCACCATCTCTGAATCTCCCATAGGCCTTGCAGAGTGTGTAAGCTCTCAGATGCAAGCAGCTGTGTCCAGCTGAGGAACTGAAGCAATGGACAGCAGATTATGTTGATGTCAAAGTGAGACACACTCATGCATACGTGCATCACTTTGCTGCTGTCTCTCATACCTGACTCACTTCAGTTTTGATACAGAGGGAGGAGATGAACGTTGCATTGCAGCAGCCGAAGCTGGAAGGATGAGCATCAAGAAAGGAAGCAGCAGCATATCTCTTCATGGAGGTGTAAGAAAATCCCTCCTTCTTGTGCCACTGCCCTCAGCATGTGTTTAGGAGTGGTAGGGTGCTGAGGGCTTGACCAGTAAAATGCTGAAAGCCCTGAGCACTGCAGCACACAGGTCCCCAGACTTGTTACAGACTGCTTTTATTTAAATAAGTGCACTATCATTTTGTCCCTACAGGGCAAACACACAGAAATTAGACTAAAGATAGCATTAGGATAATATTCTTACTCATGAAGGTGCCTTCTTTATCACTGCTTATATGTTTATGTTTTACCTCCTTTTAACGTTTTCTTCTCTTTTGTGTACCACTAATTTTTAGTGATGAAGGAGATTGTGCCTTCACTAATCCTCCCCAGTTTTTTGGACTTAATGTAGTAAAATTTAACCTATCAAGAATATCACTGCAATCTGAAGCAGAGAGAATTGTTCTGGAAGGAACTGGCCTGTGTAACAGGACTGTTTGAAAACTTTATTTTCAAACAAAGAGTTGTTTTGGTTTTCTAGCACAGTAATGTATTATAAAAGAATCCACAGGTTTAGAGTGTTAGAGATTACAAGTCTCAACATTTGCTGAAAAAGTAAAGTCCATCAATGTCCTGTATGTGGATTTGCTTCGTGACAATGCCCAGCAAATTGCTGGCTTTCTCGCTTTACTTCAAGAAGTACTGCGATCTCCTCAGACAAAGAGAAACCAGGGCAGTAACTGAATGTGATTGTTTGCAATTGAAATGTATCTAGTTGTGGAAAAGACTAATATACAAATTAAAGGCCTGAACCATGCCCTCCTTAGGTGACTAGAAACCTTTACACTGGCTTTAGCAGACATTAAACCTGGTTCTGTGGGACCAGGCTATATGGATAAATCTGCATTGCTCTGGGCTGTGGCAGCTCTTGATTCCACAAGCTTTCTTTGAAGGAGATTCAAGAACTCAAGGTGTTGTAGCTCTAATGCTAAAAGACTGTGTGAGTCTATGGTCTAATTAGCCACTAAGCAACGTCATTGCTGATGTGAGATAATAAGTGTGAAGCCACAAAGGAAGTGACATTTGTAAAGCTGTTATTTATACCTGTCATCTGATGGTAGATACTTCTGTCCTAGTAAAGTTTTCGTCTTGAATGAGGAGTTAGTTTATATGTAACAACTAATCACCAGTTACTATGCTGGTGGTTTGATTTCCCAAAACGTACTTCAGTGCTAGTTTAAGTCAAAGAAGGGGAATAGGGCCTCCTGTTTTAAAATGGAGCAGCAATGCACAACACTGTCAGTGAAATGAAATGCAGTGTGAGGTTTTCTCAATGGCCTACTGTGCTATATCTCTTTCTAGCATAGGACCTCTTCTTAGCGAAGCTCTTCTTTAACTGCACAAGCCCAATAAACATGGTAGAAGAGCTACAGCTCAGCAGTGAGTTAGACTGAGCTGTAGAAATCCTACAGGCAAGAAAATTGCATGTAAAACATACAGTCCTGTGGTGCATAATACAGATTTTGATAGCATGAGATCTTAAAATAATAGAAAATTGGTTAGGGAGGTCATCTAAACCATCCCTTGCTACATATTCAAGCTATCTTACTATTAATAAGTGGGACCATTATGCACGCATAGCTCAAAATCTTTATGATACTCTCATGTATTCTCTTTGTGATTCTTATATTTTTGCAGCCACAGTCACACTTGGGGAACTGCAAAGCCAAAGTGTTATACATTCTTTTTAAATGATAGGAAGCATTTCTCTCTAGTGATTTAACGTTTCCTTTACAGTAGTTATAAAATAAAATACAAATTTAAATATGCCAACCTTCACATTGTACCATCCTACACATATAAATGCAATATGTAAAAGTACATCAAAAGAGTTTCACTAAAGTGGTAAATTCACTACTCAAAATGCAATTCAGGTTGTCTTAATTTGATTCATTTGTTCCCATGTTTTATGGTATAACCTTCACTCCCTGGTAACATCCAGCTTCTTTCTACAGGACGCTTGACTCATTATTACACAGAACAGTATTTGTTTCCATTCAGCGGTTAAGTTTTGGTTAAAGAACATCTATAATAAAAACTGCTAAGCAACTTGTACAGTAAGGATCACTGCCAGCCTGGCCTATAGGAATGGGTGACAATTTGAACAAACTTGGAGGTTGGCATTGTAAAAATAAATGTTGGGAGAAAAAAATCAGTAAGCTGACTGTCTGGGGTGTAGGCATGAAAGGTGCACTGTTACAGCAGGCTTCCTAATTGTCCTGTATCGCTATCATCAATTCCACACAGCTATCATTTCTTTAATTGCCATGGCAGTTGTACTAAGTGTTGGATACATAAAAAAACACTGATCACAGCATAGAGGATACATTCACACTGCTTTTCTCAATGCTTTCTCACATCTTGAAAAATGTATGATGTGTTTTAAAGGCCAGGTGCATCTATTTACTTCTTTTATCAGAGAGTAGAAATGGAGGCTTAATACCTGTCATGCCTCCCAGGGTTCTTATATACAACAAAATAAGTGTCTGCTGTGATTATTATAAATTTCCTTTTTTCTGTCAGATAGCTTTGCTCTTTGCAGTAGATATAAAATAAATCCAATAGGTAGACCACAAAAAATGGGTTGACATTGTTCGGTGCCCCTTTGCATCTCATAGTGATACTCTTGACCAAGATGTTACCTTGTCAGCTGGCAGCCTGCTACATATGCTAAGCATACACAAGTTAAATTGCAAATCCTTAGAGTGGAGGGTGAAAAAAAAAAAAAAAAAACCAACAAGAAAAAAGAAAAAGGAAGAAAAAAAAAAGATGCATGTAAAAAAAGAAAAAATTACTAATAAAATCAAGCATCATGCAATAGATAGTTATGTCCTTTACTGTGAAATTGTATGTCAGTTCCTACTCTCATGGTCCATCAAATAATACTATTCTAATAATCTGTCAGATCTAATCAGAAGGAGCCAGTCAACCTACCAAAATGTTTTGTGCAGCTGGGAGCTTCATGTCAGGACCAATCAAGCACTACTGTCTCTGTCACTTTATCATATATGTTTTAAATAAAACAAAATAAACTCTGTGCCTAAGGGTTTTTTTTTTTTTAAGATTTCTTTTTATGCTCTTTTTTTTTCCCCTTTGGTAATAATTAGGATTTGATCACCCAAAATCCTGCTTCTCTTCAATAGTTTGACCAGATTTAATCAGGTAAAAAAGCAGATGAGAATGAAAAGAATGATGAGACTGCTTCTTAAAAAGTTTTGGTTTGTTATGGTTTTTTTCCCCAGGCTGGTACAACTCATTTCCACAGATCCTTTTCCCTACACTTTTTAAAGTACCACTAGATAATAAGTATAAATCAAAAGTAGTTTTTTTTCAAAATGTATGATGTAAAATTTGTAATTGCATTTCAAAACCACCAAAAGTTCATTAGGAATAGTTCCCTTTAAATGGCTGAGCAGAAAAACAAAACCAACACCTCTCGAGATTAGTTATTTAGCCACAGAAATATCATGGCATTTTTCACGATCCCAAGCTTCAAAATGTCCCTTTTTAAAAACACACCAACACAGTAGCTGTCCTTCTCTAAGTACTCCATGAAGATTATAAGCACACTAAATCGTTAACAGATTGATGAATATTTATAGTCAGATATTTTTTTTCTTTTATTCAAAACTGTCTGTAGAAGGTTCAGGAGAAGTGTCCAGGATAAAAGTCAGTCTGGAAAAAACATATTAAATAACTCTGTCTCCTGTTGATGAAATATTATTTACTTCTCGAACTTGATTCCTAAAGACTCTATCAAGGGTAGGTCTATATGAATATTTAGGCTCTGGCCCTTTGTTCACAGTCTGAATCCAGAACCACATCCTTTTATAGGCTATGATCCAGGCTGGGATGTTTTTTCCTTGTTTAAGCACACAGGGAAGCTCTTCCCTGGTGTGACAAAGGTCTTCTTGAGCAGACAGAGAATTTTCTTTCTATACAAGCTACCTGGATGGACTGGTACTGAGTCTTGATGGAGAATAAGGCAGAAAATCAGACGTTCCCCTATGTGTAGGAGTTAAGCAGGTACCTCAGCTACTCTTTTGACACCGTGTTGAACCAACCTTCCAGAAGCTCAGTGTCTTTTTCCTTGAAGAGTGCAAAGATATTAATTATTGTCTCCTCACCCTCAACAGCTAGAAATGTGTGTCTCCATGCCCTGGCCTTGCCCTTCAGCCCCCTGTTAATCCTGCTTCAGATGTCAGTGAGCAGATATTGGTGTTATAGCTAAGTGTATTGCAGGAACTCTTGTCTGCAAAGACTTCTGCACCTGTCACATGAGTGAACTGAAGCATACATGAATTGAGGAAAATAGCTCATTTGGAGAAGTTGTGTCAACGAGTGTTCCTCAGGTCTATCCTACTTAAGAAAACCTTTGTTCAACTACCTCATGAAAATTGAAGTATTTTATCCTCAATAAGTATGGAAAATTTCGCATTTTTGCAGAAAGATGACTTTCTAAACTAGCTCAGATGAGCCCACTTCTTGCTTGAAAATTGTCCATTCCATTTGATTCCAACTGTACAAAAAAATCTCTTAATACGTTATCTAAGGGACCTCCAACCACTCTTCTTTAAATGTATATTGCAAATGTTTCTCTTTATTGTCTCCCTGTCTCTGTGCAAGGTAAATATCTTTTGAATGCTCTCTGATTACTTGGGAGATAAGATTTTATCTTTCTAATCTTACACAGAGCCTTTTCTTTTATATTTCTCATATATATCCAGTATTTTTCTCTAAATCAACACAAAAAAACCTTGCCAACCCAAAGCCTATACTGGCTACAATTCCCTGGCTCTCCCCAAAGCTCATCTGAATTCTGGGTTGCAGGGTTTCCTCTAATAGGATAGCGCACTGCAATGGTTAGCTGTCCTCACAATCACAGATGCTCTATTTCCATGACAGACTAGTAAACAGAAAACATCAATCACAAGGGAAAAAAAGTAAATTACCATTTAGCGTTGCATAGCATTTCCATTCAGAAAATACTGGTATGCTCAAAAAACTAGCTTAAATCAGCTAACTTAAAGCTAGCTGATACATTTTCAGAATTTCTATACAGGCTAAGAGCTTAACCCTCCATGGCTGTATTTTCTTTGCAGTTCAGATATTTTTTTTTATATATTTTTCTGTTTTTTGGAAGAATATAAGAATTATTTCTCCTATTTTGTCCAGGAATAATCTCAGACAAATCAAGGTGAAAGACGGGTTTTCCCTTAAATTCAAGCAGAATATGCAGGATTTCAAAGTTCAAAGAATTTTCAAAGATGTCTCACACCATATTAAAAGATACTGACCCATTGAAGCTTTGTGATCATTCTTGAAACAGTTGATGATCATGAGGAGTGAGCAATCTGACAATGCAGAATACACAGGTCTTCTGTCCTTCCTGAGTCTCTTCCTTACAAGCATATTTTGATTACATTGAGGATGCCCAGAAATGTATTTATGAACTCTCATTAAGGATTCTTTATGTGTGGTGAGACTGAACACTGAGATCCCCTTGTCTTAAGCCCTGCCACAAGCAAGAGTATTGGACTAGTGAAAATGTTTTAAAATCTTTCATTTCCAGATTGGACAAGGCGAGTGCTCAAAAATTAGTTATTCCAGGGCAGAAAAAAAACCAGAGCCTGTGATGTACTCCCATCATAGCCTGGTACTTGGTGCTCTGTAGCTGAGCTTCCTTAAGAAGGAGTTGCATATGCTGTTGGAGGTTTACAGTTTATGGTGATCCTGCCTGTCAGTATCATGTAGTTAACTTGTCATCTTTAATAGTCCCAGGATGGGGATTCCTGAAATAATTACACCAAGCTAACTATCTGAAGTCTGAATCACTGCAGATGCCGCTTGACTGGTTGGAGTGCAGCACAAACTCTTCTCTCCAGCAACCCATTTATCTGAGATGAGTCAGGAAAGCAGTGATCTCATTACTCTTACAAGCACCATTCTGGGATATAGTTTAGTCACAGGGATTGTATATTTTATTTTTTTTTTTTTTTTTTTTTTCAGAAGGGTTAATATGAACGACAAAGTCATCAGAGCAATAAATGTGGTTTAATTCAGGTTCATGCCATCTGAATAAAAGTCTTCAGGCAAACTTGTCAAAAACAAGTAGATAAAATTAAACTTCTGAGTCATCCCAATGATTTTGGATTCAAGAGCTTATCTCCACATACATTCTTTAAGATGTTAGGCATATACCTTCATATACCAAGAAATACCTTTCTATATCTGATTAGAAACACATGAATTATTGACTTTTCAGTTCAGTGAATGAATCATACACACACAAAAGCAAAAAAAAAAAAAAAATCCAAAACACTGAAAGACAGAGCAATCAGTTCCAGAAAAGGAAGTGCATTCCCCAGGAGTCATGTATGTGGAAAACCATGAAGTACTTGGCTGACATTGGTATGGTGGTCTAAATCCCGCATCACACTGACATGTCTTTAATGGACCAGGTAATAGGACAGAGAAAAAGACATTTCTGCCTGTTCACATATCCAGTGCTTACATACAGACAGTGAAAAGCATGTCCAACTTCTCCAAGTCCCCATTGGAAAGGAAGGAAAAGAGATCAATATCTAATCCAAAGACAGAGTGAGTAGTAGTAATAGGTATAGTAACAGGCTGCTCTGTTTTTTGCTTTGGCAGCAGTAGCCAGAGGCTTAATAATGGTGATAGCTGGGACAAAAACCATTCCTGGTTCTGGATACGCTGAATATGGATCTGATGGATATGCTGTCCATCATCTTATCCCAGTGCCTGGCATTCTGGAGGTTTTCATACAAGCCAGCAAGGGGTCCAAAGAAGAATTCCTGAATATTTACCCATATCTTGCAGTATTCCAGTATTTGTGGAACCCTTTTGGAATTATGCAAATTTGCCTTGATCTCCCTCATGTTCTCTTTGGATCCCACTTCACTTTACCAAACAGAAGAAAACAATCAATAAAACAATATAAAAGTGAGAGAAGGAATCAGATAAAAAAATATCTCTTGGTGACAAGGTGAATTCCTGTAGCTACTGACTGGGCTTCTGACAAAGACTCTAGTTGCAACAGTACCTATTGTGAAATGAGAAGCTGTGCAGTGTTTTAAAAACACTCTGTATTTTCCACTGTTAGAAGTAGCACTCTGGATAACCTTGGAATGATATAATCCACACAATGGATAATCTAGGTCATGATAGGTTCCATAATAAAGGGATTAACCACTGTCATTCCCTAACTGCCTTCTCTGTTTAAAATTTTAATCTAGTATAAATTATTTTTGGTGAGTCTCTGCAGGGAACTGAAGGCACGACTCCGGATGTGAGTGAATCAGAAGACCCTTTATTCTGGTTTCAGACTCATATTTATACCACTCACTGCCTTGTTCATGCAAAACACTTTAACTTATCATTGGCTAACATCCATTGTTCACGCGCTCAGAATTAGCTTAGGATTGGTTATCATGCGGTTAACATGAGCTATGTGTTTTGGAATAATAAACTGCTCAGCCATTCTGACCTTGCTCTTCTCTGTTTTCTATTTCCTTATCTTATCTTGCCTGTTCAAGATCCTAGTATTTTGAGATTGCTGTCTGCAAGCCTGATACAGGTCTCAATCTAGTTTAGGAGAAATTCCTACAATTCTCTGGTCTTCAGCAATGGTAAAAATTTCCCTATGAGAATTCACTGACGGAAGCCAAGGTGGACATCAATCACTCCTGGTCTTATGGAGTGCAGCTGCCCGAAACCCAAAGATACAGGTTTAATAAAGCCAGTGGTTCTAGATTCAAATTTAGACAGAAGAAAATAATAATTTTAAAGATTTTTTTTTTTGTTTTTTGCTTTCAACTAGCTCTACTTCTGATATATACTTAATGTCAGGGCAACCTCAAAACAAGAGACAAAGACAAGATTTGAAGGCTTTAGTGGGCAATAGCTGAAAGAGGCTAAGGTCTGACTGCTAGCCAGTTTTATTAGCTCTTGTGATAATACACCCAGGATAGCTGTAGACATAATACTTACAAAACGTCATCTTTGAATGGGTAATTGAGTAATGTTGACAATTTAGAGGCAGCAGGATAAAGCAGGGTACTGAGTTTTCAAACTTGAGTTTCAAAACATCTCTGTTTCTGCCTTTAGTTTTCTTGCAGATACCAAACTTTTCTTCTGTGCTTGTACATTTATCTTTTTCTTTCATTTTCTTATAAGGTACTTCCACATTTCAGAGCTACATTAAT
Organism: Nycticryphes semicollaris; assembly: GCA_013400055.1. Lineage (NCBI taxonomy): Eukaryota > Metazoa > Chordata > Aves > Charadriiformes > Rostratulidae > Nycticryphes > Nycticryphes semicollaris. Next base: position 29,122 of record VXBJ01002326.1, read on the forward strand.
TCCATTTCTTATCAGTCATATAACTGGAGTCTTCCGTGACATCAACACTAAATATAGACTTCACTTCTACTTGCCCCTGAAGTCCTAATCCACACAGTTTTTCAAAAAGCAAGCATTTTTCTTGGGAACTTGCCGGTTCCAACAAAATTTTCACCCAGAATGTTCCACTGACTCAAGGGCTGGATAGTGGACTGAAGAACAGAGAATTCATAAAAGGCAGATATGTCAGGCATTCACACTGCATGTAATGGACTATGATCTTGGTCTCTGTCCTGCATTGTACTTCTACTCCATGCAAGGGGCCTTTCAGGCCATTGTCTCTTCTCAGTATCTCTCCAGAGTGGTTTCAGTGTGTTTCAAAACGTTTCATTCACGTGTGGCAGTCGGTTGACAATGGAGAGACTACCTGGTTTTGCCATTTATCTGTGATGCAGAAGCATGAAAAATGTATGTCTCCACCAGGAAATTTTATTGGGCAAGGACAATAGCTGGAAGAGACATGTAGGATTTACCCAGGGAGCCAGAGATGGGGGTGGTATTTTGTTACTGTTCACCTTTCAGTGTTTTCTGAATTTCTGCTACCCCCCCCCCCGCCTTTCATAGGAAAGGGGTTTCAAGACAAATATTAATTTACAGCATTACCTTATGTGTTTCAAGAGCTTGTTAAATATTTAAAGAGATTTGTCCCTGCTCCAAGAATGTCACAACTTACAAACGTAAGAGGGATGATACATATTTTTTATCTTGTTAGAAAGATGTCAATTTAAATTATGTTTGCCTTATTCAGCATGGAAGTCTCCTAATACTGTAGAGGAGAGTGTGGAAATCCACTATATATTGATGAGCTTGTATTGTTTATTTGTTGTATGAAAACCACCACTGAGACTATTCTGAAAATCACTGAATTCAATAAAAAAGAGACTCAGGAACTTCATGTACTTTGAACCATAACTTTGGGTGTGGGAGGTGATGGTGGTAATGGAGAGTGTTTCCTAAATATAAGATCTTGCTCTGGCTGCTGAAATTCTGTTCCTTCACATGATGGTTTCTGTATCTCTCTCGAGTATCTGTGGTGGACTAGAGTAGAACCCCTGAGGATATTAGTCTGTGTTGCATCTGTATTCAAAGGGAAAGGGACTGTGAAAAATAAAAATCTCTTAATATGGTTGCCCCATATAGCTTATGCTGCAACAAAAGTAGATGTTCAGCAAACAAGTTGTCTGTATCTTGTTTATAGTCAGTGGAGAAACACAGCTTCAGAGAGTGATTTATCCTATTTATCTAAACACCTACTAAACTCAGGTTGGTAATCACACAGAATCACAGAATATCAAGGATTGGAAGGGACCTCAAAAGATCATCTAGTCCAATACCCCTGCCCCCCATTATGGAGTCCTGTCTCTCCAGATGCCCCAAACTTTCATTTACATTAAATACTCAGTAGAAATCTCATTCTTAAGAATTTGAAAGCAAATAGGCATTTTGCCTTATTTCTGCCTTGATGCCAAAATATCTAGTTCAGTCTACAACACAGAGAAATGACACTGGTATGCAACATAGAACTGGTAGTCCTCAGGGCTACAAGTCACTCTCTTGTTCTATAAATAGGACCAGAGGCAAGGCAAGATAATTTGCCTTTGCATTTTACAAGCACTGGTATTTTATAACTGGCAGAAGCTAAGGAAAACACCATTTGATTTGCATGATGAGCGACAGTGTTACTGGGGCTAACAAACTCATTTCAATAGATGTACTCTCAGCCAAACAATACATTCATTAAAAGAGCAGTTTTGTGATTAGACAGTGGAGCAAATAGTGCTTTTTTCCTATTTCACCATCAGAGCCACTTTACATAAGCAATAACAGAGAGCAGGGCGTATGTTTATTTGGCTCTACTTGTTCTGTGAATGAACAATAACAGTTTTATGGCTTTTCGATGCCACAGCAGAGTGGAACAGGTGATGACACTAGATCTGTGCACCCACAAATATACAGTAACAAAGCTGAGTGATTTTACAGGCAAGGATGACGATTCAGTTTGGCAGGATTTGTCACCCTTCCAAATTATTAGACAGGGCAATTTTAGCAGCAAGAATGTTACTAGTATCAAAGTGAATATTAGCAGGGTCTGGAAAAAGGAACATTTCACTGGATTGTACCCGATATTTGCTTTTGCCCTTGCAGCCATGTCCTCAGCTTTAGGTGATTTGCTCACAGTATATTTTGTGGGGATTTATAGAATTATAGAATCATAGAATGGTAAGACTTGGAAAGGACATTAAAGATCATCAAGTTCCCACCCCCCTGCCATGGGCAAGGACACCTCCCACTAGACCAGGTTGCTCAAAGCCCCATCCAGCCTGGCTTTAAACACTTCTAGAGATGGAGCATCCACAACTTCTCTGGGCAACCTGTTCCTGTGCCTCACCTCCCTCACAATAAACAATTTCTTTCTGGTATCTAATTTAAATCTCCCTTCTTTCAATTTAAAACCATTACCCCTTGTCCTGTCACTACACTTCCTGACAAAGGGTCCCTCTCCAGCTTTCCTGTAGGCTCCTTTTAGATATTGGAAGGCTGCTATAAGGTCTCCCCGGAGCCTTCTCTTCTCCAGGCTGAACGACTCCAGCTGTCTCAACCTGTCTTCATAGGAGAGGTGCTCCATCCCTCTGATCATCACAATTATTTGCAAAGAGATGTATGTGACTCACAGATTTCTTACCCAAGACTATAAGAATCCTTACTTGAGATCGCTATTACTTACTCAAGATTATCTGTGCTCACAGAACACATGAATCTTGTCTCAGCTTGATGAGGTGAAGATGGTCTGTCCATCTTCTAATGTATTCTATAAGGAGTGTGCAAAAAATATATATACTTAATCCACCCTCTTAGTGAGCTAATTTCTGCATTTCATTAGGCTAATTAAAGGTGAAGCAATTATAACCACATTTATATCACAAATACAAATAGATCATTAAGTCAATAGATTCAAATCATTAATACTCCAAATCAATACAACAGTTAAAGAAATTGAATGATGATGTTGACAATTCAAAGAGAATGTTTTCTGTTTGACTTGCTTTGCGAAAATTCAGAGAGCGGGTTTCTTGTTATTTGAAAAACTAACAAGTATTCTTGAGTACACAGCATGTTGACATAATTGATGAAGGATAAAGATATTAATACAATCTATTCTTTGCAGGCTAAAAGCATTCATTCTATTTTGTGGGCAAAAAAATATGACTCAATGCAAGTACTCAAGAACAACTATTTCTTTCAAAATTGCCACAGATCACCAACATCAACAGGTCAGAGATAATCTCAGTTGCTAAAATCTGTTGACTATCCATCCACATTAATATCTACTTGTTTCAAACCAGTCTCTCAGAGCAATATACTGTTTAAAAAAATTACTGAAAATGTATAAAATGTGCTGCTCAGAATCGACATGATCAAGAAGGGAAAGAATCAGCTAACAAGTGAATTAACTTTCCTCACACAGAAACCTCAGAATAAAATGTTTATTTAGGACAAAGAAAGACTACAAGAGAAAACAAATCATGGAATGGGGTAGAAGAAAATAGAGGGTTTAGATAGATAAAGATATTGGGTATGAAACCACCAAAGAAGGAAACAGAACAGAAGGAACAGAGAAAAGATAGCAGCTAATAGAAAGGAAAAGAATCAAAGGGAATTAAGGACCCACAAAAGATTTTATTTAACTAAATTGAAAAGGGGAAAGTAAAAACAGATAAAAGAGGGTTGGAAAATTGTACCATTGTATCACCAAAAGAAAGAAAGAGACAAAAGAACAGTGAGGAGAAAACATTAGAGTTGACAGAAAAAGAGTGAAAAAGTAGTAAAGAGGTTATCTTCACTTTACTTTACTTTTACCCATTTCCTCACGGGTGTCCATCACTTCTGGTGTTCCCAGTGTTGATCCAGAAACTGTCATTACCATTACCATGGATTTTCAGCAAGACTTACAGCACAGAGGCAGTTTCAGTGAGATAGCAATGTGCAATTATTTAAAAAGAAATGGCATGGCCTGAACAATTATATTATTGATGAAACAGTAGAATGACTAGTAAGGGATCCTGATTGATAAAGAAATTAAAGAATTTACAGAAGAAAAGATTTATCAAGCTGACTGGATATGTTTTGACAGCACTATAAAGTTAGCCAGCAAAAGCAAAACTGTTGATGTAACATACTAAGGCAGAATATTTAACTTGATATCTGATGACTTCCAGATTAATAAATTGAAATAGTATAAAACCAACAGGTTAGACTGTAATCAAACCCTGCTGAAATAATAGTCCTAAAATACTCTTAGAAACAGGAAATCTTGCTAAGCTTCTGCCTGTACTGTGATCTCATATGGATTGGATCTTATCTGAGAGGACTTAACATTTTTTCTCATACTAAAATAAATTAATCTTCTGCCATAATCTTGAAAGATACCTGTAAATCATATTAATAAATTTTTCAGGTGATATAATATGAAAGAAATGTAAAATAATGCCCAAGAGAAGTTGATGACAGAAAATACTGAGATAAAAATTCACCATGAGGAGGCAAAAAATGCAAAGAAACAAAGTTTCTTAGAGTATACCCAAATATAAAATCATACCTCTCATAAAAGAAGGATATCAGACATAATTGCAGATTAGAAGATCTTATAATAGGAAATACTAATAATGATGTGAGGTTTATGATGCAGAATTACAGTTCCCACTGTAACAAGAGCGGCCAAAACAGTCACGATCATCAAACGTGCAGTTGGGGAGTGCTGAGTAGGAAAATTTACATTTTCTTTTGCAATTAGCACTGAAGTGACTGCTATTGGAGTACCACATCTTGACATTGCCTGTCCTTTAAAATGGGAATTTAAGAGACTGGAAAGAATTCAGAGAATACTGAGAAAAAATTAATGAGTTAGAAGTATATCTTGAGAGTTTAATCTACCTAGATCACCAAAAACCAGCTATGGGCAAGTTGTTTACAGTCTACATACTTGGAGAGCAAATAAATATTAGCAGCAATATATACTTGGAGAGCAAATCAAAATTTGGGGTTCTTATTTGTTATTTTTTCCTAATTTTCATCCAAAAGCAATTAATGTCTTGTTTTTCTTCAATATAACATGAAAGATTCCGGCAAGAACAAAAATGGTATTTTTAACAACAGAACTATTCAGTCACTGTGGCAATGTATCCAGGCAGGTAATACATTCTGCATCACTGAAAATGTATATAGGAATATTTGATATTTTGCTCAAAGAGATATTCTAGCTCAAGGACAGCTAGTGGAGGTGAAGTGAGAATTAATAAAGGGCAATCCAATGGTCTGTGTTAGGAGGAGGTCAGACCTGCAGATTGTGATGTGCTTTCCTGGCCCTGACATCTATTAAACCCACATAAGCACATACTCGGGAAAAACTTGACATTGCTATTAATGCCTGCCTGCTAAAAGAAGTCGGGTGGTATAGGTTTGAAACTGTGTAACACATGTACAGTGCTATAAATTAAGGAAATGTGGTAAAAATCTGTTAAAAAACCTAAATAATAAAAAAGGAGGTGTAGTCTCCTTGTCCTTGAAGCTAGCAAGTAATTTTAAAACATTTAAAAAAAAAAAAAAAGTTTCAAGGCTCTCAACATCTATCAGACCTGGGGTAGTAAAAAAAGGGCCAACATTCAGGACCAGTTTTGGGGATGCAGCATCAGTCTCATGCCCAGAGAGGCTCCAACGGTCCATATACCTGTCTGAGTATCTTAAAGATTGGATCCCACTTTCTTAGAACTTCCACATCCCCTCAAAACCTAGGGTCGGACCAACATACATTTAAAATTTGAATCTGTAACTGCTTCTTAAAACAAAGGGTCAGCATCAGCACCAGCACTTATGCTGCAGGGAGAAAAACAGAAGTATTTATATGGTATAAATAATGACACTTTGCATCATTGGTTCCAAAGATTTGCTTTGAAACTTGGGTAAACCCTCAAAACTTGTGATGATTTTGCAACTTGGGCAAGAGGGAGGTTTGCAAGTGCCTGACACTGAGAGATAGTGCTGCTCTGCAGGGTTTCCTGCCTTCTGTCAGTGAGGTCCAAGGATGGACTATTCACTTGGTTTGTATCCCCAGGTCTCATTGGTCCTGAACTCCCTCTGGATATATTTTGAGATGTTTTGATACTTTTGTTATATTGAAATGAAGAGCAGCTCTTGTAATTTGATTCATTTTCTCCTTGTAACATGTATGCGTGTGACATGTCTCCCTCCCTCCTCCCGGGGAGCTTCCAGTGTTACTGAGTAACTATTGGCTTTTATTTTCAATCAGGATCTGTCATTATTACAATTAATTCGGACTTTCACTGAAAAATATGTGCCCAAACAATGAGACTTCCTGCCTTCCCTGTCTCCTCTCTCCAGGGAAGGAGGCAATAATCCTCTCTTTGCCATGCGCTGCTTAGGTACAAACTAATTATATTTAGGAAGGGCAAGAGTTGTTCTGGAGTCATACACTAGCAGGGAAGAGGGGCTTGGCTTCAACTGTTAAATGACCTGCCATTCCCATGACTTCTTCTCTTCTCTCCCTTCACATTAAAAATGTGACTCCAGCCTGCGTCACATGAAGCAGACTGGCAAGGAAGTCAGATAGCAAGTAGATATTGTAACTAATGCATCCTGCAGAGGCAGTCTTCTGTTTGTTACTTGTGTCACATCATTTACTGACAGTTCTGAAAAAACCCCCACAACACCTCTCTGTCTTTTGCAATGTGGCTTTATTCTGTTTTCTGTTAGTATGGTGTAGTAAGCTGTCTTTTTAAAGGCTGTAGGAGGAAGAGAGAATGCTATGCAAGCTTTTCGCAGAGAACATAAAGCCATTTGTATCATTATTTAGGCATTGTCATTAGAAGGCTGTTCCCTTACAACATTATTAACTTCAAAGAAGCCTTAACATGGCATGAAAGTTCCTGTTGTCAGCAAAATTGTTATCCATATATATTCCACCTTTTGATCTCATAACTGACAGCTGCTGCTAAGATTTTGTGGCATGTGATACTAGGAGCAGGGAAAATTGCTTGACTGAGGAAGATACATGACCGGATGTGCTTTAGCTCCCAGAAGTCTAGCAAAACCACTCCGTTCAGGAGCTAAATTCAACTATGCAGTCATGGAGAAGCAACTCTCTCTGGCCCACTAACATTATGTGGGAGACACTCGACTAATGCCACACAAAATAAATTACATCATTGCTAGTGCTTCATTAATAGTTCCCACGGCTAGTAAGTTGTGCAGATGTCATTCCTCAGTGATGTCCAGTCAGTGGTATCTTCACAGGCATACAACTAGCAAGGCATTTCAGCATGAGAAGATCAAAAAGAGCTGGAATTCAGAAAGAAGCCACTTCCTTCTCTTGCCTGGTGAATCAGGGGAGCTGAACCTCACCTCAGCATGCAGCTCCCCTTGCCAGTGCTTGTATGCCATCCATACAATGGATGAAGAGACCTTCTGACATCTGGCAGCGGGCAAAATAGTTTACTTCCTCCCCATCCCATCCCCTGTATTAAAAAAAAAAGAAATATTAAAACAATTATAAACAAAACTTTCAGTTCATTACTGTGAATCAAACAAAAGAGATTGAGCAAACCAGACCCCCAGTGCCCCATTTATTTGGATATAAAATCTATCTTTATCCAAACTGATTAATGTTAAAACTTTTTTTAATATGTAATTGCTTCAGCAAGACTGAAAGGGGCACACTGTAGTCTTGTAGTTTTGTCAGTCTCTTGGAGGTGGGAGAACTGCAGGTCCTGAAAATGAATCATCAAAACTCAAGAGCACAGTCTAAATAGTAGACTGTTGGCATTTATATCTTGACTCTCTCACTCTTTAATTTTCCTCTAGAAACATTATCTTCAACCATAGCAATCCTTTCCTGAGGACAGTTTCATTGAAACAGTCACATTGCTACACAGGATTTTAATTGAATCAAATCAGCATTTTCGGACAAAAAGTACCCTGTCAGGAAATGCTGACCCATTTTTGCTAAGACTGTTTATTTTCGGGTTGAGATTAAAGCCTTTTATGCCAAAAGGAAGCCGCTAGAAAATAAACTTTGAGCGGAAATCAGGTGAATCCAGAATCCCGCTGGCTTTAAAGAAACCTATAAAGCCTATATTCAAAAAAAGACCCTGTATCTCCATTATATTGCACAGAAACTATTTTCTACCAAAGAAACAACTGCTAAGCAAACCATATAAATACAAAGTAACATTAAAAATTTACTGTATTTGGCTGGAAAATTGCTAATGTAACCTGTTCTTTGTAACTGTACTCATTTTCATATATTTCTTTATGACTCTGCTAGTACTTCCCCTTATATCTGAGGAGCCTGTAGCCACAGAGCTCCTATGTTTACACTGTTCAGAAATCTTTCTAGGGAGCTGCTCTGAAGTTGCTGGTATTCCAGAGCTGAGCCTGGTCCTGACAGAATAAATGGCTAGGCTCCTCAGCTGAGCATGACATTTCTGTCCTGTGCAAAACTAACATTTCGGAATTTACTGCAGAACAGAAATGACAGCTTTTATAAAATCTTTGAAAAACCATCAAGGTCTTCACAGCACTGGAGATTATGTGTAAACCATCAATAAAGATGACATTTAATTTATCTTTGCTCTCTAGCATACAACAGTATTACTTTAAATGAACATCAGAAAAAGGGAAATTTTTGCTCACCATTTGTCCTCACCTATGCAGATACTTGTGCATACCTGAGGTTTATGGTAGACGCTGTACAATGGGCATTTCTTGCATGCATCCACCGATCTCTGCCTGCATTGTGATTCAGGTGCTGTCAGAGATAATTCTTCTTAACCATCACGGCAGAACTGGAATTCAGCCCAGATACTGGAGAAAACTCCGGGTTTATCATACAGTCTATAAATAATTTGTTCAAACACTGCCACATCATCTGTGCACAATAGGACGTGGGAGAGCTTCTCTTTGCCACCTATGTAGCAACGATTTCTCACAAAATACACCAATTGTGTGGTGTTTGGGTAGTGCTCTCAGGAAATGTCAGTTGTTTTGCTTAAATCCAAAAGACAAAGTGCTGGCATTGCCCATGCTCTTTCTCCACTCCTACATCCTGCTTTTCCAGGCAGAGGAGCTTTGTACTTCTCAGTGATCCCAATACAGGTAGTGTAAAGTCTTCTTATTGCAGAAAAGAGTACTGAATACTGAGCCTAAATGTTATCACTAGGGCCAAACATGCTGTCTGACTTCGAAGCTCTGCTGTCTAGTGAATTAATGAAAGGGTAAAGAACCATGAAATCTTCGTATATAACCCTGATTCTTCCACTATTTCACTATGTAGGTTTCAGCAAACAACTTCTTTCATGTTTTTACTATGCTGCATATTAAATAGAACTGACAATACTTGCTTGTCTTAAAGATGTGTTGTAGGGTTAATTAGCTGATGTTTGTGCAGTGTTTTGACAAATTAAAAGTGCAATTTACAGTCTAAGTGTTATTATTAGAGTGTGTGGAAACTCCTGCATACAAGCCATTTTCATTGGAAAATACAATTTTGTTGAAAAAAAAAAAAAAACATTTTCCCTGGGAAGCTCTTCTCTTTTTCCTGGAGGATGTAATAAAACAGGAGAATGTGATCCCCCTCCCTCCAACAGGAAAAAAAGACAAGAAATTCAGTGCTGTGGGCTACAAAACAGGTTTCTTCCCTGCAGATCCTGCCCATCCACTGCCCAGCTGATGTGAGGATTTGATCCTATACTATACCTGTAACCACCTTCACCTGAAGCAGTTACACAGAAGAGCATCCGAGCCATCCAGTGTGGGGAAGGTGCCAGAGCAAAGCCTCAGTTACTTACGTAAATGCATGGAAGATTAAAGTTTGCCATCTCCAAATCTGTGTGTGACTCAAGACATTTGGAAAACAGGCTGGAGAAATTGTTTTCTATTTATTATATAACTGTATTTGAAAGCTTGAAAAGCCCAAGTGAGAAAAACAGTGTATCTCCAAATATATGACAATTCGTCACAGGTATCCTCCTCAAATTGTAGATTTGATGATGTAGCTATAGTTTTTAATTTTCTTGTGCTAGTGTGGAAAAGGAGCAGAAATCAAAGAGAGTTATAAATGGATTTTCCACCGATACAAGTTCACTAAAAGTTTGCCTTTGGCTGCTTTGGGTGGCTAATAATAGAAAAGAGCTACTTCTCTCATTTATTTTTCTAAACCTAGAGGCAAAAGTTGGATCCCCTTGTGCTCCTTCAACCCTCACACTTTCTATTTTTATCTGCTTCAATGAGACTGGAGGGGAATTAGAATTTTTAGTGTGACAGGACAACACTGTACAGTCCTTTGACCAACAAATAGTTTGACTTCTGGTTATTCTTTTTTAGTTTTGCAGATATTAATAGGATGCCTGATTTTATTCTGACTCCACATAGCTCTAGTAGAGATAGATAGGCTTGATGGGATTAATTTCTTATTTTATGTTTTGATTTTTAGTGAAAATTCTCATTGGAATATAAGAAGAAGTAAATTAAAAACTTAGAATGTTTCTCTGCTGCCCAAACAGCTCTAACTCAGCTTTTCTGGCATATAAACATTCAAATGAATGAAGAATCTTTTTTCAGCAAGGGTTTGCTTCCAGGTTTTCTTCTCCACAACAAATGCATTTTCAAGTGGATACAGGGAACAAATCAATCATAGACATATTTATAGCAACCTTTATGGGTTTAAAGAAACTTTTCTTTCCCTCCAGCCTCAGAATTCTGTTTTCTGAGTTGAACACACCTGATCCTTTCCATTATTTCTCACAGGCTATGGCTTCTGAACTGCTTATAAGATTCGTCAATCTCCTCAAGAATCCCTCTAGTTTGTTTACAGCTTTCGTAATAAAGATGCCCCAAGTCATGATATTTTAGTTTAGGCCTTCTCTAGTACTGACATGAGGCTATTGGTGAACTTTTTAATTTATGCATGTCAGAGAGATGGCTTCTTTCTCCATCCCAGCATCATTTTTTTTGACTCCTTTCAGTTTGGGATTCCTTATAAATCCTGTGTTATTTTTTTTCTCTCCAAACAGGCTTTCTTCACTTCTACTTGTGCATTAGTATTTCTCAAATATTGAGGACTTGTTTTGTTGAATTTCTGTGCTAAGTTTAAATTAATATCTCAAGATAACTTTGAATTTTAATTCCATCCTTCCAGATGTAGACAACCTCTTGCTGCTTGTCATTCACCCCCAACTGCATAAGCATGCTCTTATGCAACTTAATAAAAATATGGAATTCAGACTTAAATACATCCTTCCAATTCCCAGGTAATAAGTCTTTCTAGTTTAGTTGTAAAGCACTTATAACTCTGGTACCTATAACCATTTTCAAACTATTCTGGGTCCGTCTGATAAGACAAGTTATAGCCATGCCATTTGGAACATATTCTCCAGAATACTGTCATAAAGACAGTGTCTTGAGCATTTTTTTTTTTTTTATAATATGAATTCTACACTTTCTTATATGTAAAACATTCTTCCATTAGGTATTTTTCATTATCTAATGCACCTATTTGTGGTTTTCTTGAGGCTAAATTTCTAGTCAGTCTACAATTCAACTTTAGAATAAAGGAAATATTTTCTACATTTTCTGTTATCAATAATAGTCCTATCGCTCTGCAATGAAGGGGTTAAAAAATGGGTTTTGAAAGATACTTTGAGTTAAATCTTGTTATTGCTCAGTCAAAAGTTTTGCTTCCCCTGTGTTTTAAAATTTGTTTTACAGCTGTAATTAAGGCTATTGAAAATACAGCTACAGATAAATTATTTTGCACTCTGTTTAATCTATCAGTATGGACAGAAATAAGCTATATTAAAGCAGTATTTTCAAACATCCCTTAGACTAAGGGTTTATTCTTCACTACTACTCACCTTGTGCAGTCATCTGCATCCTTGCAAAGACACCGTATGTGCCTTTCCTAATCCAGCAACATTTCACTTTCAGCTTGCACCCACTGAGACAAATCCTTAGCAGGGGAATATTGATAATGCTTTATTGCCTTCAGCAGAAGAAACCCTCTGTTTTAAACTGGCTGAGGATACTCTGGCCCACTTCCTTTAAATTTTAACATAACCTACATCATTCTTTGCTGGGGCCAGCACTCACCTACCCTAGTAGGTAGGTTTATTGTACAACCTGTTTAGTAGTGAAAGCAAAGGACTGAGCCATTTCTGCTTTACATAAAAGGGAGTAAAGGAGAACACTACTGTTTTCAGTCCTAATTACAGTATCGATCGCCTGGTTTACTGCCTCTAGCTGAATCTTTAATTACCAAAAATGTTTTAATCATTACATACCCTTGAAGTGACGATAATATTATGACAGCTGTTTTCAATACAATGAACAGCAGCTGTACTGCATGGAGCAAATCCCTTCAATGACTTTGTTCCTTTCATCATTCAGCTCTGTCCTTTATATCATGACTAGCTCAGGAGATTTTTTTCCCCCTTTGCCAGCTGCTGTTCTTCAGTTCCAGGAGGTGATTGCTGGTGAGATTTGCAGACAGGTATGGTCACCTTCATACATTTGACTGCCTCATAATTGCTGCCTGCTTGGGCTGTTGATGGGGGATGCAGGAACATGAGGAAAGCTGAGATTTGCCACACTGGAGGGAAAAGCGCTGCTACTGTTACCTAAAGTGCATTTTGGTTAACCTGGAGAACTGCTTTAAAATTCACATGCAAATAAGGGAAATATGTCTCTCTAAAGAGAGGCAGAGCTCCTGACCACATTTGTGAGCACTGCTTTAAATACTGCTAGTGTTCAGAGCAACAGTTGTAGAAACATTAGGTCATTTATAAATGTTAAAAAAACTTTACAATATATATTCCCCTTTTCCCAAGATGTATTACATGATACATCTATTTTTGCAACTCCACTCCTGCAATTGCTGACACTACTGATACTTAAGTGTTCACTTATAAGTACTACTAAATGTAACTGGGCCATCTTGTGGTCTTTCATCCCAGAGAAAAGGAGGCAGAGGGGAGACCTTATTACTCTCTACAACTACCTGAAAGGAAGGTGTAGAGAGGCGGGGGTTGGTCTCTTCTCCCAAGTCTCATTGGCAAAATTGTGTTTCTGACAAAAGTCTAGTCACTTAATTGGGTAGTGAGAAAGGTACAGCTTGATACAGGAAAAGGGCAGAACAGGCTGTGTGTTTACACCCATACATAGAACTACTGAAACCAATCCTGACATTGACCTATCTATCTGCAGTGTGGATGTTCAGGGACTTGTTCCATTTTTTAGAAATGGCTATATGAAGGATTAGTGGAAACTGCTCAGTCTAGGAGTTGAGCCTGCATGTGCAGCACCTTTTCAATCCTCCTTATTATGATTGCCTGATGTAGAATTGCTCCTTTTGTTTCTCTATACCTGAGAAAAGTGAGTACAGTGTACAGAATATCACTCTAACTACTGCTGACATTGTCTAAAACACATTTAATACTTGTACTTGAACTAGAAGCCCAGAGTCAAAGCAGCTAGCCTGGAAGATTGTTCCCCAGTAGATTTTACCAGGCAGTGTTTTACAAAGATGTCACTGAAAGGTCAAATACCACATAATTCTGCTCTGAAACCATCAATGAGTTGTTTTTATTTTTACTGAGAGCTTGGTCTGATCTAAGAGCTGCAAAGTCATTGTGGTTTGGCTATCAGGAATGTAAAAAACATGTTAAACATCATCTCTGTATTGCTCTTGGGGGGAAGTGCAGTATCTCCAAGCAGATGGAAGGGAAAATGGGTATACTGATTCTCTGTCTTCACCACTATCCTAGCACCTGGGACAGAAAAATACCCTCAGTATTTCCACAGCAAATGGAAGACGGTTTTTCCAAATTTCCATGAAGCAAAGAGCTCTTCTTGCACTGTGTCTTTTGTGCATTAAAAAAAATAATCATGGTTTGAGCTCAAGCATCATAGAAAACTAGAGCAAGCCATAAAGAAAAGTAGCAAATTTTGAAAAAGGAGGATAGCTGTAACCTTAATAAAAGAGAGTACATTGAATCACTTCATATTTGCCACAGGCTAAGACTGTATGGGCGATTAAGTCTTGTGTTTCAGATGACACGTGATAATTTGTTAACCCAGTGTAATTCAACAGCAGATGAAGGTGAAGGGAAAAGAGTAAGCAGCAATAAAACCGTGTGGAGGTCCTAAAAACTTGAGCTGATCTGAAATTGGGTGCTATTGAGATTAATCATAAAAATCCCTGTAACCTATCATCAGCCAGGATTTCCTTCTAGTTATTCAAAATCAATAATTTATGAGCAAAGGAGATGGACTTAATAGTCATGTTCATGCTTTTGCAATGCTTATCTTTTGAAATTGTGTCTGTATTACATGAAATTATACACTGCGTGTATTGTCATGCTGGCTTCCTCACAACACTGGGCCGTTGTCCAGGCTCTGCTTTCAAGTGCATCAGCTACGCACTGCAAGGTCTTTCTTTATGTTATTCTAGTATCTCTAAACTTTACTGACATTCACTAAGCCCCACAAAGTATCTCTGAGAGAGCTGGGGCTTTCAATTTTCTCTTTAGAAGCCGGATAAGGTGAGGAAAAGAAGTGTCCTGAGCCAGTCAGAAAGTGAGTTGTCTGCAGAGCCTAGGATAGAAATCAGGTCTGGGAAGTCCCGCTGCCACCCTTCCCATATCTCACTACATTTTCACGTACTGAAAAAATGCCCCTTGAAGCCCTCTGCGGAATTTGTTTCATTTACACTATATTCGTCAGCTGATAATGTAAGCACAAGCCTCTTGTAGAGAAGGATATCAGACTATTAGTGAACAGCTCGGAGAAGAAATTTTATCAGAGATAAGTGGAGGCTTTTTATAAATATTATTTCTGCAGCAGATTCTTGAAATTCCCAGACACTCTATTTTCCTCCCTCTGACAGATACTCAGCAGCTTATGACCCAGATGCAGCATCGAAGACCCCCAAGGGCAGACAAGGAAAACTGTTTCTGAACCAGTTCATTTTGTAACTGCTTGAAAAATGCATAATAACTATCCAGGCAAATCAGTGCTTGCTATCTATTGCTTGATGAATGAAGTACAGCAACTGACTTAAGCCCTTTGAAATGTCATCACACTCACCACCAAGGTATAGCAGTTTTCCAACTCCATGTATTTTCTCAGAACTGCCTTGATGGGGGCCTTTTTGTGGAGAATGACTCCCTCAGAACCAATCCTAAGAAGGGCAATGTTGTCTGGCATTTTTGAAATAGCATTTAGTCTTGAAGCTCTGGAGAAAATCCATGGACATTTTTAAAATTCTCAGTGTTCTTTACAAGAACACAATATCTATATTCCATTAACTGATCTTTTACTACAGTGAAATCTACTCTTACTTTTTAATTCATTTGCAACTATTATTGTGGTTGTACAAATTCATTTCAATGCATCCTCTTTACATTTAATGTGTTTTCTGTTATTTGCTTAGAATAAACCATTAGATTTGAATGAATGATGAGGAAAATGTCCAAACAGATAAGTTTTGAACCCCAGAAAGCAGAGAATGATGGGGACAACATTTACAAGTAGCAGCAAATTGTAGGGAACCAAAGACCTGATTTTCCCATAGCTCCTCATGCCTTCAACTCCTCTCAACTTCAGTTAGGTTTGTGGGCGTTAGTGTTTCTGAAACCCATTCTCACACATGCATAGGCCAGGGATTGCAGTACTAGCTCAGCTCAGAACACATCTTGAGAGGTCTGACTCATGGTGTCTTTCTCTAATTGCTAGGCATTGCAGGGAAATTGCTAGAGTTTGCAGGGAAATTACTATTGTTACTCAGGCAGGGTGTATTTAACTGTATATATAGTTCCACATGTTTGACTAAATTGCAGTAATTCCATTGACTTCTACCAGCTGAGAATCTTGTCTTTACATTTTAGTAACCATTCACATAAACTCCTGACTGCTTTAACAGAAACTAGATTTTATTTATTGTTTTATGATTCCCTCTCCCACCATACTAACTGTCCAGCAACATTCACCATGCAAAAATAGACAGACCATCATGCTTTCTAATTAATAGCTGCCTTCTGAAATGAATTCACAGATATGATCATAATTCTATCTTGATATTGCAGCAGCTAATAATTATCACCAGGGTGTAATGTGTGTATGATCTAGGATAATTAGAAATGGTATTTCTTTTTTCTTCTTTTTTTCCCACCTTGTATGTGGATTCACTGTTTATAATATAATGATAAATCTACAAGAAGGAGAGCATTCTAGCTTATAAGAGCATATGCAGGTTCCTAGCAGTAGTTCTTTAAGTATATGAATAGCTGTTTGCTATACTGATGTGCCAGTTACAGAAAAGAGGACTGAGGTACTGAAGGACTTTCATGGGATCACGTAATTGTTAAGAGTTGAAAGGGACCTCTACAGATCGTCTAGTCTAACTCCCCTGCAAAAGCAGGATTGCCTAGAGCACATTACTCAGGACTGCATCCAGGTGGGTCTCGAAAATCTCCAGAGACGGGGACTCCACTTACCTCCCTGGACAGCCTGTTCCAGGGCTCTGTCACCCTCACCGTAAAGAAATTTTTCCTCATATTTAAATGGATATTCCTATGTTCCAGCTTGTTTCCATTGTCCCTTGTCCTGTCACTGGGAAACACTGAAAAGAGTCTAGCTCCATCCTCCTTCACCCTACACTTTAGCATTTATAAGGTCTCTCCTCAGGCTTCTCTTCTCCAGGATAAAGAGTCCCAGCTCTCTCAGCCTTTCCTCATAGGGGAGATGCTCTAATCCTTTAATCATCTTTGTTGCCCTATGCTGGACTCTCTGCAGTAGTTCCCTGTCTCTCTTGAACTGGGGAGCCCAGAACTGGATGCAGTATTCCAGCTGTGGCCTCACCAGTGCAGAGTAGAGGGGTAGAATGACCTCCCTTGACCTACTGGCCACACTCTTTCTGTGCAGCCAAGGATTCCATTGACCCTCTTGTCAACAAGGGAACATTGATGGTTTATGGATAGTTTATTATCTACCAGAACCCTCAGATCCTTATCCTCAGAAGTGCTTTCCAGCAGGTCCACCCCTAACCTATATCGGTGCCCGGAATTCTTATTCCCCAGGTGGAGGACCCTACAGTTTCCCTTGTTGAACCTCATTAGGTTCTTCTCTGCTCAGCTCTCCAGCCTGTCCAGGTCACGCTGGATGGTGCACAGCACTCTGGAGTGTCAGCCAGCCCTCCCAGTTTGGTATCATCAGTGAACTCACTGAAGATACACTCATTCCCCTTGTCCAGGTCATTGATGAATATGTTGAACAAGACTAGACCGAGTATTGACCCTTGGGGGACGCCACTGGTAACCGGCCTCCAACTTAGCCCTGCTCCATTAATTACAACCCTCTGAGTCCTGTCACACAGCCAGTTCTCAACCCACTTCACTGTTCCCTCATCTATCCCACACTTCCTCAGTGTCCTAAAGAGGATGTTATGAGAGACAGTGTCAAAAACCTTGCTGACGTCAAGATAGGTGACATCTACTGCTCTCTCATCATCCGGCCATCCAGTTTTAACGTCATAGAAGGCTATCAGATTGGTCAAGCAGTAAATCGGTATTGACCATTTCCAATGATTTCCTGTCCTTCAAATGTTTGGAGATGACATCTAAAACATGTCGCTCCCTTACCTTCCCTGGGATGGAGGTGGGACTAATTGGCCTATAGTTCCCTGGGTTCTCCTTGCCCTTTTTGAAGACTGGAGTGATTTTTGTGTTCCTCCTGTCCTCAGACACCTCTCCTGTTCTCCATTAACTTTCAAAGATGATGGAGAGTGCCCCAGCAATAACATCTGCCAGTTCTTTCAGCACTTGGGGGTGCAACCTATCAGGGCCCATGGACTTTTGGATGTCTAATTTGGTCTCTAAGCCCGTCCTCCTCTACAGAGGGAAAATATTCCTCTCTCAAAGCCTTCCCCCTTGTCTCCAAGGTCTGGGATTCATGAGGGACAGCTTTAACTGTGAAGACCTAAGCAAAGAAGGCATTTAGTAACTCTGCCTTCTCTATGTCTTCCACCACTAAGGCACCCACCTCATTCATCAGTGCCCCTACCTTTTCCCTAGTATTACTTTTTCTATTGATATAAGGAACAACTTCTTGTTGTCTTTAACTGTAGTGTCCAAGTCTTGCTTGAGCTTTGGTCCTTCTAATTTTCCCCCTGCATATAGCTTCACTACATTTTGGCATTGCTCATTAGTTGCCAACCCTCTTTTCCAAAGACCATAAACTTTCTTTTTATTCCTGAGGTCCAGCCAAAGCTCTCTATTTAGTCAGGCTGGTCTTCTTCCCCTTTGGCTTGTTTTTTGGGACCTGGGGATGGCCTTTTCCTGTGCTTTTAAGAGCTCCTCCTTGAAGTATGACCAGTCTCCTTGGGCACCTATGCCCTTCAGGACTGTCTCCCAAGGGACACTCAACCATACTCCTAAAAAGACCAAAGTCTGCCCTTGGGAAGTCTATGGTGGCAGTTATTCTGGCTCCCCATCTAGCTTCTCCAAGAATTGAAAACTCTGATTTCATGATGACTCTGCCCAAGACGACCTCCAACCTTTACATCCCCTATAAGATCTTCTCTGTTAACAAGCAGCAGGTCCAGTAGAACACTTTCCCCAGCTGATTCTCTCACCAGCTGTGTTAGGA
>VXBJ01002329.1:0-38772 GCA_013400055.1 Nycticryphes semicollaris
CGGCGGGAGGCGACCGCATCCGGCCGAAGGCGCGCGTGCGTCTCCGCCCGTGACGGGCGGTTGGGTGGGGCTGGCCGCTGGGTGATGGCGATTGGGGGTCAGGCGTTGGGCCACGGTAACGGCCCCCGGGGGGAAGCTGTCTTCCCCACGCCTGCCCTGCGGAACCAAGCTCCGAGAGCAGCTTGGGGTCTGTTCCCGACGGCGGCTGCTGCGCTCCCTAAGCAGAGGGACCGGCCCCCAGCTTAGTTGTGGGGCTGTGTCGCCGCTCACACTGTTCACTCGGGAACCTAATGGTGGCACAGTGTCCGTTTCTCCGCCTTTGTTTCGGCCGAATCTTTTAAGACAGAGAGTGATGGAAACATCATAGCTTCGTGTCCGCTGCCCCTTCCCCCCAACTAATCCCCACTTTGGCAAATAGATGAGGCGTGTTCTGGCATGGTAAGGAGACAAGTTCCTGACATGTGTCGCTAGATTTATAAACACAATTATTTTTAATGGTGAAAGTAGAACGTGAGCTTTCCTCAAGGGACAAGTATGAGCTGAGGAAACATTTAATGAGTTAAAGAATTATCACTGGCAGAAGGGAGCACTGAGATTGTTACGGCCTTTTTATAGCCATAGACTGATCCATGCATGAAGGGTTTTAGAGATACCAAACAAAACAAGGAGATAGAAGAGGAGAGTTTCCATGTTAGTAATTGAAGCAATAATAATGCTGCCTTCATAACTGTAACTTTCACTGTTAAATTATTTACTTCAGTGGGAGCATTCTGTAA
The DNA here is from genome assembly GCA_013400055.1 of Nycticryphes semicollaris. NCBI lineage: Eukaryota > Metazoa > Chordata > Aves > Charadriiformes > Rostratulidae > Nycticryphes > Nycticryphes semicollaris. The sequence goes on from VXBJ01002329.1 coordinate 777, forward strand.
ACACAGCATGGCTTTAACTTAAGTGAGGTATAGATGCATAATATAGAAATTGACTGCTTAGGTTTTGTTTATCAGGCTGTAACCATTCAGGGATGACACAAATTGTTGTGATCCCTTCCCTCCCCCTCTCAGTTACTTAGCTGAAGGTAGTTTCTAGATTTGGAAATTCCAGTTTTTATCACCTCAACTAGAAATCTTTTCCCTTGTTTTTTGCATCAAGCCATTGCCCTCTACTTGCAAAGCAGATGCTCTTTAAAATCTTTGTTGTTCTCTGTGCTCGGTTTTCTGCAACTTCTGACATCTTAGCCATTCAGCCAGTATTTAATCCATCTCCCTTTCTGTAAGACCATGAAAATGTTGGAAGAGTCTTAGCTTGACCCTGCACACATATTGATTCAGGGAGCTTCAAGAATTCCTGGCACAAATTCTGCAGCCCTTTGAGTATATATATGTACTACTTGAGTATATGTGTATACTGTATATGAACTACTGTGTGGCTGAGTCATAGTTAAGGTGTCATTAATAGCATGGGCTGCAGCTATTCAGTGCTTGAGTTGTGTTTTGAGCCAGGCTGGTCACTGAACTGACAACTTCCTAGTGCACAGGGGAGCCAAGAAGGATTATTTGCCAACTTCAGAACCTCCATTCAATCCTGCCCTGAAATCACTTTTTAAAAGCATTTTAGTTGCAGAAAAGGTGTCACTGGTAGTTGACAAAATGCACATACAGTCACTCCTCTCTTTCTTGTTCCCCTCATTTTTTCTTGACCAGTAAGCATCCCCCTTACCTTCCCATTGTGTGCAAGGGAAGCTCCGTTGCTTGAAGTCAACCAAGGCTTTGTATTGATTTTAATAGTGGTTTGGATCATGCCTAAAAAGTATCAAAGACATTCTTTTGGTCATTAGCATTATGGTTCAGCTCAGGAGCACACCTCTGTAACCCATTTACTCTGTGTTGTAGAGTGGTCTTGGAACAGGCAAACTGGATTTGTGTAGGATGAAACATTGAGATGCACTGCAGGAGGTTGCTCCAGGCACTTCCACTGCTAATGGACATTCTGTCCCAGACCAAACTAGAGCTAGTCCAAAATAAGTCCTCTCCTGTAATACATAGAGTGTGGTTGCCGGGACCTTGATACCAACTGTTTCACTCTATGGAAATGCCTGTTCAGCACCTTGCGGCTTGTGAATGATCATGGCCTCTGTCCTTTTGATCTCCCTTTGGAGCTATCTTAAGACAAGAAAGGTCATTTTACTTTGATTGTCTTGTGGCTCAAGCTGCATATCATAAGGCAATAAAAAACAGTTTATAATAGACCCCTCATCCTCTGTTTGTGATATGTCCCCTGGCACTTTGCCTAAACCAAGTGGTAAAATTGAGCTCTCTAACCCACAAGTAACAGAAGTACTTCTATGGAAACACATTCTATTAATACTTCCTAGTCAGTCACTAACAAGTGACCACAGTGAGAGCATCTCCGTAGCACCTGTGACATTTTAGGGTGTGACTCTGGTTCCTCAGGGGAACACAGCAACCTCAGGGTCAGCAGATTGTAGGTATTCCAACGATGCCACTCCATCCACTGCACAGGAACGTAGAGTTGGTCAGCCCAAGGTAGCAGCAAGTTTGAATTGCTCACTGCTGTGTGGTGTTTAAATGCTACAGCAGGTACTTAAAACCATATAGATTGTGCATATAGACACATTTGAAATGTGGCCCTAAGGATGTATGTACTGATTGTTCTTTGTAGTGTATTAGCACATGTGCCAGTACAGCTCTCCATGTAAAATACTTGCAGAGAAAAATTGCCAAGTGTGGTTAAACAGAGATGTAATGAATTGTGTGCTTGTAGTATTTGCACTTGGTACCATAATACAGCTAGGAAAACAACTAATAACAACAAGAATTTCATTTATTTTAAAAAGCTAAAGATACAGTAGACGTCAGACAAAATATGTCCAAATCTTTAGGAAAAACGTTAATGACCAACTTCCTTTCCCAGGAAACAAAAAATACTTGTTCCCTTTACTTTAGCACATATCATGTAGCACACAATATATATCTAAATTTGGCAAAATTTAACACTGTGATTTTCTTGTATCTCTGTTGACTTGAATGAATGAACCAATTCTTTGGCAAACCACCTTATTGTGCATTAAACATCTATTCTTCCTTTGAGATGTCAGTAAATCTTCCCAGGTGAGAGAGACTTTTCTAAGGGGTTTTGTTTTGCTGAATGCACTTACTGATTTTTGAGGGCACCCTTCTATTTCAGCCTAGAATTGATTAACCTGGCATCTGCTGGCTCTGTGGGTATGTGGGCCTTTGTGTTGTGAGGTACTGTTGGACTGAAATCACTACAGGGAGGTAGGATATCCTGGTATTATAGCTAATTTCTTCTTTTTTTTTGTTTTGTTTTGCTGGTGGCACTACTGTACTAGAATTTATTAGACAACATTTTATTACCAATGAATAAGGACACATTAAATGTATTTCTGATTTAATGGAGTTTCTAAGTAGCAGGACCTAAGGAAAGAAACTCCCCATCTCAAATCCACTCTGCATTCTGGGAAGAATCACCCCCCTAACAAAAGAAAAGACCTAAAAACTTTCATCTGCCTCCAGTTTGCACTAGTTATAAGAAATCATAATCATAACAATGAGTGAAGAATATGGTAAACTATTGCTTGTCTAATTATCAACATGCTTATACTTCCCAAGTTTGCAACTCTGTGTGCTTTTCACAGAATCACAGAATGCTATGGGGTTGGAAGGGACCTCTGGAGATCACCTAGTCCAACCCCCTGCCAGAGCAGGTCCACCCAGAGCAGGTCCCACAGGAACATGTCCAGGTGGGTTTTGAATGTCTCCAGAGACAGACTCCCCCACCTCTCTGGGCAGTCTCTGCCAGGGCTCTGCACCCTCACAAGGAATTTCTAGTTCCTCCTCATGTTTAGATGGAACTTCTTACATTCAAGTTTGTGCTCATTCCCTCTTGTCCTGTCACTGGGCACCACTGTAAAAAGACTGGCCCCATCTTCCTGACACCCAACTCTTTAACTATTTATAGGTGTTGATCAGATCCCCCCTCAGCCTTCTCTTCTCCAGACTAAAGTGACCCAGGTGCCTCAGTCTTTCATAGAATCATAGAATCATTCAGGTTGGAAAAGATCCTTGGGATCATCAAGTCCAACCATCAGCCCCACTCTACAAAGTCTACATCATATCCCTCAACACCACATTTAAACGACTCTTAAACACATTCAGGGATGGAGATTCAACCCCCTCCTTGGGCAGCCTATTCCAGTGTCTGACCACCCTTTCTGTGAAAAATTCGTTCCTAATGTTCAGCCTAAATCTACCCTGTTGTAGCTTGAAGTCATTCCCACTCGTTCTATCGCTAATTACCTGTGAGAAGAGACCAGCACCAACCTCTTTACGATCTCCTTTCAAGTAGTTGTAAAGAGCGATGAGGTCTCCCCTTAGCCTCCTCTTCCTCCAACTAAACAGTCCCAGCTCCTTCAATCATTCTCCATAAGATTTATTTTCCAGCTTTGTTGCCCTCCTCTGCACTTGCTCCAGCACCTCGACATCTCTCTTGTGTAAAGGTGCCCAAAACTGAACACAATACTCAAAGGGTAGCCACACCAGTGCTCAGTACAGGGAACTCATCAGAGTTTCCTCATCAGAGAGATGCTCCAGGCCCCTCATCATCTTTGTAGCCCTCTGCTGTCCTCTCTCCAGCAGTTCCTTGTCCTTTCTGAACAGGGGAGCCCAAAACTGGACCCAGTGCTCCAGCTGGGGCCTCACCAGGACAGAGCAGAGGGAGGATGACCTCCCTCCACCTGCTGGTCACATTCTTCCTGATGCCCTCTGGAATGCCATTGGCCTTTTTGGCCCACCTGCGCCCCACCCGGGCTCATGGTCATCTTGTTGTTCACCAGGACTCCCGGGTCTTTTTCCTCAGAGCTGCTCTCCAGCAGGTCAGCCCTCAGTCTGTACCGGTGCAGGGGGTTTTGTGTAAGAGACAGTCAGGTTTTAGGGAGACAATACGCTTGAGTTACATAACTGGCGTGCTTTACACAGCACAGAGTGATGCCTGCCTTGAGAGGGTGGTGCAGCTATTGGAGGAGGGGGGTTGAATCTTCGTCTGAGTGTGCTTGTTTCTCTCCGAAAACTAGCAGGAGAGTTCTGATGTGACAAAGCTTATGTTGGTGCCTGCTGTTAGGCAGTACAACTCCAGGTTTTAGGGGCCACCCTGCTGGACTGGGGTTCAGGTAATCTTAATTCTACTCTGTGCTGGTTGTGGCTGGGATAGAGCTAATTTGCTTTGTAGTTGCTGTTATGGAGCTATGTTTTGTATTTGATAGCCAGGAATGTGTTAGTTATTGCAGAATAGTGTGTACACAGCACCAAGGCCTTCTGTGCTTCTCACACAGCCAGTGGGATAGGGATGCTCGAGAAGATGGGAGGAGAAACAGCTGGGACAGCTGCCCCCAACTGACCAAAGAGATATTCTATATCATATGACATCATGCTCAGCAATAGAAGTGGGGGAAAGAAGAAGAAAGCAGGGGGGATGTTTGGAGTTACAGCCTTTTGTCTTCCCAAGTAACCGTTACGCATGATGGTGACCTGCTTTCCTGGAGATGGCTGGGCACCTGCCTGCCAGTGGCAGGTACTGAATTAATTCCTTGTTTTGCTTTGCTTGCATGCAAAATAGGCTTTTGCTTTACCTGTTAAACTGTCTTTATCTAAACCCATGAATATTCTACTTTTACACTTCCAGTTCTCTCCCCTGTCCCACTGCGGGGAGTGAGCATGATGCTTAGTTGCCAGCCAGGGTTAACGCATACTGTCACAGTGTCACTAATCTGCTCTGATCTTGGCTAGCTCACTGTCCATCCATTTCACATCCCAACACTCATCCGCTTTTTATATTGAGAGGTTAGGCTCTACAAGGTTGGAGCAGTCTTTCTTTCTGTATGCTTTTACAGCACATAACATCTCAGGGAGTAATTCTGTGATGTGCACAGATAAACGTCAGCTATTATCACAATGAAGCAATCCTCTCCAGATTCTGAACACTACAAATCAACACACACACAAAGGTTGTGTGGGCAGTCGCTCCTACTATTTTGGCTCAATGCAAGGGCATCTTAATCTGTCAGCTGACAGAGGAGCTTCCCATCACCTGTGACTGCCTCCAAACCTGTCACACGTGTCCCCCTACACTTGCAAAACAGATATATAAACTATATATATATAAAACACTTTATACTCCCTAAAAACAAGATAGTGAGGTTACTGTAATAAACTGTTGGGTAATGAGATACTTGCATTTGCTTAGCTCTATTAGCTATCCAAATGTCATCGTTCTCAGTATTCCATCTCACCTAATCATGGTGCTTAGCACTCGTAGATTTCTTACCGTTTTGAAAAGACACTCCATCCGTAAATGAAGTGACTAGAGTAAAATGAATCCAAGGGTAATGATGAATTTGCAGTCATTCATAATACCATTCAACCAAACTAGGAAAATTTACATTGTGCTAGTAGATGACTAGGAGTCTGGAAATCTGAGATTTGAAGGTTACAACACAGTTGGTTTATGAGATATTGGAGAAATTATGAGATATTAGAAAACTTTATTAGGAACAAAGCTAAGCAATTGCCAAGTTTCTAAAAATGTACAATACTGAAATGTATAATACACTATTGTATGTATTTATAACAAGTCTTCATAGTTTAGTTAGTTTTAGTTTTAAAACCTAAGATATGAAAAGCAGCATCAAATTGCTTAACCAATATAGAATGATGTAAAATATGTAGTTCATACAGGGTACCAGTCTACATGGTGCTGGTAACATCTTTAACTGGCAGTTGTTGGGATTGAGCTTTTTTATGGTATTGTCTTTCCTGAAAAATGCATCCCTCCCACATACTATTTTACTGAAATCAGGATTTGACACTGAGTGCTCCTCCTTTTTTTAGTCTGCATGTTATATAACATATAACTGGAACCACTGGTTTTCACTAACCACCACAGGCCCCAATTCTGTATTTAGACTTACTGTGGGCTATTATGTAGCTGCTGTTTTCTCTGATCAACAGTTCAGTTGAGGGCTTTTGGAAAGATGCAATTCTAAGAAAGTGCTGAAAGCATGACAGTGAAGATTGCTGGTGATTAATTTTGATTTTTACTCTTTAAATGGAAGAACAATCAAGACTGGATGCAAGATTAATAGAAAAAACCTCCAGCCCCCCAAAAGAAACCAGAAACAAAAAAATACACCAGTGTTGCACTGAATATGGAATCCCTGGAATCTTTTCCAGACTGCTATCTTTAAAATGTATCAACAGTAAGCAAAGTTCTCCCTGGTTTCTGTATTAAGTCTAGAGTACCTTCAGTGAAACAAATAGTTTATGTGAATTCATGCAATTATATGCATGGAAAATACATTGATCATATATCAGAAAAAGTACAATTCAATGAAATGGAAAAATAATCAGAAATTAAAGAACTATGAAATTATGAAATTTAGCAAGATGTAGAACACCATGACAAAAATATACAAAGTAGTAAGAATAATGGATTTCTCAAAAAGGTCCCTAAAGAAGTATACCCGTTTTGACCCTTTAAAAGTGGAAAATATAACCTCCAATTATTTGAGATGAAGAGAAGATTTTCTCTGGGGACAACTTATTTTTTCTCTGGGAACAATTTATTGTGAACATCAAGGTTTCTTTCAGCAGCAGTTTTTGCTGAACACACATAAGAGAAATCTAGAGCAGTTGGGCATGCAGGATTCACACTGTGTGTGATTCCTATTATCTTTTGTACTGATGATAATGCTTGGCCAGTTGTGCTTTTTCTTTTTTTTTTTTTTTTCCATTAACTGACCCAGTTAAACATTTGTGTATCTAATATGCCCAAGATGTTATAATTAGACCACTTTTAATTATTCAACGCTCCTAAGTCTTCTCTTGAGTGTGGTAATTTGAGACGACAGTTCTGAATACTGGAATAACACCTTAATCTGAAGAGCTTTCTGGCAATGGTTAAGATGTTGTTTCTCGTGTATGATCTTAGTCAATGTTACAATTTTACGTAGGTATGAAGGCTACTATTTGTCTTGGAATATCTGTGTTGTTATGAAAATCTAGCACTATCCCTATCCTGGAAAAATGATGCAAATTCTACCTAAATACATACATTTGAGCAAAATGGAAAAGGTTATTTTGTATTTTAAAATCACAGTGAATTTTAAGCTTATCAGCTGTGCTGGACTGTGACTACTTAAACTTCAAATCTGTGTATTTGCAGAACAGCTATTGTACAGACAAGGTAAGCAGTGGCATGTTTCCCTCCATTTTAGAAGTGTTCTCTTCAAGAGAGTCAGGAAATAATTTACTTTTCTGCTTGTTCAGGACATAATCAAACCACTGGAGTCACTATCAAGCTCAGAGAGACTCCAGTGAGTTCTGGTTAAGGCCAAACATTTATGAAAAAATTGTTAAAATAAAAATATTAACCACTACCAAGTTGTGGTATGTCTTACATGCACACACTTGTTCACATGATCTCAACTGAGGGACCCCACTTCCTTTACATGGACCATAGCACATGTTCTTGTCCAGCAGAAAACATTTCAATACATAGGTCAGGCAAACCTAAGGTACAATATCTCTCTAGGAATGCTGAGAACATGTTTTTAAATAGGTGTACCAAGCCACAGGTAAAGCTCATGATTATACCTATAGTCACTTCTAATGTCAGTTTTAAAAATCAATACATATTACCACAAGTGTGGAATTACATCATCAATTTACTTGATCAGCTCTCACCTCCTTTGTAAAAGCTGAAATGCAAACATATTAAATGCTTTCAGCTGCATTGAGTTTCCCTAAATAGTAAGTCTGTTTGGAGACAAATACTGCTTTTTGGTACATAACTTATACTTCTCCTGGGGTTCCTAGATCCATATGTATTTTTCTCTGTAATCTTACTGTGGCCACTGGACTATTAACATTCTACTCAGGTACCTACATGCAAGTCCAAGATCATCTCCTTTGCATGTTATGAGACTATTTCAGACACTGCTGCATGACTCACGACAGCTGAAAACAGAAAGTATGCTCTAAGACACCTTGAAGTACTGCCATACAGGGTATATGGAGGAGACATGCTTTTCTTGCTGGAGATCTGGCATTCCCTGGTGACCAGATTTTGAGCTAGTGCCTATACAAAAGTCCAGGATTAAACCTGGAGCCTCCCACTGCCGTTGTGCACTGTGCAAGGAGACTAGCAACATGAGGTAGACACAAAAGGATGCACAAATACAATGCAAACTTTATAGATAACTCTAGTATCTTTTATTCCCCCTTCTACCCCTGAGCTAGACTAAAAGCTCCCTTACGGAGCACTTCCCTGTTTTGCTGAGTGATTATTGCTATCATACCTGCTTTTCTGCCACGGGTAAATTCAGCCTTTTTCTGAGAATGCTATGCCTTCTGAAAAGGTGAGGACAGAAATTGCACTTTCTCCTTAGGACTTAGAAGTAGAAGAGTGTGACTGACAGGTTAACTCACCCCTTTGAAAAACTGGCGGAGCTGAAAGGTGATGTTGCTGTGCTTATCAAGCTCTCAAGGTCAAACACTAACCCCTGGGGACTAGTTTTGTGAGGAAGCAAGCCTCCTGCCTCACGCAGCACCTGTGGGTGTTGTGGTGCAGGTGCTACAAGTAGTAGCCCTGGTTTCTTGTGGTGTGGATGGAGGTATGTGGTGGGTTGCAGCCTTACTGTAGGTGTCAAGGTATAGGTAAGTGGGAGCCTTTTCTCTGGTAGGGGTGCTTGCAAGAGCTGGTTGTGGTCTACTGTTTCCTCTTTCTTTAGCTGTTTGAGGTGGACTGCTTCATAGGGACCTATGGCTTCTGCTCTCTTGTCCTCCCAGTAGGAGGAAGATGCTGCTAGCCCTAGCTCACTATCCCTGCTTAGTGTATGTGAAGTGTATAGAAATCCCTCTTCTAGTGTGTGTCATTCCCCTGCCCCTCTGCAGCACTGATAGCTCAAAGGGAATGATTCTCTGTGGCTGATGTGCCCTCTAAGTCAAAGAAGTGCTTTGCAACATATCCTGCTGGTAATAAGGAGCAGAGTAAGTGGTGTGTTGCAGGGACTCAGTTTTCTCTTGTTAATCAATCTGGAGTCTTCCTGCCTGTCTCAGGCTGATTTATTTGGAAGTTAACTTCAGGTTTTTTCCTGATGAAATTAGTGGTTATAGATGCACCATGTCTCAGCAAAAAACAATCTTTGAGCCTCTGGATTCTGTATAAGGCCAGAAAGAATACTCATAAGGGGACTGATGATGGGCTGAAAATGTTCATTTTGCTGGCTGCATTCTTCTGCCTTGCCATTTCAATGAAGAAAAAAAAAAATAGCCACAACTTGGCATTGAGATTATTCCTTTGCGATTTTGCATAGAATCATAGAGTAGTTGGGCTGGAAGGGACCTTTAAAGGTCATTTAGTCCAACCTCCCTGGCAGGGACAACTTCAACTAGATCAGGTTGCTCAGAGCCCCATCCAACCCCAACGTTAAAGGTTTCCAGGGATGGGGCAACTACCATCTCTCTGGCCAAACTGTTCCAGCATTTCACTGCCCCCAATGTAAGAAAATAAAAAAAACAAAAACAAAACAACCCCAACTAACCAACGAAACAAACAAAACCCCCTAATTTTTACCTCTGATAAAAATTAACTCTAATGAACTCTAGGTGGGTGTAGAAATCTGGAAGCCTGAAACCCATGGCAAGGCCATTTATTAAGAATACGCATATGAGATTGTGCACAGGTAAACAAAGCCTACTTGTTTAACAAGCTGAAGATCGGGCTATACCTCTGTATTTTTAATATTGAGAATAATTGCCTATACAAAATCTCCCTCCACTTTTTTTTTTTTGCCAGAAGTCTTATCAAAATCAGATATTTGTATTCAAAATTAAACAAAAAAAATTTATTTTTCCGCTTTTGAAGTGTAATGCATTTGACCTTAGCAATTTTCTATGTTTTTCTTCCTCCAACTTTTCTGGTTGTCAATGTAAATACATGCTATTACATTTAGAACATTTTGACATGTTTTTCAGGTGCTGTGACAGCTACTTCTAAAAATGCATTAATGGAACAGTTGCATTTAAAATATCAACAAAAACCATGGAGTGAAACTGTGAAACTTGTCCGTTTTTGCATGGTAAGAATCATAGGTTAGGTGAGAGAAGGGATATATGGTGTATGAACAGGTTGCCAAGACTGTTCAAAAACTGCTTGACCCCCAAAAATCCAGTGCCTATTATAGCTTGGCTCTTGACTTTTCTTACAACAGTGGAGAAAAAAAAGTTTCCTGCATTATTTTGGCACCTTAGAGGTGGTTTCTTACATTAATTTAACTAATAAAACTTAGTATTGTTTGTCTAATACTTTAGGTTATTTTCCATTCGTTATCATCAGCACATTCATAGTATGTAAAGGAGATTTCTTGCCCATAGGACTGGAAGAAAAAGCTGCTTTTCAGAAACTGGCCTGAAACCTGCTATGTAGACTCCCTCCTGTTGCAGTATACCTTAAATTGTTTCATGCTTCCCACCCTTCCAGAAGCTAATTGTATTTAAGAATCATCTTTGTAAAAAGCAGATTAGCACAACTGCTGTAAGCTTAGTATAAGAAGTCCAATTTGTTTCCATGCTTCTTTTTATTAAGCTTAATGGAAACCTTCCTCTGAAAACAATGTCCTGAGTTTAAACGCAGCTAAAACTTTTCATCACTGAAAGTTTTTTGTGAACTGAAGTTTAAGACGTTTTCTTACAAGAGCTAGAATAGAAGCTGGGAGAGTTTGCTTTCTATTTAGTATCTTCAACTTAAACTCGTGCCTCGAGTCCAACAAGTACAGCTGTGGCACTTATTGATCTCTCCTTTTCATTTAGATAGATTTTTCTTAAAATAAAAATCTAAGTATTTTCTTAGTCGATATCTAGTATCATGGTGAAATTAGCTGGCACAGCTTGCATGCAGTTCAAATGAAATGAGAATGGAAAGCTGCATCCTGCTCCAAAGGCCTCTAATCATATAAGTACTGCCCAACAGGGTCTTCACAAATCCCTTCAGTGCTGCCAGTTTAGAGATAGTTACAATCATAGGTCACCTCTATGTTAGGCAAAAAAAATAAGTAGTATTTTGTTGAACTGGGCATCAGTGTTCTGTGTTCTGTTCTATGCAGGGGTATTCCTCTTTGGCCAGGAATTTAAGGACTCTTTCTCTGTCTCTTGTTTTCACAAATGTGCTAGGATAAACCACTCCAACGGCCTGTCAGTAATGCTCCAGATGGTCCATTGCTCTCTTACATGGAGAAGATCCAGAGGGCACTAAAAGGTAACAAGCTGTCATATAATTGAAAGTGTAACTTTTAATATTCTGTGGAAACTACCCATCCTTCTCTATTGATTAAGTTGCAAACAAAGGGTTAAATGTACAAACACAGAGGTGGATATGACACAAGAGACTTCTGACTCATCTTTGAGCTAAGCCTTCAGGCTATAGCTATTCTCAGACTCTGAGAATAAGCTCTACCCAGCAAAGCACTGGTTAATCATAGAGTGGTAGTTGTCATTATAACAAGAAGTCATGAAAGAGACAACATTTTCTCATTACCTAAATTAATCCTGTAAAGCAGTATAATACTAGTTCTACTTCTTGATCATTGCAGCCTGATTAAATAATATTTCTGTTTTTTTACAGCTAAATCTTTGTTTTCTGTGATGAACAGATTGGAATCTTTATCCAAACAAAAAGGGTAAGTTTGTTTATGAATAAATGAAAATAAGCAAGGATGGCCCCACGCCCAGTGAGGAATACCATCTGGATGGCTTGTCAACAATATTAATCTTTTAACTTTATATTCTAGTGGATTGTATTACTTGGAATGGGCATAAATGCCTATTTTGATTAGTCCTCATGGAGAAGGTTGTTGGGTGAAGAGAGGGTATGCATGCCTAGGTCCCAAAGCTACAGATCGAGGTACATCTGTTTTTTTTTAAAAAAAAAAAAAAAAGTAAATAGGAAACCAACATGATAATGCAAAGAGCAGACCACAAATACATCACCTGCTTGGATAGTCTTCAGAGGCTGAGCCAAGGAAGAGTTATTTTTGAAGCATCCCTGGTGTCTCTTCCCATGGCCAAGTAAACTATACTCATTTCCTTTCTTCTTTTTTTTGGTCCTTTTCATCTCTCCTCAGGCTTAACGCTCATGTTAGCCCCAGTGGGACTGCCTGCTACATAACATCAAACATGTTTTATATAGAAGTTCAGCTGGACAAGGATGGAGAGGTGATGGATGTAAAGTTGGCTCACCTTAGAGAAGATCCTGTGGTAAAGTTAATTTTCTCCATTTCTCACCTCCCACCTGGCCGCCAGCTGCCATATCAGGAAGTCTTTGGCTTTCTTTTGGTCTTGTCACACCTGCCAGCTTGTGCAGGACACTAGCTGCTTCCGAATCTCTTGCGCACACTTACAACTCAATTGCAGATATTAATTACTTTAGAGCTAAATATTAAGTTAAAACTCAGCTGACATGCCCATCTTCCAAATATATTGTAGTACCCAGCATAATATTTATATTTTCACATGTGGATGTTATCATATACAGTAAATAACAGGGTCTTAGAATATTTTCCTACCAAGGTGTAGTGCTATGTATATTCCCAATGGATGCCTGGGAGCTGTTACCAGAGATTCTGTTTTCCTTTTGCATTCTTTAGAAGTGTGTGCATTCCTATGAGCGGGGATGCTGTTCTTGCAAATTTTCTTATTAAAATAATGGTAAAATACCACCCTGCTGTTCACATACCGTATTCTGCCCTCATTAAGTGTTACAGACAATCCTTCAGATCAAAGATATAGCAACAAACTGTTGCAGGGGGAAAGGGGGGAGCATAAACTCTGATTTTTATCAGTAAGTATCCAAATTGTTATAGTAATTTGGAGTTAATTTAGTTTTAATTTAGTTCCTTTTTTTTTTTTTTTTTTTTTAAGTTGCAGTCAGATCAGGAATTTCCAATTGTTCTGTTTAACCAGCACTGGGCTGTTAATCAGTGAATGCTAGACAATATTAGGATGATATTAGGTTAATAACATCCAGATAATTTTGTCACAGTAAATGCCAATAAAAGAAAAACTGGCAAAGGTGCTTTTTTTTTTTTTCTGGAAAGAATTTAACAACAGACTATTTCTGTTAATTTTACCTTTTTCCACAGACCCTTTGTTCTTTTAATTATTAATATTATCTTTTAAATACTATAACACTAGTCTGGATTTTGTTGGTTTAAGGTCTTTTTTTTAAGCTAATGAGCTAATTCAGCTCATTAAAAGTAATGGGGAACAATCTTATCCTTACCAATGAAATGCTTTTAAGAGATGTTTCACAAAGGATGGTAAGAAACATGAAACTCCTCTCACTTATTCTTGTAGGTTTGTGATGACCTGGTGCAGCACCTAAGGTAAAGAACCAGTGCAGAGTCTCTAGTTGAATGGAAGAGAACTCCTGAATCTTGTGTTTCTCTGAATGTTGTGGGGAAGTCAAGGCTAGAATGGTTTCAGTGTAAGAACTGAAGGGAAAAAAAAAAAAGAAAAAAGCAAGAATTAGGAAACAATAAGAGAGTAATATGAAGCCAGAAAACAACAGAAAAAATGACACATTTTTTTATTTTATTGGTAAGTTGGCTCCAGTGCTTTATAATGGACGTTGATTGTTGTTGTAACTGTTATTACCTGCTTCTAATCTGTAAATTCAAGGCTAAAACCACAGCATATACAATTTTGAAGAGATAATGCCAGACATTACTTACTTCTCAAGTCATTCCATTGAAAACGGCTAAAATGCAGCTACGTCAGTGGAGTGAGGGGAAAGAGTAATCCCCAGTAGATTGGCTGCAGCTGCCAGTTGAACACAGCCTTTGAATACCCTCATTTGTGTTGATTGCAGGAAATGTAGAATTACTTGGACCCCATGATTTTGGAAATAGACTCATGATGACAATTCAGAACTGGCAGATTTACAGATCCAAACTAGATATTACTTTTCCCCTTCTCCTTCCATCAAATACTGAATAGTCTTTGTGTTGTCCTTATGCAAATATTTTAACTACATGTCCTGTCACAGCAATGAAAGCGAGGTGATACCACATGGTGTGTTTTTCTTTGCAAATGCATAGGAGATGTTACTTTAATTTTCTCATGCACCAGCAGAACACTAGCTTTATATATACATTTTTATGTATCTTATTACAGTATTATTATTTACATATCTTATTACAGTGTTTGTCTGTATAGTTGCTGTTCCAGGTCAGGCCACCACCTTAAAAGTCCATTTAGAAATTATCCAACCAATATGATCAAGGTTCCAGGTTTTACTAATAATGAGTACATTTAAGAAATTGGATTCTTATTTAAATATCTTGACAAAACAGTTGAAAGGTAATGAGAGGAAGGATAATAATTGATCTTGAACGTTTAATTTCTCTTCTCTGTGGACCTATAATCCATGATCAGTTTTTTCCAGCCCTCTCTTTCTTTAGAGATGAAGTTATATCAGCTTTATGGGTGTGAACAGCTACATCTTAAAGCTTGAACTTGCATTTTCCATGGTTTTTTGACTCCTGGGGATGGATGTCAGTTGCCAGCAATTTGGCTCTGAGTGGTGGCATATAGTTACCATTGGCGCTCTGGGTACTGCTTCTCTGCCACACTGTTTTTGTTAGATTTGGCACCAAGTGCAAATATCCCTTCTACACATCTTGGTGCAGTATTTTTATATGTTTGTTTGGGTTTGTTTTTTCTTTTTAAGTTGTAAGGCAGTTTGTTATATGTGTAATGCTTCCTGTGAGTCTCAAAAAATAAAATTCTGATGAGCCAGCCAGCTAATGCAAGTTAGATATAAAAGACTTATTATCCATCTCATTTAGTGGCATGATAGCAATTGTTTTTTTTGGCAGGACAAAGAACTATGAAGCCTTTGGAAGGATCCTAGAAGACCTATCAAATATGTATCAAATTCCAGGAAACAGGTTGCAAATAGTTTTTGCTTGAAAGACTTCTAAAATCCATAGCCTAGCTTTTGTTTACCTACAAAAATAATAATTTGTCTTCTCTCTCTCCCAGTGAAATGAAAGCTAAGGGATACTTTGCTTTGCAGGCCCTTGAAAAGGATCTTTATTCAATGTCTCTTCTAGACCGGTAACTTGAAGTCTACCTCTTTCTCCCTTTCCCACTACCCTCACCCGTTCATTTCACTAAAAACAAGTTAACTGATCTAATTATAGAGCAGGATGTGGAAGGCTAATGAGTTTTCTCCCACTGGAAATCTTGAAGCCTTTCAGCAATTTGCCAACTGTGGGTATGCCAAACAAGGTGATCTACTGAACTCCTGAGCTTTATGGAAGAGACTTGCTTGGGAAACTGGTTGGTTGCAGAGCTTGGGTGGGTGTGACCACCTACTGGGAGCAAGTGGTGCATCTTCAGATGTCAGCAGTCATGTTTAGATCTCCCTGTGACAGAAGTAAAATACACCCTTTGTGGTCCTGCTGTTTGGCTATTTCATTTCGTGCCCAGGTTTTAGCTCAGGAGTAGCAGATGCTAGTTTTCCTCCTATCCTTCATTTTCTCATTTGACTCCTGGGGATGGAGTAGGATCCTTTCAAAGAGTAGGATTGCAGATAGGTGTTGAACAGATTTGCCTCAACTCTCTGGTAATTGTACAGGAATTTTTATTCTTTTCAGAAAGAGGCAGTGCTTTTCTTCAGGATTTTTGCAGCATTTTTTCTGATATCTTGCTTATTAAATCCTCTCATCAAGCAACGGCCTTCTGTAATTAGAAACACAGTCTTGGCTTATTTTTATAGTGTTCCCTTATGAAGCATACTATCTCCACAACCAAATATACTATATCCTTGCTGATTGCTAATATGTCACTAAATATTATTTATGAGTTAAACGGATTATTTGTCCCATCTATCCTAATGCACTGCAGTGTTTCAATACACAGATATGTAATTGTGTTAACTGTGTGCGTTCAGTTGTACGATCACAGGTTAGAGATTGCTTTTGAGTTAGTTTTTCCAGGTTATTTCCTTACTCTTTGCTTAACCTGCCACACAATGTATTTGTCCCCCTTCATTTCTGGTAACAACACATCAAATTGCAACATGAAACAGCTCAGATACAGGGTTGAAACTAGAAGCCAAAGTCCCAGGGGTAATGCATGAGTGGAATAATGTTTTGTAAGCTGTTATAACAAATGGAGACACAATCTACTTCCAAGAAAGCATTGTCTGCCTTGGATTAAGGGTGCAAATTACCCTTTACATTAGCCTTGCTGGCACTGCAACTCGGGAAACACTAATCAAGGTATGTTTTCAACTAGGACACAGGATGTAAACAGAGTTACTGAAGTACTTCATGGAAAAGTAGGACACCTTGTGCCAAGAACTGGAGGTGACTTTTTTTTTTTTTCTTTCTTCACGGATTCCAGCTGTGACTAAAAAAACCCTACTGAGTTGATCTTTGCTTAAAGATCCTCTTTTATCCTCTTTAACAAGGGGTGAAGTGATAGGATGAAGGGTAATGGTTTTAAATTGAAGAGGGGAGATTTAGATTAGATACTAGAAAGAAAATCTTTGCTGTGAGGGTGGTGAGACCCTGGCCCAGGCTGCCCAGGGAAGCTGGGGCTGCCCCATCTCTGGAGGGGTTCAAGGCCAGCCTGGATGGGGCTTTGAGCAACCTGGTCTGGTGGGAGGTGTCCCTGGCCAGGGCAGGGGGATTGGAACTCGATGATCCTTAAGGTCCCCTCCAACTCTAACCATTCTGTGGTTCTATGACTGTAGTATAAATAAAACATGCTGCAGGAACCTATTGTGTCTGTATTCACAGACAAGTGTACAGACATCCAGATGGAGAAAAATGAATGGAGTCAGGTTGTTTATCAGCTACAGCAACATTGACTTTGCAGCAGCCTAAAAGCAAAGCCAGTGGTAGTAGCTGAGATAATACGTTGCCTAAAAGGCAAATACAAGGGGTTCTGGTTGACAAGTGGCTGAACATGAGCCAGCAGTGTGCCTAGGTGGCCAAGAAGACCAATGGCATCCTGGCTTGTATAAAAAATAACGTGACCAGCAGATACGTAGGGAGGTGATTGTCCCCCTGCACTGAGCACTGGTGTGGCTACCGTTTGAGTATTGTGTTCAGTTTTGGGCACCTTTACACAAGAGAGATGTCGAGGTGCTGGAGCAAGTGCAGAGGAGGGCAACAAAGCTGGAGAATAAATCTTATGGAGAATGATTGAAGGAGCTGGGACTGTTTAGTTGGAGGAAGAGGAGGCTAAGGGGAGACCTCATCGCTCTTTACAACTACTTGAAAGGAGATCGTAAAGAGGTTGGTGCTGGTCTCTTCTCACAGGTAATTAGCGATAGAACGAGTGGGAATGACTTCAAGCTACAACAGGGTAGGTTTAGGCTGAACATTAGGAACGAATTTTTCACAGAAAGGGTGGTCAGACACTGGAATAGGCTGCCCAAGGAGGGGGTTGAGTCTCCATCCCTGAATGTGTTTAAGAATCATTTAGATAAGGTCTTGGGAGATTTGGTGTAGGGGAGGAATTTGTGGAGTAGGACTGATGGTTGGACTCGATGATCCCAAGGGTCTCTTCCAACCTGAATGATTCTATGATTCTGTCTTGGCTGTCAGAAGTGAGCTTTAACCATCAATGTGTTTGTTAGAGTTCAGAAAAGTACTTCTAATACATGCTACCAGTATCCTGTTGCACAGCTTGCTATGAGTGCTTCTTCTGAAACTATTGCAACTTTCCCTTCTATTTCATACTACTCACTGAAAGCTAGCAGTTCAGCTACTATTTTTAAGGCTGAGTAACAAGTTATTGTGCAAAAGAGAGTAACTTAATCTAATATTTTCAAAGATGTCTGATAACTTCATACACAGAGGGTTTAGCTGTTAAATGCTATGAAAATGCTGTGATTTGAACATGTAATTAGAGATGTACTCTTATGAGGAGTCCCCTTCTGCCCACCTACACTGCTCTTGGCTTTTTGTTTGGCTTTTTGTCCCCCTTTGTGTCAAGATGTCTAACATATTTCCTCTATTGACAAGTATAGTAACTTTTTTATTATTGTTATTTCTCAGGCACTCCTATGAACATTGAATTTTACGTTTCTCCCTATCAAGTTTTGGAAGCAGAACTAAATCCCGGTAAAGCTAGAAAATATTGTCCTTACTTTTTCAGGACTACCTATTTTGTTAAGGAAAATTCATTAATGAAACTGAGGAATAAGATTTAAAATTCTAGTTTAGGAGAATGATTTATGTGATGCACTTTAGCAGAATTATAACAGACATCCTGAAACTGCTTTCCCATTTCTTGACTGTTAACCCGCTGTTGACCCACACTGAAGTGGGAGTAATACCAAACAAAATAACTGCCTAGCCAGCATGGAAATTATGTGGTTCCTTGAATCTGTTTCATGGCATGTCCCAAAAGCAGCTATTGCTGCTCTCACTATTAGGCAACTTTGGCCATTTGGATGTGGTCGGTGCCAGGTTCTCCTTGCTGCCTAAGCCATTGTGTCTGTCAGTGAGACCCAACCTTTACCTCACCATTGCGTGGTTTGTATGCGTAGGAGCAGTCTACGCTGACACGAGGGAAATAATGCAGTTCTTTTCCTCCCTCAGGTTCCCAGGTGTGTGGAACAAAAACAGTCGTGACTCTTGAAGGCACAGATATGGTCCACAAACTTCCTCTTTATCCACTGGTTGTAGATTCTCAAGCTGGAGAGGACGGGTGAGGCTCTGGACACTTCTCAATATAGAAATGGATTTACAAGTCATTGGCACTAACCTCAGGATAACTTGCATTTAGCCCCTGCTAAAAGAGGAAGCTCTGTTTTATTGATGTATTATGCTCTGTAGCTACACCCTCTAAAACCCGTGGCTTTTATAGTTTTCCCAAATGGACTTTTAAGTTATTGTGTTCGTATTTAACTGTCAATTGTATTTACTCACAGATTTGAAGCCAGAAGGAGCCACTGGAACAATATTACTTAATTTCCTAGTATTCAACAAGCAACTCCTGTGTAGTTTCAAAATAAATAGAGCATATTTCATATTAATACATTATTATTACATATTAGTATGTCATATTGTATATTACATATTAAATAGAGGGATATTACACCTTAACCATACAAAATAGTTTGTCATCCCACCATGGATACTGACACTTTTCTCCGGGAGGGAAAGTCTGAAATCATTCTCCAAAATAAATTACTATAGAACGATTTATAGCAAACATCTTTGTGCACTGTTCCTCACTTTCTGATGACTCACTTTGCCTTCCTGCCAGTCTTAACAGTAACCTTGTTTTAAAGCATTAAAGGCTATACGTGTGTTTATAAAGCACAACTTTTCTGAACACAGAAGTATGGAAGGTAGTAAACCACTGGAGGCCTGACAGAGACTTTGCTCTAAGAGTCCTTGTTATGGCAATTTCTGTAACAAGCTTTCATTCTGACTGTAATTTTTTTTTTCCCAGCCACCTTGCTTTTTTGCCACTAACTGACGAACTCAGCATGGATTTGCCAGCTTTTTTTGTGTTGAAGTTTCACCAGCCCATTCCTGTGTTCTCATCCAGTATTGAAGAGATACAGAGGCTCACAGGCATGTTATAAAATAATTGTTTTCAGACTAAGAACTTGTGTGACTATGCATTGCTTATTTGCTTTTTATTTCCCTGTGTTGATGTTGTAAGAGGAAAAGATAGTTTCCGGGGCAGAACAAGTTCTGTTCTATCAGCCTGTGTAACATCTTAGCAACCAGTGCAAACCATAAAAGTTCCACGAAAGACAGGACAATTACAGGCAAAGCTGTTAAATGCTCTGCCTCAAATTGCCATTAGCAAAAAAGGGGAATAAGAAAGGAGATTAATGTTTTGGGTGTTTTTTTCTTTTGAAAACATTGGTTTTGTTTTTAATATTAGCTTTCACATGCAGTCATAACCTAAGTGCCAATAAAAAAAAAATCATCTGATTTCAGGAATTCAGATTACTGGCTTGAAACTAGCTCCTCTATATGAGCTGATTGTTCAGTCTACTCTGAAAGAAAAATGCAGTGAAGACTTCTCTACACACAAATCCTGTTTCTTTGTGGTGAGTATAGTGTGCATTTGACACCCCCCACCCCCCCTTATGCAAGACAGACACTGAATTATATTTTCCCATAAGCAAGCAATGCAGAATTCCCAGAATCTCAACAGTATTTAAATGCTCTTTAAGAAATAGTTCATCATTTACAAAACAATATTAGACTCTTTCAAGTAAGTGAGCAGCTCATCCTCATTACTGAAACACTGTGTGCATGACTGCTGAATACTAATTTGTCTATATGGAACCCAAATGTTTACTCTTCTAAAAATCTGTCAGAATTTCATCATTAACGACTTAAAAGAAGGAAAGTTTTTGACTGATGTGAGGACTGAGGACCAAGTCCCAGGATGGTACTTACCTACATTTTTGAAGGTCTTTATCAGACTGTATGTCACACTGACTATCATGTTTCAATAACAAAGATTTCTTGATTAGATGACACTGAGAATATGGAGTCTCTTTAAAGGGAGAGGTAGGAAGATGGATGTAAGGTGATGTCAATTACTAGCTAAAGCCATGGTTGCTTAACTGTAGACAGCTTCCCTTTTTAATAACTGTTTCATTAAAAAATACTTAATTTAGGCTGCACTCGATGTAGAGGAAAGGTTTTAGAATAGAAAATGGTGGCTAAGGTGCTTTCTGCCAGACTTATATGCAGAGCAACTAAATGACAAGCTTCAAAGATCTACCTTTTTTGCTCAGAAACATTAATATTGCAATTCATGGCAACAAAAAAAGAGGGTACTTCTTTCTCTTCTACTAGAAGTGTTAGCGGAGCTTGTTGCCTACATAGTTCTCGGACTTTGAGGTGGTGGTACAGAAGGTAAATTTACATCATGCTAAATTAAGGTTTAGTAAAGCTCTCCTGTATAAAACCCATAAGATAGGACAAAATTTTAATTTCCACTGAATACGCACAAAAAGATCTGTAACTTCAGTAATGAGTATTTGCTGGGAGATTGTTTTATCTCTGAGTTTAAAGATTTTATTCCTACAAGTAAATTGTTAATTGAATTCTAACCTTGAAAAGAATGTAGGGGAAACCTTTTCCTTGTCTGGTCAGGGAGCAAAAGGCTCTTTTATTCTGCTCTTCAGCTGTTCCTAATGTAGACCCTGCTAATTAAGGTCCCTGCCCCATTCTCAAGGTGACAGTCCCCATTTGTGCATCCTGAAATAGTTAATATAATATTGCACTTCTAGTTTTGTCACAGAAACACAGTCAACATGGATAGGTGGCAATTTTTTCTTACTATCTCGTCTTCTCCTCCTTGGTTTGCTTCTAACAAAACATGCCTCTCCAAAGAAAGCAGTAGTGATGGATGGAGAAACAACATAATGATGCCCAGAAAAGATCATAAACTCATAGAATTGTCTGAGTTGTAAGGGACCTTTAAGATCATCTAGTCCAATCATCAACCTAACTCTGATTAAAAAACATCACTGAACCATGTCTCTAAGCACTAGGTCAACCCATCTTAAATCCCTCCAGGGATGGTGCCTCAACCACTGCCCTGGTCAGCCCATTCCAAGGCTTAATAACCTTTTTAGCGTAAAAATGTTTCCTAATATCCCATCTGAACCTCCTCTGGCACAACCTGAAGCAATTTCCTCTTGTCCCATCACCTGTGACTTGAGAGAAGAGACCGCCCCCCTGGCTACACCCTCCTTTCAGGGAGTTGCAGAGAGCAAAAAGGTCTCCCTTCTGCCTCCTTTTCTCCAGGCTGAACACCTCCAGCTCCCTCAGCTGTTCCTCACCAGACTTGCACTCCAGACCCCTCACCAGTTCCATTGCCCTTCTCTGGACCTGCTCCAGCCCCTCAATGTAACTTTTGTGGTGAGGGGCCTAAAATTGGACACAGCACTAGAGGTGAGACCTCACCAGTGCACATTTGAGGGGGATGATCGCCTTTTGAGTCCTACTCGCCACACTGTTCCTGACACAGGCCAGGATGCTGTTGGCTGCCTTGGCCACCTGAGCATACTGCTGGCTCATGTTCAGCACACAGCTGACCAACACCCCCAGGGCCTTTTCTGCCAGGCAGCTACAGCCACTCTGCCCAAGGCCTGTAGTGCTGCAGGGGCTTGGTGCAACCCTTGGCCTTATAGAACCTCATCCCATTGGCCTCTGGCCATCAATCCAGCCTGTCCAGAAATTTCAGATTTCAGGCAAAACTGCTATTCTATCTGTACAGCTGTCGAGCAGCACTACTGATATTCTTCTGAGAGAAGACCAGTTGTTTCTGTTTCTATAGCCCACAGTGGTCTTAAGAGCAGTTAGAAGAATTGGTGGCTTAATTTGGATGCACTTGCTGGGGGGAGGGAGAGGGGAGAGTGGATCTCATCTAGCTTCCTCTAGCCAGAAGGATTATATTTCTACTGAAATGCAGAGAAACACAATGGACGTGCTAGAGGCGTGTCTTCCAAAATTATTTTGCTTTCAGATTGCGAAGTTGCCTGATAACATCAAGCTTTACTTTCTTATTTTCAGTGCTTGAAATATCACCATATTTGTTTGTTCAGTCTCTTCCAGATTGCCCAAAGCACTGTTACTTCATAAACAAAGGCTCAGAAAAATCAGACTTAGCAGGAGTCTTGGTCAGTAAAATCCCATTTAGTCATCCAAAGTGTGTGCCGGGCGTAATAGAGATTCTTCGACATCAAGTGGCATTTAACAACCTTATTAGCAGCTGTGCCTCTGAGAAGGCTATAAAGGAAGGTAAATTGTGTGGTTGGAAGTAATGCAGAGTATTAGAGAGAAACGAGCATCTAAGCTGGGTGTTAGGAGACTTACTGCTCCCTTGCAAAAGCTATCATTACTTGTGGACTATTTTAAAATCATAAAAAAAAAAAATAATCCTTAATTCTACTATTACACAAGATTTTTTTCTAAAAATCTCCTAAGCCTGACATTTCTATAAGCATAAACTCAGTTGCCAAAGTAATACGTAATTAGATTCTGCTGTATAGGTATTTTTTAAATTATTGGCATTTTTAATTTCAGCCAAAAAGAGTCCAGGTTCAATGGGTGGTTATCACTAAATAGTAATTCTATTTCTAGATGGTGATTCAGAACTGCTGTACTTTGAAGTGGTACCACACAAGAATACCAGCTTTTCTGTCTTCTTCCTTCATCCTGTGAAAGAGAATTTAGCCTGTGGTAGGCGTTAAACAATTGACACTGTCCTTTTTATTGGGGCTTGGTTCTGTCTAGGGCCTTGCACTACACTCCTCTTAGAAATGCATTCTAAAGGCTACCCTCAATGGTGTCCAACCCCTAAAAAAACACAACATAGCACTTGGGTATGAATTACTTACTAAAAAGTGTTCTGTACTCAGCATAAAATGGAAAGTAAATACAAATAAGCAAGTCCTATTCTGTCTTGGCTTGTATTTAATTAATAAATTTCAACTACTTCTATTTCTGACTTAAGTATATCAGGAAAAAGCAAGTCTTATGCAGGAGCATTGCTGCAAGCCCCTTCCCATTAACTTGTCTTACCTCTCTTGAAGCATCAAAACAAAAGGATGGTTTTCAATGTGTATAAAAATGTTTAATTTTAAATACTTATACTCTCCTCTTAGTGATAATTGATCTTATAACCTCCAGAGAAGTCCAATGTCACCTTCATTTAAATCCTCAAGATCCAAGTCTAAATTCTAGTGATGACTTTGTAACAAGAGCTGTGAAGCGGTAAGTAGTTCTAGTTTATTTCACAACAGTTGAAATGAATCCCAGATGCCCATTCGATGGAATTATATATGTTCACAATGCCATAAACTCAGCAAGCAGAAAACTTCACTCTAGTAACAAGTTCTAATAATGACAATAAGTTACTTTAGTGTCTTAAGTATCTCTTTCAAAAATTTTAAACATTAAGTGATCGAAAGTGTTTCTTTCCAATAGAAAGCATACCTTTTATAAAGATGTTTTTTTTCTTTTGTAAACATGCTTTTCTGAACATTCTGTGTGATGACAGTCTCCTGACTGATATAATTTAGAACAGCATGGAAAAGACTTTTTCCACATCTACCTAATACCAATCAGTGCTTCTTTTCAAAAAGTGAGGTGTGTGTGGCACATCTACAACACTCTCTGGCTTGTCCTGAAACAAACACCAGGAGAGGCAAGTTGCTGTGATATTTGAACATGTGCTAGAGAAAGGACTGAGAGCACTAATTCTTTTGGCATAAACTAGCATATCTATTTGATGACAGCTAGATCAATGCAGGCTGGATTTTGAACCTGTTTAATTAGCCTGCACTGTCTGAAGTCACAGGATACTAGATACTATTCCGGGAACCAGGTAACTCTATTGTTAGTGGAAAAAAAAAAACTTCTCTAGCAGTTTAGAGTTTTAGATAGTGGATACTGTTTTAGAGAAGACATGCAAGTTACAATTATAAAACTCAGCACCAGTGAGTCATACTGTAGTTACAACATAACATCTATTGGCTCCTACAAGGCAAATAGCTGCAAGGAGACAGGGCTGCTTTTCACCACACCTACTATTCTGGTGTCAGCCACAGTTTAAAAATAAATAATAAAAAAAAAAAAGTAGGTTTAACAATGGGTGAAGTCTGCAGCAGTGACCAATGTTTCATTTCCTCCTTCAGGTGCATGTCAGTCCCAGTTGTCATGAGAGCTATTTTCAGGAATGCTGCCAAGGCGAAAGCTGATAGTGAAACACAAGACATGGAAGCAGATACGAAACAAAAACCTGAATTGTCACGTGAAGAAATTACAAGTTCTAAGACTCTTGAAGAAAGCCTTTCTGTGGCTGGTCAGCAAGATTTAATAGTGACAGATGAGCCAAGTATTGCAGACAGCCCCAAAGAAAACCTCTCTGCAGCCAAACTGGAAACTCTGGGTGACAACATAGGAAAATGTAACCCCACAGTAAGCACAGAAGCTTTGTGCAGAGCGGAGGAAAGTAACTCCACAGCTAGTACAGAAGCTGTCATGACAGATAAGTAAAACACACAGTCTATTGTTTCATAATCAAACAAAAAAAGAAGTATTTTCCCTGGCATAGATTGCTTTTGCAGAAGTAGTTGGAGAGAACTTGGCAAGCTCACTTAGTAATTTGAAAATGGAGCTTCCTTTTTGCACACTATTAAATACATAGAGGTAATACTCTTGAATTTGCATTTTTAAAATGCAAAATTTGGAAAGTCTAACACTGCTCTAGTAACCTCTATTTTTGTCTACACCACATTCTACCACAGTACGAAAGAAATTTGTTTAATATGATACAGGCATACCACATGCACTTGTAGAAAAGTAATGTTTATTCATCTCAGCATTATGCTAAATAAATTGAGAAAAAAAAGGAAGTTGTATGAACAATTTTGTACATACGTAATTAATGCAGACAGCTTTATATGTCCACTAGTTCAAAAACAATAAGAGATTCTTAATTTCAGATCTGTTTTCCCCTAATGCAGAGGTGGTGATGAACTGCAGCCAAACTTACAGTCTACCAATTCTGTGGCAGAATAACAGAGATAAAGAGATGTAAACTCAACCTCTGAAAATCCAGTAATTTTTACCTTAACTATATTTAAAAAAAAAACAACAAATCACAAAATGGCTCTATACTTTAAAGCCAGAAAAAAGCCAAGTCAGCTGTTCAAAATTTCAGTTTGTCTCTGTCTAGACCTGCTTTGTCTCAGACACAAAGGACAGCCACAAGCAACTTAAAACAAGTAAACTCCTAACCTACTGTCAGTCAGCTTAATTGCTGTAAAACAGAGACAAGCATTCACCAATTAAGGCTTCCTGACTAGAGCAAATTTGCAGGTACAGGTAAGGCAAGCAACAGGAAAGGAGTCAAATGCAAAATGTTGGCCCAGAAATACAAAGCTGTCAGGAATAGGCACGTGTGGCTAATAACCTGTTACTAAGAGAAGGTGAATAAGCCTGCCTTCCTTGAAGATTTTGGGGAAAAAAACCCTACGGGAATGAGGGAAAGAGTTCAGGCTAGAGGGACCAGCAAAATAAATACAAAAATAACAGAAGGAAGTGCATGAGACTGGAAACGTGTTCAGTGTGGTCTAACAGTGTAAGAGTACATGGTCTAACAGAAAACAATGGAATTGTCAGTAATTCCGCATTTGAAGATCATGGTCGGTGTTCAGCAAAAGTGAAATAAATAGAACTGTATGAAGAAGAAAAGAAAAAATAGTTTTAAAACTGTGAAAACGTGATGCAGAGTGGTTACAAAAGAGGAAGAGTTTTACAAAAGGTGAAAAACTCCTATATTTTATATAGTGACTGAAGTGTCACAGCACTCTAGAA
Organism: Nycticryphes semicollaris; assembly: GCA_013400055.1. NCBI lineage: Eukaryota > Metazoa > Chordata > Aves > Charadriiformes > Rostratulidae > Nycticryphes > Nycticryphes semicollaris. The sequence goes on from VXBJ01002329.1 coordinate 27,326, forward strand.
AACAGCAGTAAATCCTGTTCTATTTTGCATAACACTAGCATATCATCAACAGCAGCTTTTTCTGGAAGAATAGCATCTCCATAGCACTGGGCATTTATTTTTTAGATATTAGAGGGGACCTATTTATAGGCTATTTAAGGGACCTGCTCCATTTCCAAACTGCCACCAGAGAGAAAGAAACAGAAACATGTTTAGTAAATCTTGTGGAGCTTTAAAAGTAATTTCCCCTTTCTGTCAAAGTTACATTTAAGATTGAAAGCAAGGGCATGGGGTTGGGGGGGTTAGGAGGGTTGCAAGGAGCCAAAGCATGGTGAAGATGTACAGAAATCACCTCTACTGGGAAATACCAAAATCAAATTTCCCTAAAATGAATTGATGCTTCAGCCTGTACATGGTCCAGAAATTGAGATTCCAATCCAGTTGAGACAGTTTTTCTGTCTCATGGTATTTAAAATTAAGCTTCTAGTTGCTGGATGTGATGAAGTATATCCAGTGATAAGCCTAGTTGCTCGACTAGCCAAATAGTCTGCTTTTTAACCCAAGCAAGGGTTGACCTTTCAGGATCAGTGCAGAGTTTTGTCTTGCTGCACTGCAAGGAACAAACCTCACCATTATTTTGACAGACATTTTCACCAAAGCTGCAAACGTCTTCATTGTGCTCTGTCTCACCTGGAGACATGTGATTAAGGTCCATGTCCTGAACAGAATCTAAAATTTGTCCAAGATGTGGCTGTTGTTCCATAGAATTCAGATACTTAAGCACATCTTCTTCATGCCTTCCAATCACATTGAGAAGATTATTTATCTTACTTAAGGCAGAATCATGTCCATTAAGATGACACCAGGATAAGAGAGCACTAAAAAGTGAAGGAAAAAAAAAATAAGCAAATATATGTATCCACACAGACTTCCAGTGCCTGAAGAGAGATAACATGACAAGATACCTATACCATATAAATCTATATAGGTTTAATTCACAGTTTCTGGGAAACTAAAACAGTAGATCTGAATATTAAGCCTAAAGATGTAGTTTCAGATAATTTTCAAAGACCAACTGTAGGACAGTTTCTACGAATGATTGCTCTACACCCACTCTACTTCCCTGTTTGCAAGACCTGAAAAATCTCAGGTTGCTCATTTTAGACACACAAAGCACTTTTTTTTTTTTTTTTTAATTAAACCAAAACCTGCATGTACACTCCCTCCATACACACCTTCCACAGGCATACAACCTTAAAAAGTTTGTAACTTACTTCAGGGTTCCTCTGAACTGGCCACAAGTAACCATCAGCTCAGCACCTCGTCTATAACCTTGACTGAAGCCTTCTTGGAGGCCAAGTTCTCTTCCAGCCTCAATTCCATCCCTGTAGCCTTCCTAAAATAGGAATAGTGCAACAGGTTGTTCACAATGTGAAAAATCTGACCTATGACAATTTTGTACTAAAAAAGTTTGACCAAGTATTCAGTCTCTTATATCACAGCTTCTAGGTTTGGACATCCTCCTGGCTACACCCCAACTGCCCAACCAAAATGTGCTTTTTGCAAGGCTTTATTCTTACTGACTTGTAAGATCCAGTTCTTTTCAAAAAGGATCCCCTAAAAGGTCAGAAAACAAGAAAAGTATTTTCAGAAACATCAAAAAATAAGGTAGATTTGCAGGAAAGCATGCTTGCTTTTCTGATTACCAACTCACACATGAAAAATTCATGTCTCTCATAGTTTTCTAGACATTCAAAACCAGGTAGGCTGCAAAACCTCCCCTTTAGCAAAGGTACTTTCTTATCTGTAATGCACGTACCTTTTTCACAACACTAATTATTAAGACTAGCTACTCTATTTGCTGGATCTCACTCAATTCAAGAGCTACATGGAAAAACAGATGGTGATAGAAGGTGAGTCACATACACACATAACATTGTGATTGCTTTCTGTAAGAAATGGGTAATGAATGTAATGCAAAATAATTTCCTTCTAATCATATAAGTATATAATGTAGAATGTCTTAACTTTTTTTCACACCAAAATTGCAATTTGTAAGACTGAAATCTTCTATTTGCTCATGAGAGAGGAAAACTGGTGGCCTTGCTACAGAAATAGGCAGAAAAAGAATGTTTCTTTATTTTGCCCAACATACAGCTCTAGCCAAAATAACATGTTATGATTTTGCAGCATCTGCTCATAAAATACCAGAGGGATTTGTGTAAGAACCCTGAACAGCCCCTTAAGAAAACCAGACTTTTAAAAGGGACTCAGATGTAGGAAACTTTTCCTTGCAGACTAATACAACAGCTCTCTTGTAATACCCTTCCCCATCAACAGCCTTACAACTTCCATTCGTGTTCTTCAGCCAAATGCTCTTCACCCATAAGCAGATGGGTCCTACTGGCCCCATTTTGAATGATAATGTATCTGTTGAAGTAACTTGGGTTTTTGCACTTGCTTTGTTCCCTGCAGAATTCCAGGGAGGGAAGGGCTGCAGAAAATGTAGGGCTTTCATAAAATGTATTTTTCACAAGGAGAATAAATAAGCCAAAGAACTACCCAGACCGCAACGTCCACTTGTGGTTCCACAGGGAGTCACACATCTTAAATGCGACTGACAAAGAACTCTACTTAAAAACCCAAACATCTCATATTTTTTTATTAGCACTGTTTAACTGTGTTGCCTTACCTCTACTAGTAGCACACCTACAAGAATGAGGCAAATAGCATTGCCTTTTACAAATACACTGTTGTACCGAAGAAGCCAGTGCCTTTTGGCAACACAGTACTTTGCTCTGACAGACTACTAGAATAGAGTTTATGTAAAACCCTGCTACATTTTCCTGGCATTCAGAAGAAACTAAGCCACAATAACATTCAGGCAATGACTCGCTGTTTTCCCTTTAAATCAGCTGTATGTATGTCAAGGTATGTATCAATAAATCTAAGATGGTTAAACAGACTGTTAAATCATTGTTACAGAAATACCTTCAATCTTTTTTTCATGGTTATGTTCCATTCTTTCTGTAGTAGATACATCTCATCTGCATCTTCATCAAATATATCCTCACCGGATTGGCTGACTGCAACTCGTACCCAGGACATAACAGCAGTGATGACTATGGTCTCTGTTTATGTGGTAAATAAAATCCTGAGAAACTCTCAAAAGTCCTTCTTGCTAAGTGTCAGATTAGAAGTACAGGTGAGTTCTGAAGAGAAGTCGTGTACAGAGCTGATTATTTAACCTGTATGTTCATTTCCACGTGGAAAACGGATGCCGTTTACCATGAGGGTGCATCTGTCAAGACAAGCAAGTCAGATGATCACTGGTAAAGCAACTCCTTTCATTTAGGAGGACAACTTAAGACAGTAGTTTCTTCCGGTCTTATGGCAGTGACACACATATGCACGTTGAATTAGCATTCCTAAATGCTGCCAGAACACAAACAGCAGGCAGAAACAACTTTATGACTTGATTCTGATAGTTGCTGACAAATAGCTCTCTACAGCCTCCACATGGTACATCAAGTTATACACACAAGTAACTGCCTGTAGAGTTATTAGCAGCAAGGATTGTCACCTTTGATTTTCAGTTTTCTGATTATGCCAAAGACTTGAACATTTTATAAAACTTCAGTAGAAATACTCTTTTATATTTTGAATAAAGAACTAGCTGGTTCTACTTCAGAGCGAAGAAGACACAAGTGAATTATTTCACCTTTTCCACATTAGAAAATATTAAGAGGCTACTTGTAACTAACTCATCACATCAGTGGAAATTCTTACACCCCCCAAAGGCCGCTTCTTACGGAGGTACTGGCGGCTCTCAGGGACCCGAGGGCCGCAAGGGCCACCCCGCCCTCGACCACTGCTTTTCCCGGAACACAACCGGCTAGAGCCCCGCAGTCTGCAGGCTCCCTGCCTCCGGCCGGCCAGCGCTGCGCTCCACCGGCCCCAGAGCCCGCCCGAACCTCAGCCGAGCCCGCCAGTCGCCTTCCGCCTCAGTGGCNCGGCCGCTCAGCTCCCCACAAGCACTGGCGATGCGGAGAACCTTCCTTCTCCCCGACCTGGCGGCAGCCGCGCCTCGCCTCTCCCGGCTGCTGGCCGGGACTCCGACACCCGCGCCCCGTCCCCTCACCACAGCCGTCACTGCTTGCTGGCGGCCGCCATCTTGACTGAGGGCAAACTGGCTTCCCTGCCGTCGGAAGCAATCAGGGGAGCAGCAGCCATATTGGCTAAGAGCAAGCTCCTCAGAGGCTACAGCTGAGCAGACGCCATCTTCACCATCAGCCCCGTGGCTTCAAAGCCCGACTGAAGGAGGGCCGCCATCTTGAGTGCGGGCGCGGCCTCTCATCCTCCTTAAGGAGGCGGGACGGGAAGGCCGGGCTGCTGGGCCCTATTGTCCGTTGAGGCCTTTAGGTCGGGGAAGGAGGTGGGGCTCTGGCGTTACTGTGAACCCCCCCTTCCAGCTTTCCAGAGCCGCGTGCGTTTGGCTGCTCCAGGCTTTTCACGGTATCCTGAGACCAGCGCCGAAGGGAGCGTGTTATTCAGGGCTCCTGCTCCCTGGGACACGGAGGCTTCATCCTCTTTCCGGTCATAAATTGTGGATTTTTAATTATTTTTTTTAAAGGTCCCTTTAAAAAGGTCCTTGTGTGTCAAGTGTGCCCTTAAGCTGTCCTCTAGAAGATTTAGGCATTACAGTAGTGTTTCTTCAAATGAAAGGTGCCAACAGGAGTCAAGTTGTATGTTATTGTATGTCAATTCCAGTTGTATGCTATTCCAAATTGCCACCTCCTGTTACAATAAATGTCCTCGTGTACAGAGTGCTTCTGTGGGTCCCTGAGGCTAATTCCCCATTTTCCAGGCTGGCTAGGTGTCTCCCACCTCCTGTCCCACAGATGGCCAGTGGCATTAAAGCAGGGCTAGGGACATCACTGCAGATGACAGCAAAGCCTGTCCTCATACTGCAGGTACTGAGAGATGAATGATTACATGTTTGAACTCACAGCCACAGTGGTCTCATTCCACCTCCCTTTTGTTTTGGAGAGAGACAAGTCTGTTCTGCTCCTGGCCCTTCTTAGACGCTCACTGCTGGTTGCGTGCTAATGTATGAATGGCCAAGTAACATAAATCTGTGTAGAAATTGGCATGTGTGGATGAATTAACACTGATGCCTCTGGATGGCCAGAACTCTGCATGTCTGTACGTCAGCAGTTACTGCACATGTCCATGAGTGCTGATTTCCTAAGCCCAGTTCTATCACACCTCCTCTCTAGTAGAAGCTTATTTAGCTAGGTCTGCCATTTTTTAACACAGGCACCAATGCTGAATACAAGCATCATACACAAATGCATAGTCACAGGAAAGCCTTTTGGCAATAGAAACTCATGACCCCTCATAACTAGTCCTAATGGCACTACTAAACCTGGGTTAACCCTTTGCTTATCATCTTGCACTCGTCCCCTCAGCCTCTTGCTCTTCTAGAAAAGATACACAGGTCAGGGCTCAGGGGCACCGTGAGTTTCCCAAATTCACACTATCCCAGTTTAAATGTCTTATATTTACCAAAGCTGATCATTCTACATATATATTTAAGGTAAGTCCTTATAACCATGAGAAACAACAAAGAAGGCTCATATTCCCACTCCTATCTGTTAGTAGTTGTGGGTGGATAATTTAATGAGTGATATAGTATATGTTGAGCAGTGTTGTTTGGTTATGAAGTGAGGCTGCAACTTGAAGACAAGTTGGTTGTATGCTGCTAGCCTCGACAGGGCTGCTGGTAGGGCTTGAGAGTGAGGTTTAGTGCTTCGGGGTGTGGATGTTTTCCACACCCTATGCATGCTCTATATAAAGCAATATTTCACAGCCTACAAAACAGCTCTGTCATTTTTGCAGAATAAAGTTACCTAAAAATGTACAAAACGAAGCAGTAGTTGATTTGTGACCCAGTGTGAATTTTGTCACTGCCATATCTAAGAATAAAACTAGCTAATTTTAGGTTTATGGTATTAGTTGTAGCAAAGGTACCTCTGAGCCATGAACACGTTTGGCTCAACAGTTATTCCCTGAACACCTAGAGTACTGGGGAGATGTTCCAGAGGGGCCATTATACAGTTATGCAGAGCTTAGGACTACAAAGGGGCTCTGGGAGATCATTACATCTTAGGGGTAAGGTTTGCCGTTAAGCAGTTAGCCATGAGTAATAGCTAAAAGTAACATATGAACACAGTTACAAGGGATGCTCCTTTACCCCTTTATTACTGTACATAATGCTTCAGATAAAGTATTGCTCCCATTTATATCATTGTTACACACTCTTAGTTGTCAATGCTTCAAACCCAAACTGACAGGAGCAGCCAACGGATTTTGTTATAGTGCACCTCAAGATTTCAAGCTTTATTGAACGGTGGTTGATTATATAGCCAGGACTTGTGCTGTGTATGGGCTACTGTGTGGGGCAGGATGACCACATTCTCACTAAGGCAATTTCTATTGCTGTGTACTGCCGTTCCTGGCAGAGTTGAGCTAAGTCTTGTGAAGGGCTCAGGGCAGAGGCCTGTTTACACTGTAAGTTATTCTCTGATCACACGGTACTTCTTGTCATGCAGCAACGGAACTATGTGTCATTTGCTCTAATTTGGGGAGTAATATAAAGAAATCACAGCTCTCAAATGGTACTTGGATGAATTTCAATGATTATTACCAGGCCACGGCAATAAATATACTTTTCTGTGTAACAGCTGTCATTCAGGATATTAAGGCAATTTACTAGTAAAATCCTGTCACCCTCTTTTGATGAAGGTAAGTAGTACATAGGAATCGCTTCGCTGTTTTTGTGAAATCACTTCTCTCTGCTTTAATAACATACATATTACACAACACTTTAAGTCAAAATGCCTCATTTAATGTCAGAAGCAAATGGAAGAATATGGAAAAGAGCTAGAAATTTATAAGTATATGAAGAGTAAATGTCTAACATACACTTCAAAACACCACACGAATCTTAAGAACCGTTTTGCCATTACTTCTCACACAAGTGTTTTCAAGGGGGAGAATAATTTTCTGCCTCTTCCTTCCCCTGTATTACCAAGACGCAAAATTTTGATAGTTAAATGTTACAACAAGGCAGTTTTCCTACTTGCAGAATCACTACCATTTCAGATCCTGGCCAAAAAAGAAACCTTTCCTGAATATTCCATGGGCAGCCAGCAGTTTGGCTTGTACTGAATTATAAGTGCAATTGGTTAAGCAAAAGAATAATTTTTTGCCCTCCTGCCTTCCCTAGGCATGCTTTGAATGTCCCCAGGGAAGCCAAGCTTGCAGTCTGAAAAACTGTGCTCTGAACTGTTGCATACTAAACAGACCGGTGTTTAGTTTATTAACACCAATGCAGTTTCCCCCAGTCTGTCATTTTCCTTGGCTCGCTCCTCAAATGAGTGAAATTTGTTGTCCCCAGATGTAGTTCATATTTTCATTTTTGAACTTCAATAAAAACTCTTAACTTTGCAAAGAAGATGGTATGCCAGAGATCAAAACATGCTATAGACACATTCCAGCTCAAGATTAATGCTGCCAGAACAGACTGCAATGTGCTACTACCTGCTTTGCAGGGGGCTGGACCAGATGATCTCCAGAGGTCCCTTCAAACCCTGTGATTCCGTGGGACTGCATTATCCTTTTTAGAATATAAAACAGAGAAGCAAGTAAGGAATATTCCTAATTGTCTTCAATGTGTTGACAGTGAGCTTTTTACATTGTGAAATTCCACATGACTAGAAAAAGGTTATGTCTACAAGGACAAGAAAATGCAATATTTTCTACTTTTTAGTTGTGTAGCTGAAGCATGTGTCTACTGAAATCTTAATATCAGTGATAAGTCTGATTGGTTGTGTATCATCAGTAAATCAGGACCCCATAGCTCTGTGACTCAGATATTCTTCAATAAGATTTTTCTGCTTCATTGGTTAATTTTTTTTTAATACAGAGCTTCTTTTTTATTTGTATAATAATTTATTATAATATAAAAATAATTACTGTAAATATAATTGGTTCAAGGAAAGTGCTGTATTGTACTTCCAGATTTCTCCAGTTAATTGCTATTCAAATCACACAGTTTTTTTGTCACACTTGTGTTGCTTCAACAAAACAAGTTTTACGTTTTAGCCTTGTTTGCTACAGAGGACAAGTGAACAACAAGGAGAGAAATGCCAGCTCTTTTCCTTTGGCTCAGAGATGAATTGCCCTCTTTGCTTTATCCCTTGTATAAACTCAGGCAAATGATGAAAAACTGCAGGAATAGCAGCTGTATGATGCTAATCCAATTGTCTGAAGTGAATATAACTGCTAGTAGGCATAAAACTTGTGGAGTGCACTGATTTCTTTGGCACCCAAAACCATGAGAAAACAATTATTTCTGTGACAATGCACAGTTCCTGAAAGGCTGAGGTTATGACAGGCATGGTGAAATGGTGGCTTTTGAATTGTATGTGGATTGTGAACAGTTCCAGTACAGCATGTATGCCATATCTGCAGTATATAATTGGTTGTTTGGCTGTGCTAGCACAAAGGCTGCTGGGCAATTCATACCCTCAGCTCCGGAAGAAAGTCAGCTGGCATCGCTGGGCCTCTCGGGACCCAGCAATACACTGGGGCTGGCTCCCTCCTACAGCCCTCTGCAGTCATTGTCCCCTGTGAACTGCTACCACAGCATTCTGAGGAGGGCCCTGCTTGGTGAGACAAAATAGATGCCCAGGACAGCATATTGCTGGACACGGCAAAATTTTTATGCCCCTTTTCCCTATTTTTACCTTACAACTGCTTCTGCAGGCAGATGGTGTGTTAGATGTTACTGTACTGCCCCTGGCAGGGCAGTTGGGCAGTGACTTTCCCTTTTGCTAGCGTCTCTCTTTCTCCCATTCTTATTCAAAGCATCGCAGAATGGTTAGAGTTGGAAAGGACCTTAAAGATCATCTAGTTCAACCCTCTGCCCTGGGCAGGGACACCTCCACTAGAGCAGGTTGCTCAAAGTCCCCTCCAACCTGACCTTGAACACTTCCAGTTCTGTCCTCAACCAGCACTGGAAGAGCAAGTAACACTTTGCTTACAGCTCTGGCTCTGAGTTATTCTCAGTCACCCTGGAGGTGATGGCATGTGCTAAATTCTCAGGAATTCTTCTCTTCAGTGTGATCTTACCACTTCCCTGGGTCATTTGCTCAGACCTGCAAGTACCAATACACTCACCTTTCACAATTACCATCAGTTCCAGTGCTATCTTCAGTAGCAGCTACATGTGCCATGCAGCTGGCAGAACACGGAATGTGACATTTAAAGAAGACAAACCATTGCGTGTAGCGTACCTTGAATATTCTAGTCTGGAAAAGACAGAGCATGGTTACTCATAGTTACTCCAAATTTATTTCACAGGACATAACTATATACATTTATATGCATTTACCGGCCTGTACTTCACCACTGTATTTGCTCAGAAACAAACAAATGCAGCTCACCCAACAATAAACCACCATTTAAACAAACAACATTATATTTTTTTTTTACTGAATTGTTGTGATCAGTGTCTGGGCTTACACCCATAAGCATGTTGCTATTCAGGTGGTTATTGATTTCTGCGGGTTTGCACTCAGGGTAATGCAGTTCTCAGTGTGCAGGATCATAGAGAAGGTGAACTTTCTCATCAAATTTTCAGCAGCAGAAGACCTGCTAGCTCTTTAAGAAAACTGAAACAGTAGTGGTTACATTACAGGCTCAGGCACTAACTTTATAGTAATCATGGGATATGCTCAAAGTCTGAAGCCGCCTCTCTTTGCTCATCTAAAAGCTTAAATAAGCTGAGTGGATCAGTGGGATACATCAGGCAGGCTTGGCCTGTACTTTAAATAGCAATAAAGAGCTTCGAAGTTCTACAAAGAACTAGGGAAAAAAAAAAAAAGAGCTATGAACTATCCTTTCGTTTTGTGAAATTAATGAAGTCACACCTTCAAAGTATTTTGCCACTGACTCAATGCATCAGCTGACTAATTGCGACTAAACAATTTTAGAAGTTATGCAGCAATTACGTAGCAAAATCAGAACAAATTCAGCACCACCTGAAGGCTGGGAATCAAACTCCATGGCAATGTGACAAGCAGTCTAAGTTACAGGAGATGAAATGTAAGGGAAGCTGATTTGAAGCAATTTGTGCTCAGAAATGGCAAAAAGCTCTCTACAGAAATGGGCTCCATTGTTTTATTCTTCTTAAACTCATATTCCATTGGTTTCTATTTCTAACTCCCATATAGATATCAGTTCTTCAGAGAAACTCAACCCACTACAATAGCTGTGTTTGGATAGCTCAACTGAGGTGAAAAATAATCTCAAAATAGGAACTGTGTTATAATTTTAATTATGTAGCAATTGCAAACTGATCATATTGTGCATTATAAGGTTTTGGAGTATCAGCTGTCTATAGAATGTTAATAGCAAGGTCTATTCCTGTTATTTATAAACATGGTATAAACTGAAAATAACTGTCAGTTCTGTTCCCAGAATTTTATGAAAAAATTCACATTTTAGGGTCTTTTTTCTGAATACTGTAACTAATTAAATTTGAGGTGTTTTTTTTGTTTGGTGGGTTTTTTGTTGGTTGTTTTTTTTTTTTGTGATGTATCATATTTTATTCAAGAGCACCCTTTATCACAATATTTGGCAAAGGCATTTCCAGTTTATTAAAGTGAAAGTGATGTAATAATTTGACCAAGGAAAATATGCAGGTCCTCTAAAAATAATCTTAACACATGTGGAATAGAACTTTTTTTTCTTTTCTGTCAAGAAATAAAGTAGTGTGTAAATATTTTACTAATGTACCGAGGACTACATTTTATCCTCATGCAATATTAGCCTCTCAAGAAAATTCTCAGACTATATTAAGTCATACAACAGTGTAGCCTGTGATTACTTGGAAATTTAAAAGCTTGTTTTGTCTGTCACTTCTACCCCCATATACCTGTGCAATGACTGTTTTCTTTTCAGAAGCTAGAGCAACAGAGACAAACGTTGTTTTCTGACTGACTGATAGGGTAATGAAAATTAATAGTAACCCCTACAAACACTATTGATTTTTTAAAATATCCAAGATTGTATGTTTGTATTTGATGTAAGTGTATGTCTGCTTGTAGTAGTAAATGTAGGTGTGCATGTATACCCCAATACCTATGGGCATTTTCTGCAGACCCTGAGGAGCTCAGGGGCATATTTCAAATTCACTTCAGCAAGGGCACCAGGCTGTGTTATAAGGATTTCGTAAAAATCCATCCCTTAGAATCTTGTAAGTAATCTCTTGGATATCCTACAGGCTTTCTGTATGGGAGCAGCCACCCAAACCGGTTTCAGAGCACAAAAGGTGAGATGCGTGGAGTTGTCATTTGACTCAGCTTCCTCTCCACCTTGCCTTGTCTGTGCAGAGATAA
>VXBJ01002330.1:0-12095 GCA_013400055.1 Nycticryphes semicollaris
AAGATTCTGTGATTCTGTGACTCGGCTGTGAACCAGACTGGTATTTATTAAAATAACAATGTATTTTTAACCTGTTTCAGTTTCTTGATTGGCTCACTACATGGCCTCCCAACTACGCTCCCCTAACAAAGGGGGCAGTGCAGGGACAGAAGATGAGAGTCCGGGGGACAAAAGTGGGCAGAAGGAGCTTAAACTGGTGCTGCTGCTGAAGTCTGTGGAAGCTTGGCCTAAATCAGTCCCAATGAAGACATTGTCATAACCCTGAACTTACAACACAAAGAGGGTATTGGCCAGAAAAGGCTTTGATCCTGAATACAAAAACTGAAACAGGATTTCTCCTTTGGCAAAAGATTCCCATCTTTGATCATTTTTGTAAAGGAGCAGAACTGCATCAGAGACATTTCTCTCTGCTACCCACTTCTGCTCATTTTAATAAGTGCAAAACTAAATTGTTGAAAAATGGCTGAAATAAGGGTTGAAATAAGTACCAAGGTGAGAAGCCTGAAACATCGCTTTGTCCACTTTTACGTTTTCCTTCGTGAAGTAACATGAATCAGAAAATCAGCTCAGCAAATTATGTAATTGCAAACAGTCCTCCCTACCCACCTTTTTTGGTAGGCCAGGCCACCATCGTACTTGCTTATGGGAAATCTTCCGGTAGACTCATTTAATTATACAGTGTATTTGGCAGATATATTGGCCAGTCTTTCCATATTAAATTGTCCAGTTGTCCAATCCATGCAAGAGGTGACATTGATGGTAGCAAGAATATGCTTATGGAGCAAAGCTACATGCACTGGTAAGTACCTTCTGCTTTGTGAACTTCAGGTTTTCTTTCTTCCAAAATCAAAACAAAAAGCTTTGTTTCAGGCATCAGACAAATACATGATTGCAGCTTAAACACGGAGCAGTGCAGCAGCTGAGAGTTGGTAATTGTTAGTTCAGCTTTAACCAAGCAAAGTGATGTAACATATCTTCGCACTATTTAATTACCTGCAAAATAATGTCAAATCATCTGACATTTTTCATGCCCTACCAACAACCTGATCCTGACTTCACTGGGAATCTGAGACCTCTATATTGATCTATTCATTACCCCTGCCTGGTAACCCCTTCCTTTTCTGTCAAAATATTGCTTGATTGTTCTTCCTCTTTTACACAGCTGTTACATCTATTATATAGCTTAAACAAAGGCATGTCCTACTTCCACAAGCAGTGTGGCACATGCTTAGCTTTATGTTTACAACTAGGCCATGGAAGTCAAAGGTGTTTCAGTTTAAGGACCCACACAACTGTCAGAAGGATTGGGTCCATTGCCATGTAAAGATAAATATCAGAAACACAATTGAAAATACTTGAGCATATGCACAGCTTACTGCAGCATTACTAAGTCATTAGGGGTGATTGCTTGTGCCAGCAACCTAATATAAACATTAGATGATTTTGCATCCCCCTGATTGATCATACATTTGTTAGAGATGATGAGATGAATTTCATATTTCCATACAGCTTGAAAAAACTAACAAAATGGAATAGGATGCTATAAAAGAGAGAAGACCTTCTTCCGAATCCTGAAGGTCATTTCTTCATGAATACAGAAATATACCATCTCTTGGTAAAATTGTACAAATATATTCTGTAACATAATGCTCTGTATTTATATTTTAAACATTTTAATGAAATATTAAACATATTCAGTTTGAGATCCTGTTATTAAGCAATATATGAAAGGTCACGACAGTAGAGAGTCTGCTATAGCTGCTCTGAACAAAGTAGCTTGTTATTCAGTAACAACATGAAGTTTTAACCTGGAGCTGATATGCAATAACTAAAAATTATAAAACTATAACTCTCCTGTTTCTTTCTTGCTTTTAGTAAATAATCTTCTTCTTTGGGGGAGTAAGATTGCAATTTCTTTAAAATGTATGTTCTCAAATTCATCTTTTTCTTATCCTTTCCTTTATTCTTCCTTTCTAGCCCCTGCATTTTCCTCTGCGTTCTCCCCTCCCCCCAGTTCTCTTCAATTTGATCTCATCCATATGGTCTTAAACAAATTGGCTGCAAAAGATCTGGGTAAGGTGAGCAGATGTCCTGTGAAAAAAAGTCATCAGGGTGTCCATTTTTTCCCCATTTCTTCATATTACGCTACTCAGTTGCACAGTAGGGGAAAAATAATAGGCAATTTACATAGAGAAATCCTTGGATAAACGTGTGTTAAAACACTGGCAAAGAAACTTTTGCAATAGTTTGTCAAAATTAAACAAGAAAAACAAAAAACATTGTTCATTCTTTGCAGTTATGCCAGCAGGTTGTCTAAAACATCTGCTCTGGTAATATGTCACAAGAAATAGCCTGTGCAGGTTAGGCCAGTACATAATAGAAGTAAATGTATTTTTAAATGCCAGGTTTTAAAAGAAGACAGATCTGCTTGGTATCTCATTATAAGGGAAATGGCTTTTCATGTCACCCCATCAGTAGTTGTGCAGCTTTGGGGAAAGTTTCAAAGGTTACGATCTATACCTTTTAACTCTTAACTAGCTTACAATTTTTCCCATGAAGAAACTCTGGAGGGTTTTAATCCTCAAATAATAAAATTGACTCTTTTTTGCCTTTAATAAATGAAAGGGAATTTGCTTTGTATCTGCATATAGCAAATATTCTTGCTATTTCTGGACAGGAAAACTCCTTAGGAACATTATGTGGGGCTCCTACTGCAGGTGTTTACTTCCCTGCATGTTCGTGTGCATATACTTACATGAATCTCAAAAATCTCTTTGGGTTGATTCTGACTTAATATGGCAGCATAACAATGAAGCAAAATCACTAATTTCCCTAGAACTGCTTAGTCTCATCAGTGAAGCATAAATTCAGTTTTCAGAAAGGTTCACCTTTCTCTCAAGCCAGCAGAAGACTTAAGTCAAAAATCCTTGCATAAATCTGCACGTTTTGGACCCAAAATTCAATGTCACTAAAATGTGTACAGAATTTAAGTTAGATTGCACGTTCGCACCGAGAGAGAGATTTAAGCATGCACTCATGTCATTTACTAAATCATGGATTATCCAGCAAAGTACAAAAATCTTTTAGGTAATAAAATGTTCCTGACTGAATTCAACATTTAAATGCATGTTGCCCTTGAAACTGCTTATGATCTTGCAGATATGCAAGTACTTAAAGATTTTGGTGAACTAGACCTATATCATTAAGTCTACACCACCAATAAACATTAGCTTGCTTTTGCTTACCCTGGTTGTATGCATATAAAAAATAAAAAAAATAAAAATTACAGTGACCTGAGTAAGAAGGTAATATCTTTCTGGATGCACTGTGATTATCTCTGAAGTCAAACTGTTATTAAGTCAAACAGTCACTCATCAGAAAACACACAGATACATACCGGTTTTGACTAAATTTTCACTGGGAAGTCAAGTATATGTATTTCTGGTTAAAAGCTTACAGAAAGCAGTTCCAGAAGAGAGCCTGTACCATTTTTCATTTACTACAGAAAAGTCCTTGCTCTGCCCATTTTCGAGAAGAGTTTTGAAGGTATCCCAGTGCTTTTTTACTGAATCTTCTGAAGCAGCTTCAACCCTAGTTTTTCACAAACAAAAATCCAATATTGTGAAAGCTTTTGAGTCTATTCCCATGTGGGTATGTACAAAACAGTAACCTCAAAATATTTTTTTAAAATAGGATGAGTATTTCTTCCTTGCTTGAATTATCTGTTGATTGAAACTGAACAGATAAAGCTTCCACATCTTTCCTGTGTATAAGCTATACTCTTATATATCTTTTTTTTTTTCAAATAAAGTACTATTTCCTATGTTGAAAAGTTGAACATATTTTAAAACCACAATAAAGCAGTGTGAGAAATAAGGAAAATGAATGATGAAGTATAAAAATGTGTTAGAAAAAAAGGATCTGATTATCCGGGGAGGGTTCTGCTTTGCATTGATATTACATAATAGTACTCTGGTCTGAACTACTCTCAATTTCTTAACCAAATTACCCTTTAAATTACCAAGCAAGGGCCATATGCTTCCCTCATTTATGCTGCGCATATCTCAGATTTTCACTTAATTTAAACAAGAGAGACATGATAAGTGTCTCTCTAGTTTAAAGGAAACCTGTGTGCACTTCTTTTAGTGCAATTTTCTGAAAGTTACCATGGTGAGAAATCATTTTTCCAAAGTCCTCCTGATCTCTGGCTCAGTCTAGAAGTTCTTCCTTTTCAACTTCTTTACACCATCATCTTTCTGGTCAAGGACCAGTCAAGACTCTTCTTCAGTGCTTCACTATGGCTACTTTATTTTCCCAAGAAAAATTATGGTAGGATGAATAGTATTTGAGACAAGAGAACATCTAAGATTTAGAAATAAAATTAAATTTGCTCCTAAATTTAAATTCAATCATAACGGAGCAAGACCTCAAAGATTAATAAAGTTCCTAAAATTATGCATAATGTTTAGGTATCTCACTACACCTGGGTTTGTTTTCTTGGAAACAGGGTAACTGGACAGGTTTCAAAATGCACAGATAAATATTGCTTATGTCCACATATCCATAATTTGATTAAATTAATTTTTTTCTTGGTAGATTTGTACATGCATAGTTGTACTAAAGCATTTGCTCCACTGCTTCATATGGTGCTGGGATTGGTTTCCTAGTGGTGCTGTGTTGTATGATAGAACCAGAATGGTATAACCTCTAACAGGAACTGAGGAGAGGCAGTTGCATAAATAATATTCAAGTGTTGGGCACCATTAGGCTTGTAATGCTCCGTTTCATGCCTCCACAATATCATTTCCTACTTGTATTTCCTTAAAAGCTTAATAGATATAGTATAAAAGGAGCATGAATAGGCTGAATTAGGATTCAGCTGCAGCAGTTTATGGACAGCTAGAGGCTGGTCACGACTAAGTAGACTTCTTGATTAAATAATTACTGTGGATGTGGTAAAATGGTAATAAGAGCATCTACTTCCTAGTTTCCAAAATTTCTCATGGAATGATATATGAATCCTGTTAAGGCATCCAAAATGGTGACATGAAGTACACCTATTTCCATCCCTGTGCCTCCATTATGCTAGGAAAATAAACGGCCATTAAATCTTGATGATTTTCATTTGAATGTGAATGTGGGACGGTCATGTTGTAGGTGAGACCAAATTCTCCAAATCTTTCTGCAGGGAGCTGACACAAAACTCTCTTATCAGGAGGACTGGATCAATACATAGTAAATAATGCACATTTTATGAGACACACAGCGTCTACAAATACATTAAGCAGTATACCAGATACCTCTCTTCCTCTATAAACACCGCATACAACTGTGGGTCTATCAATCGGCTGGACCTAGTGTCTTGCATTCACTTCGCTGTTAGGAAGATCCTTTTTGGTAGAAACATTTCAAAGGATTCCTGCCACCCAGCCCTTCCCTACTGCTGCAGGCAAGCCTGGTACCCTCCTCCATGGGCAGTGCTGACATGCCCACATGCCCAGCTTGGCACTCAATGGGAAAGAGAATATTGCACTCGGGGACAGACGGCAAGAGGACACAGAGACAGAGAAAGACCCTCTTTGAGTTCACTGGTTCTCTCTAATTGGAAGACTCTCCAAAGCTTGCAAAATCAAGAAAGAGACATGATTTGGAGGATTTGGAGGAGAAGGAGAGATTTACATTGATTGACTTTGCAGGTTTCTTTTTTCTGGATCAGTGTATTTTTTCAGTTAGCTAAAACAGAAGGATATTTTTCAATGGCACTCTTAAAGCTTCTGTGTCCCTGAGTTTTAGCTATCCTTGGGAAACAGTGTAACTCTATGAGATTGCCAATAACCCTGATGTCAGGAGTAATGTTTTTAGTCTTGTGGGGTTGGGTTTTTTTCTGGGCGGAGGCGGGGGGGTCGGAATTGGGTGAGGGTCAAGGGTTGTGTGTGGTTTTAGGCTCTTGGCGATTAGTACTGCCCTGTGGGCCCAAAGCAGATGGGTCCCCCATCATAACAGACTTCGGGAAAACAGTCTGTGCTCATAAATACATGGCAGAGGTCAAGGGATATCTTGACCTAGTAGTTGAATACTACTCAGTAAAAAAAAACTAAGTAAAACTTAAGATTTTAAGATTACAGCATTTTGTTGGTACACCAACATGGGAGGAAGGAGATAAGGGACAACATCTATGTGATGAGCACCTTAACTTCAATAGTATTAAAGCTGTAGCTAGTAGAGGCAAATCAGCAGCAGAAGTCTGAATTTCAATAGATCCAACAACAGGTTTTTACAGACAATTTTTCTCTGCCACTTTCACGAATTACCTGTCATTTACTATTTTTCTATTCATTCACAGCTTACAGTTGCAGGAATCAATGCTTTGTGCCCACTGTGGAAATCTGAAGTTGAAAAAGCCAGTTCAGAGAAACACCATAAAAATACCAGCAACAATAATTTAGTACTTTATCTTAATTTTTTTTTTTCTTGCTCTGGTAGAGAGCAAGCATCCCCCTGACACATCTAGAGAAACAATCAGGTTGCCATTCTCATTTTCATTCTCAACAGACCTTCAGCCTTCCTCTTTCATCATCTATGTTGGGCGTATATATTAGGATAATACTGTGGTGGTTTTTTGTGTAGTGATGTCTGTGTGTTTATGCTCTTCATGTGACGAGAGTTAAACGTGGCTGCCAGAGTTACTTCACCATGATGCACAACAATTTGTTCAGCTGTGGAACTTTGTGTTTCATGGGCTACTAGGGAAGAATGGCATTGGGAAGGTTCAAAAAGTGTGAAACGCAATTTAAAAGGATTTATATGCTTTATTTGGTCTAATTTAAGCTTCAACACTTATCAGGTTTATTCAGGGTGAATTTGTGGTATTGCTGCAACACCTATGCAGATCACTTGGTCTGGCTTCAGGGCTTTTCACTGTTCTTTTTCCACCAGGACATAAGTCTTCACCTATTGTACAACAGGCCCTAAGTTTCAGGTTTGTATGTGCTCAAAAGAAGATGGATTTCTTTCACTTTTTGTGCAAACGAGTATTATGGCAGGTAGGATGTAATTTTGTGGCTATTTTGTATTCTTTATGGCATTCTGTATAGTATTTCTATAGTCATTCTTTTGCTGCCTTCTGATAGTTTCAAGTATAGCATGACATATATAAACCACAGGATGGGGATCTATGAATCTCCATCCTATACATGTCACACATGCACAGATGACAGGATTATCAACCTCTGATGGCAGAATTAATTTTGTTAACCTTATCTGTAGCGGAAGTGGAAAATATGCAGGTGGTGAATAAATAGTACGAAGAGATAATAGAATTACTCAGCCTCATTAAATGGCTGCACATTGTGCTATTTAGTAATGCACTCAATAGCCAGGTGTCTTGAAGAGCAGGTACAATAGATTATTAACTGTAGGGGGACTGCACACATAAAGACATAACTGTTAAGAGGAATCAATGCATTCTGCTCAACACCATATGCATGGAGACATAAAACAGTTATTATTACGACATTATCTCAGCTTGTCTAACAGCTATCCCTATCCTTTCACTTGGTTCTCTTTTCTCTGCTTTCCTCTCTTTTCTTTTTGCAGACTCTATAAAGGAACATAACAAAATCTTTCAAATTGAAATCTCACACCTTTCCACCCTCCTTAAGGAAGGAACGCACATCAACAATACACATTAATCAGCTATAAATGAAAGTAATAATAATCTGCCATGGTCCTCTGCCTATTATCATAAGTAGCATGAAATGGTAATTTAATACTATGCAGTACTTCACTTCATCAATAAAAGTATCCAAGCAGCAAAGCACAAACACTAACAAGTGTGCAGCACAGTCAATTTTCATCGCATCCCCAGGACCCAATTCATTTTTCATCAGCTGTATCACCAGCTTGCCAAGTCACAGAAGGGAGGAACGAAAGCTGCTACTTCAGCCTCACGGATGTCTGCGAGGGAAGGTGGCTGCAATTCCCTTAGCACTGCCTGCCTCAAAAGCTGTGATGGCCCTGCGGTGTCATCAGCAGGGACCCTACTATCATCTTCTGCTGCTACTGTTGTGCTTTTTTCCAGCCCTATACAGCTGCTGAGAACATCTGGCTCTTCCTTTCCTCATCATCTTATCTCTATCTTGGAAATTTAGATTGTCTCACGTTTGGCTCTTCAGATTGGCTGTCTCTTCACCAGGTATTACTGTGTTTCCTGCTCACACCAATATTCATCCTTACACATATGGGGTCACCAGGTGAAAACTTTTATCCCACTGCAGCTGGTTGTAAATTCTTCACCAAAGTGCTCTACAGAGAATGCAGTTTCCATGACATAAATATTTACCATGGGAAAAGACCTTTTTTTGCCCAAAGTGAAACAAAATGGAAGTGTTTCCTTACAAGGAAGTTGAGACTTGTATCTCCTTCACTTATCTCCTCAGGGAAGACTCTATCCTTTGAGGGTTATTTCTGTCTTTCCTCAGCTTTGACTGACAGTGCCCTTATAGGAGGTAGAGCCCCACTTAGGGAGGTGCACAGGTGAAGGCAGTGCTGGGCACACAGCTTCTGCGTGGCATCCTCGCAGCCTCATCAACACCCCATCAGGTGGAAATGGGAATGTTCCCACATTCCCAAGCAGGTATATTTTTTAAAAGGTGACAGCCCTGCAAATGATTTTTCAATATATATAATAATATAGAATGACAAAAAACTTGATCCTGTGTTTAACTTTGCGAATAAGCCATGACAACGTGTCCAGTCCTGTAACAGTTTACAAGTATGTCCATATGACATATAAAGTTCCTACACACACAGTAACAGTGTGGTAACCATCTCAGAAGAACAATACTGCTGTTTATTTAGGTTTATTTAGATTTTAACTGCATGTAGCATTTTTCATATAAGGCTACACACCACCTGAGACTGAGTTCATGTCTCCCCTGCCATTTATATGTGCCTGCAATTGAGATAGCTAGGAAATTCCAGGCAGAGATCTTTCTTATAGCCGTACAAAAGGACTGAATGCAAGATGCAACAATAAAAGTAAGAAAGGTTAGGAAGACACACCTATAACCCAACAAAAATTACAGGAAAGAGGATGAAAAAAATAAAGAAAATTTCCTTCAGAAATTCAAGGTTTGTCCTTCCCACAGAACTGTAACTGGCCTGTGTTATCCATCAATCCTTCTGTTAATTAAAATTTATGTTGCAGTGATTAGAAGATGCTTTTCCGTCACTAGCTTTTAGTGACAAAAAATGAACACCACCTCACCCCCCAAAAAAAACCCCAAACCAACCAATTTCTTAAAATAATTCTTATAATTAGCTCAAAAAGCTAAATTTTGTCCATTTTTTGCTATTTTAGTAAAATAGCAACATTTGGGTATAGATAAAGGTATTAGTTGGGATGTTGTAAGACTAAAGAATAGTATTATGCAAGTACTAGCAATATTATACATTCCCAAGTTACATTAAGGGCCAGACAAGCTACAGCTCTTTACATATTCAGTTAAAAGTCGTCATGTAGAAAATTAGACACAGTCTATGCTACGGTTACATCACGGCTGTGACATGATTTCTAATTGCATTGAGTTGTTCCATGCTCGGGTTTTGGCTCTGATGCTCAGCACAGATTTGCAACACCTAGAGCTCAATGATACTTTTTCAAAAACTCTATTGCCCTCTTCCTTTACGACTACTGATAGCTGCAAAGTGTCAAATCACTGCGCTACCTAGACATTCAGCCCGTGAGTAGAGCTTATTTTGTATTTGCTACTTGAAAGGAAATTTCCAGATGATTTCAGTTAGTTGAAGGCTGGCCAACAGTGCTCAAGAATATAAGCATTTGTTTAATATGCTTGGAAAAGGGCAGATGTGACTATATTACTCCATTACATATATAAAGATATACAATTATTTCATAAACCCAGAAATTAGTACTGTGAACATTTCACTTCTTTTTGATTATCACTTGAACCACCTGGTAATCCCAGCAGCTAACCTGAACTTCTGGCTAGATGAGGAACAAGTATTTCTGCCGGAAAACCATCCTGGCATTACACGCTCAATATGTAACCAACTGGTTGTGTCAAGTGGAAAACAGCAATTTTATGACGAGTTTTCCTGTACCAGTCTCTCAGAGTGCTCCAAACTTCATTATATATAATAACATGTTATTGAAACATCAAACTGCTTTCAATAGTCACCATAGTTCCTTTTTGACTTCCCATCGCCATCATATGACTCTGATTTTAAGATGAGAATTTATAACAGACACTTCCATTTTTCACAATGTCAGTCCTGCTTTGGTGACTCCCACACGACACAATCTTAGCTAATTATATTACCATAATCATAGCTAATAGTTAATGTTGATGCATATTATCTTTAGGTTTCCTTGTAACAAAATTGTTTCAAACTAAAAGAGTTGCTAAGTGCCAGATTCCACTGGGAAGAACGACTACAGCATTTAGTGCTGATTTTAATGCTTGGGTTCTGGATGAAGTCCATCCGTGGTTTATTGCCCTTGCCCTTGCCAACATCATTGGAATCAGAGTATTATGGGAAATTGCACACCAGTGTACAAATCCTACTTCATGTCGTTTTGTGACACAGTTACTGCAAATAATCCCTCTAAAGCTGTCTCTTGTCCTGTTAACTTGGTGGTTAGCCTTAGCTCTTCACCTCAAGGAAATTTTTTCTCACATTAAAGCAAATCTTTTTCAAACAGATTTCAGTGGAGAAATCTACCACTGTGTTATTGAACCCAAAACATTGAGAATTTTCTAACTATTGTATGCATGCTTAGATAGAGCTAATTTGTGAACATTATGACACCAGCTGAGGAACTGGCACAGAAACTTAAGTCTGAAATGGCATGTATATGACACATAGAAAATTAAATCTAATGACGTATTATTATTCAGCTGGGATCATAGAATCATAGAATCATTCAGGTTGGAAAAGACTTTTGGGATCATAAAGCCCAACCATCAGCCCTACTCTACAAATTCCTCCCCTACTCCAGATCCCCCAACACCACATCTAAACAACTCAAACACATTCAGGGATGGGGACTCAACCCCCTCCCTGGGCAGCCTATTCCAGTGTCTGACCACTCCTGTGAAAAAATATTTCCTAATGTTCAGCCTAAACCTACCTTGTTGCAGCTTGAAGCCAGTCCTTCTCATTCTATTGCTAATTACCTGTGAGAAGAGACCAGCACTATCCTTTCTACAATGTCCCTTCAAGTAGCTGTAGAGAGTGATGAGGTCCCCCCTCAGCCTCCTCTTCCTCAAACTAAACAGTCCCAATCACTCTTCATAAGATTTGTTCTCCAGGCCCCTCACCAGCTTCGTTGCCCTCCTCTGCACTCCCTCCAGCACCTCGACATCTCTCTTCTGTTGAAGTGCCCAGAGCTGGACACAATACTCAAGGTGTGGCCTCACCAGTGCTGAGTACAGGGGGACAATCACCTCCCTGCTTCTGCTGGTCACACTATTTCTTATACAAGACAGGATCCACCCATTTTGTTTTGAATATGCTGCTGATAATAAAAATGGCACCTTACCGTCGCTTTCCCTATCCAGTATGTAAAAAGGAAGCAAAAAATACATACATTGAAAAAGTTGCTAAGGAAATCTGAGCAAGTTGAATTTTAACAGAGGTATTGTTATATTTGTCCTGGTTCCTGCTTTTATGAGCATTGCAATGTGCCCGTGTGCATTATAGCACACACAAAGAGAAGAAGTTACCATGTACTAAAGGAAAAACTGCAGCACACCTTTATTTTCTCCTGCAATTGCCATTCTCATGAGCTCCAAGAATCATTTAAAATAGCAGTAGGTGAATTCCCTGTGTGAAGATCAATTGGCTAAAAAGACTATGTTAGCTAGTTTATATAGGTCTAAGAATTTATGTAGTATCAGGAATAGCATGGCCAGCAGAAGCAGGGAGGTGATTGTCCCCCTGTACTCAGCACTGGTGAGGCCACACCTTGAGTATTGTGTTCAGTTCTAGGCCCCTCACTACAAGGACACTGAAGTGCTAGAGTGTGTCCAGAAGAGAGCCACCAAGCTGGTGAGGGGTCTAGAGAACAA